>JAABKJ010007545.1:228164152-228459837 GCA_011634705.1 Andricus grossulariae
GTTTTCAATAAAATAGTTGAATTTTTAAGCCAAAAAGACCATTTTTTCGAAGACAGTTGAATTTACAACAAAATAGTCGAATTTTCAACTAAAAAGAATAAAGTTTCAACCCAAAATATATGAAATGTAAATTAAATTATTTTTTAACCATAAAAAAATTTTTTAGTTAGAAAACTAATCCTCTTAGTTGATGTCTTGAACTGAAAATGTAACGTTTCTATTTTTAGTTAAGAATTTATATTTTTAATTGAAAATTGATTTCTCCTAGTTGAGAATTAATCTTTTGGTAGAAAATTAGTCTTTTTGGTTGAAAATTTATAAGTTAGAAATTCAACTGTTTGAAAACTTTCCGACGAAAGAAATGACTTTCCAACCGAGCAATTCACGCCTATCCCGAAAGGGAAACGGCTTAATGATATAATAACAACATAGAAGAAGCGAAATAAATTATTTTTTACCCTAGTAAATATAAGTAACAAGTTAATTAATTCATTATATAATTATTTAAAACTTTACATATGAAGCGATTATTTGCCTAGATGAATAAATTGTGTTTTATGACGCTTACTTTATTTTGGAAGCTCATTCTTTACATCAATCCTGCTTAGTTAGAAATTTAAAAAAGCAAAAATAATAATATGTTTAAAGTTAATTCTTGAATATGCAATAGTTTCGTAAAGCAAGTCATAAACATGTTTACGTATATTATGAAAAAATTTCTTTTTGCGTATGCTGAGTAGGTTTTGTGAGTGCATAGTAAAAAAAATTGGACAACTATAGCCATCAAGGCACTTCATCATCCACTCATCGTTGGAGCATCCAGTTAGCTAGACTCTTATTTTTCAATTATTATTTAATATTTTCCAAAGTTAATATTTATAGCATCATTTTTGTTTTTGGGTCTAAAAAGTAAAATAATTGGTGCGGATTAAAAATGTTTAAAGTGGTCGAAGCAGGGTGGAAAAATCCTAAAGAATGCCGGGATGGAGATTCTAGAAGTTTGACACCTTCATGTCAGTATTCTCTTCTCAACTCAAAAGATTTTGCAAGTAAGTCTTTCTAAGGAGTTGAAACATTCTTGACTAAATCACATCTCTGAATTTCTGCAAGTTGCCTACCTTTATACCGTAATAATAATACCACAATATAAACGACCTTGCGCCGCTGGCTATGTAATCATCATTTTATCATTTGAACTTTCGTCGCGGTTTTGTATTTTTCATTCATCCTGTTTTTCTCGTCATAATTTTGATAACAACCCGGTATATGAGACGATCCCACACTTCAAGTATATTGAAACAGTATAGATAAAGTATATCTAATATGGATGAATATATCATATATATCATGATATATCATGATATATATCATGATCATATATCATGAATATATAATATATATATATATATATGGATGAATATAAATATATATATATGAATATATAATATATAATATGAGTATATCTAGTATGGATGAAAAACAGCTGAAGTATGAATGAAGTTTAGCTGAAGTATGGGATATACTTCAAATATACTGAAGTCTATCTAAAGTATAGGCTATACTTCATCTATTACTCAAGTATAGCTGAAGTACAGAGTAAACTTCATTTATACTTAGGTGTGGTAAAAGTATCGGACATAGAATTGCACTCATTTGTTCTTCAAGATAACCTATAGCTACGGGAAAAAACATAATGTATCATAAATGACAGCTCGTCCAAAAATTTGAAAAGTTCAGGATTAAAATGATTTTGTGAGTCAAATATTTTTTGAATATTGTTCGTGAGGATATGCAATATACAACGGATATACAATATGAAACTGATATGATTCTTATGTCATATGTATTGGTAAGAGATCCAGAATCTTTGATTTCTTAACATAATATTAATAGCATTAAAAGGTTCATTAAAATTCTTACTTGAGTGAAATGCTGAGTGTTGAATTTCGCATAATACAAAGTTAAACAATTTATGCTGTAATTAACATTTTACTTTTTTGTATTTTACTTATTTAAGAATTTACAAACAATATTCTTTCACATTGTGAAAATCATGATTCTGGATCTTTATTTTCATGTGTTTCAGATAACCGATTATCTCCCATCAGCAATAATACGGCTATACCTACTACAGTCATACTTTTCATATACTTTGGATATAATCTACATACTTGAGCTATACTTAGAAATATATTTCAGCCATACTTTGACTGAACATCAGCTATACTTTATCTATACTTCAGTTATACTGAGGCTATACTTCTCAGATATACTTTAAAAATACTTTCCCTATACTTCAACCATACATTGTTATACTTTAGCTATATTGGGGATATATCCACTATACTTCATTCAAATATACATGAAGTGTGGGATCGTCTCATATGCCATACTTTTACTATACTATCTGAGAGGTCACTCCCATATGATTTCCCAGATTTTTTCCTAGATCAATCCTATACCAAAATGTTTTTACTCGGGAAAGAAAATGACCTCTATTTGATTTATCAAAGTTTTTGGCGATTATCTTGATAAATGTTTGAATTATTTCAAAAGCAAGGTGGTTGCTGGATCCAGCATTAGAAACTGCATCGAAATTCTGTTTTTACCATATCAAGCAATTTAAAACACACATTTAAACATTTTAAGAATGACAACTCTGCACAGAAAACCCCCTAATCTTGATGTGAAGTTTGGTTTTTGCCAGTTTTGAGAAATATATAGGGAGAAATAGAGAATAACCTGTATTCGGCACGCTATTTTGAAGCATGTTTTCGTCATCTTTGATCGTCAATTTTACGGTCGAAATCGGAGAAGTCCCCGGGGGGTATACAGTAATGAGAGGGTCCACAATTCGGAAGCCAACGAAAGCCATTGATCCCCATGCACAACTGGGCGATCTTTTGCTCGAATGATCAATCGCAAAGACTTTTTAGAAGGCGACTTATACGTTTCACTGGCAATGTAACAATCTGAAAATTCCAATGGATACACGGTTAGTTCTTCCTGAATCGATTGATCGAGCGTGAATAAAATTCCTTTTGAGCCAGCCGCTAACTTTGAATTTTCATTTGAATTGACAATTTTCAGATTTTAGAACTAAATCGAAAAAGGACAGTGTAATATGCGAAGTAGTATGTATGCATTTACTTTGTACTTATTTTATGTGCACTTTACTCTCTCATAGATGGAGCATGTTTATTAACAGAAGGAAACAAATAAATTCGAAAGACTTTCAAATTTCAAATGTCAATTTCTGAACACTTGTGAATGAAGAATATTCTTCAAAAATAGGTGATTCTCGACTGGTCAAGTTTCGGATATTAAGCACGAATGAGCTCGGTTAGCTCTCAGATGAGTGGTAGGGGGCGATTATGTAACGTTTCCACTTTCACTGTCTCTTCCACGTTCTCGAAATTCACGTCGGTTGGCTTTGTTTAATACTAGTTAGATTGTAATGTGGGTGGGGGGTCATGTGAGGTGCTCCCTGGCGCCTCATGAATAAGCAGCATAAATTTCCGAAAAGTGGAAGAGGAAATGAAAGTGAAAACGTTACATGATAAGTGGAGGGGGGCAGATCAAAATTTTCGGAAACTTGTGTTACATAATTTACAGATGGCCCCTTATTATTAGCTACGGTAAACCTAAAACAGGCTCAAACTGAGGTGCCACATGCAAAATGGTGATAAAGAATTATCTCGATAGCTCTGAACGTCCTTTTTGCATGCGGCACCTCAATTGTTAAGAAGGTATGAAACTTGGTATATGTGTTCTCTCTGATCTAAAGCAAGTTTTAGGATAGGGTGCAAAAAATGTTTAAAACTTGTTTGTTTCTAAAAAAATTAAAAAATTTCATTTTCAAAAATCCGATATTTTTCCAAATAATAGAGCTAGTCAACTCTTTATTTGTATTTTTTTTCTTTGAAAAATAGGGTGGTGGAACACCGAGAGGGCGCCAGCTAAAATTTGATGCAGATTTCTACCATTCATTTTTACTGTAGACGTGCACAAAGGTGCGAAAATATTTTTAAATTTTTATACATTCGTTACAAAGTTTTTTAAATATTGAAGTCATTGCAAATTTTGGAAAAATAGCGCTAAAAATACCACCTCGCATAACTAAAGTCGTGACAAATAGTCCTGACACCTGGCTTTGAAGCTTTATTACTCGGCGAGAAAAAATCGCAGAATGTTGAGTCAACGACAGAAACATTCTTCAACATTATACTTGTAAAATGATATCAGTATGATTTTCGTCAAAAATTTGTTTTCTTTCCTGTGATAGAAAATTTGCAAAAAAAAAAACAGGAGAAATTACCTTCAACTTTCACTACGTCGACTTTGAAGTCCTCCACAAGTGAGAAAATTCATATCAGAAATTTGAAAAAATTCATGTGTATTCTTTGACAGATACTTTACAAATGTCAATTTCTTACTTCAATTCAATGATTATATTAATTAGTAGAGCTAAAAATGTAAGAACTAATTATTTCGGCTCTGGATAGAGATTTCAAGCTGAACTCTAGCTTAAAAGAAGCTTCTCGATTTAGCGGTTTCATCTCAAAAGTTAAATGACCAATAGAAATGAATAATGTCTAAGTTAAAAGCTTCAGAATAATCACGATCTTAGTGAGTTTCAATACTGAAAAACTCGTATTGAAAAAACGTCCTTCCTCGGCATTATCGAATTTAAGCATGAAACAGATCCCTTGAAAACAAGCTCCCGAAAGCCATAGGCATAGGCTGAATCTCCTGTTCACCACATATTATACACTCTTAGAAAAATCTGTACTAGATTTACTATACATGTAATGGAATCAAGAATGCACAACATGAAATTAAATTTAATATACCAGCGTACAGTAAATGTAGTATATGCATATACTGAATTTAGTATGCACGTACATGAAATTTAGTATACGCGTATACTAAATTCAGTATGCGCGTTCCGTTTTGCGTGGGTTCCGTCTTCATCATCTGTAAACATTATTATTTTTATTATTATATCATTAAACTGTTTCCCTCTCGGGGTAGGCGTGAATTGCCCGGTTGGAAAGTAGTGATGTGTGGATGAGTATATAGGTATAGGGTAGATAGGTATATAGGTTTAAGGTATAGATAAATCGATGAAGAAGGTGTAAATCTCGAAACAGTGAAGGTGCGTGGATTGGCTTTCGCAGATGACAAGATTGTTATGGCAGAATCAATCGAGGACTTGGAATTCTCAATAGATTTCAATCATTTGAGGGGATATCAAAGGATTTGATAGATTTCAGGGTATTTTTGAAAATTCCAAGGACTGTTAAAGAGCTTTAAAATATATCTAGGGGTTTCCTAAAATTTTAAAAGATTTGAAATATTTGAGGGTATTTTTAAAAATTCCAAGGAATTTTCAGGAGCTTTCCAAACTTGCAAGGGATTTCCAAAGATTTTAAAGGATTTGAAATATTTAAGGGTATTTAAAAAAATTTCAAGACATTTTTAAATGATTTCAGTAATTTAATGAGATTTTAATGGATCTGAAATATTTTAGGGCATTTAAAAGATTCCAAGATTCTCTTTTCAGGCGCTTTAAAAAGTTTCAAGGGATTTCAAAAGATCTCAAAAAAATTGGAAATACTTTCGGGAAATTTAAAAGATTCCAAGAATTTTTTAATTGATTTCAATAATTCAAAGGGATTTCAAGGGATTTAAAATATTTAAGGCCATTTTAAAAGATTCGTAGACATTTTCAATTGATTTCAGTAATTTAATGGATTTTCAAAAGGATTTGAATTTTATTATATTTTAATGGTTTTCAAAGAATTCATTCACGAGAAGTGATGGATTTTGTAGGGTTTTAAAGATTTGAAGAGAGTTTCAAATATTTCATTCTGAATTCTTTTAAATTCCTTTGAATTCTTTAAAATTCTCTTGATTCTTGTTATGTACTTGAATTTTTTTATATACTTGAATTTTTCTAAATTCACTCAATTTTACGTAATTAAATGGATTAAAAAAATTGGTTGGCTTTTGTTTCATTCGTTCTGAAGTCTTTTAAGCCAATGAAATTCTCAGGCATTTTATCAAATTCTTTCGAATTAACTTGAATTTTTCTGAACTCATTTTAAATTTACTAAAGTCAATGTATTTTTTCATGTTTTTGAATTTTTTGCACTTAACTTTAATCTTTCTTTGATTGACTATGAATTTTTTCCAACTTATTTGAATTACTTTGAATTTAAATTTAATTGATTTGAAGTCTTATGAATTTATGCTGAATTCATTAAAATTCAAGTGGAATTTTTATTAATTTTATCGAATTCACCTGGAATTCTTATCAACTTTATTGAAGTCTTTTGTATTTTTTTCAATTCAAAGGAACATTACTCACATTAATAATATATATTAGTCACTTTTAGTCACTGTTTTTCCAACAAATTTTCGTTTTCGTTGAAAACAAATTAGTCACTTTTGGTCACTACGGTTTAAATAGTTCACTTTTTCACTATTTCTAAGAATATTAAGTGCCTAGAGAATAATAGATGATGCAAATCAAAATTTAAAATTATTTTACTCCATTTGTAACAAAATTCTATATTAAAAATTTTACTAGATTAGAATTTTAGTTTTCAAATATTAACGGCCAGAAAAAAATGAAAAACTTGTCTGGGAGAAATCAGGGAAATGTCAGGGAATTTTGAAAATGAAGTTTTGCGGCCACACTGATTAATCGAAACAAAGTTGATTTTATTTATTATTATTATTAATTATTCAACTGTGATAATATTCTGAAAATGATACTGATGTTGATATTAAATTGAAATTTAAAATCAAAATTAGAATGTAATATAAAAAAATAATATTTATTTATTAAAATTTAATCAAATATTTAAAAATTACTTCTGCAAACTTGATACACACACGTCGTATTCTGAGGAAAACTGAACCTCTTCCAAGTTCCAACCTTATAAATTTCGTAATGCCATCGTTCTGTGCACGTTTCAACATCTTCGCCATGCCAGAATGGCTTTTAGATTAGTATTCGTGTAGTTTCCCGGAAAACCTAGGAAACTATTTTTGAGCTCATTATCACATTAAGAACTGTTACTTTCATTTTTTTTTTCATCTGCTGCCTTTAAAATTAGAAGAGCGGGAAAATAGTTACAGGGGTTTTCCCCTATTTCCCTTTTTTTTTTTAGTTTTTGCGTTTTCCCTATTCTCGAAAAACTTCCCCTTTTTGATTTTTGCTTTTTTGTCTTTGAATATATGGTATTTGAAAATACAATTGTTCGTTTTACAGCTACAAAATTATTATATTAAAAAATAGAATATACCGTGAGTAGCGAAATTTTTTTCTTCAACTTACAAGATTATCCATTATAACTAATTTAAATTTTTTTAATTTGACTAGTTTCGAACTAAACTATTTGGGATTTGAGTATATCTTCAAAATTAATTTTTTTTTTACTGAATCTATACAAATTAAAAATAATAAATAAAATAATGGTCTGTCTGTCCAGATTGAAGATTCTTTAGTAGGGAGGTTTTTGGTAAAATCTTACTGTTTCTTATGAATGAACAAAGTAGTTAAACTTTAACAAAGTAGTTCATATTTCAACAAAGTACAGTGAAACCTGGATTTAGCTCCCCTGGATTTTGCCCTTCCGAGAATTGACGCTCCGCCGTGTGGATAAGCGAGTGGCATTTGCGGGGGATGTGCGGTGTTCAGTCCGGCGTAACAAAACAGAGTGAGAAACAGGAGAGAGATAAAACAGGAGAAAGACAAAATATTTCCGAGTCTCTGGATTTAACGTCAAGGTCAGCCTCGAAACCGGCGCTAAATCCAGGTTCGACTGCAGTTGAATTTACAAGAAGAAAAGGTGAATTCTCAATAAAAATGGTAATAGTTGATACTTTAACCAAGAAAAGGTTTTTATTTTATATCAAAAAAAGTTGAATTGAACTAAACGGACGAATTTTGAAGAAAATAGTTGAATCCTCATCCAAAACTGATTCATTTTCAACCAAAAATTATATTTTTGAAAAAAATAAAATAAAATTTCTACGAAACGAGATGAATTTTTCAGTCACTAAACAAATTCTTCCAAAATGTTGTATTTAAAAGCCAAAAAGCCAAGCTTTGTATAAAACAGTTAAATTTTTAATCAGGTAGATTAATTTTCTACAAAAAATGACGGGTTTTCGACAAATTACATAAATTTTCAACCAAATAGTTGAATTTTTGAACTTGAAAAGATCAAAATTTAACAAACAATTGTAAAGTTAAATAGTTTTATTAACATAAAAATGTTTAATTAAAAAAAACGAATTTCCAAGCTAATAGTTAAATTTTTAGTTAAAAAAATTAATTTTTAACCTATAAAGGTGAATTTTGAACAAAAATGTAATAGTTAATATTGTTATCCTAAAAAATTGATTTTCTGCCAAAGAAGGCGAATTTTTAACAAAATGCATACATTTTCAGAACATAGTTACATTTTCAACGAAAAGATTAATTTTCAACCAAAAAAGAAACATGTTTTCCACAAAGTAATTGAATTTTCTACCAGATTGTTGAATTTTTAGCCGAAAATACGAATTTTCTACAAAACAGTTGAATTTTCAACCTAAAAAGATGAATTTTCAATAAAAAATCTGACAGTTGATATATCAACTAAATAAGATTTTAATTTAAAAGCAAAAACATTTGACTTTAACCAGTAAAGACGAATTTTTAACAATAGCTTTGAACCATCAACTAAAACAAATTAATTTTTAACCAAACAGTTGGATTGTTAAACAGAAAATGTGATTTTCTACAAAAAAAAAGTTTTGACGAAATATATGAATTTTCAACCAAACATAAAAAAGTTAAATTATCATTAAAAAAACTTAATTTTCAGTCAAGAACGAAACGAATTTTCAACAGAAAAGTTTAATTTTCTACAAAAAAGTTGAATTTTCAAACGAAAAATATGATTTTTCTACGAAAAAGTTAATTTTTAAGCAAACGGTTGAATTTTTAACCAAATTATTAAATTTTTAGTGAAAAAATTAATTTTGAAGCTAAAAATATGTATTTAAGAAAATATATATAACAGTTGATATTCCAACCAAAAATGATTATCATTTAAAATCAAAAACAGTTCAATTTAACCAATAAAGACGAATTTTCAACAAAAGACTTGAATTCTCAAGTAAAAAATATTTAAAAATTAATCATCAATATTCACAAAATATTAATTATCGACCATATAGATAAAAAAACATTAACATCCTATTATTTAAATAATTCACTGGTCAAAAAACATAAAGTCAATTAATAAAACATATTAATTTTCAACCAAACAGTTGCATCGTTAGCCATCAAAATTAACAAAAAAAAATTAATTTTTGATTAAAAACGAAACGAGTTTTCAAGAAAAAGACAGATTTTGAATAAATATTTGAATTTTTAACTAAAAGGGATGACTTTTTTACAAAATTATTGTTGAATTTTCAACAAAATATCTTCTGTAAGAAATGGTTTTGACCTCCCCCCCCCCATTTAAAATATCATACAAAATCCTTCATCTTACCCCCCTCCCCCTCAAATACTTTACGTAATTTATGCACAGCCATGTAGGGTGGGCCGAAAAAACTCAAAATGATTGGATTTATTAGTAATAGTACTGAAAATTTTCCTTGTGGCATCACGAAAAAATTAAAAAAAAAAGATTTTTTTTAAGTTCTCAGCATTAGGCAAGTCGAATAAAATTTTTTAAATTTTTTGTATGGAAAAAAAGTTTTCTTAGATTTTTTTGGTAAAGTTTATGGAATTGAATAACCTTAGATAGAAAAAAAAATTCCGTCGAAAAATAATATTTAAAAAAATGACGAAAAATGCAATTTTGTTAATTTGTACGTAAAATTGCAACAAAATATTTTCGTTTTTCATTGTTTTTTGATGTTTTTTTAAATAAAGAAATACGTACATATTTCTAATTTTCAAACAACAATTTTTTTATGTTTTTTATTACGGATCCTCTGAAGACGGATTTTGTGTAAAAATTTCTGTTGATTCAGGATGCGTAAAATCTGAAGCAAAAAATTTGGTTCAAAACTTAAAAATGTGTACATGTTTCTTTTTAGTTTATTAAAAAGAGCATTAAAAAAATAACAAAACAAAAAACATTTTTTTTGCAACTTTAGGTAAAAATGACTAAAATTGAATTTTTTGTAATTTTTATTTAAGTATTATATTTCGACAAGAACATTTTTTTCCAACTTTTTCCGTCTAAGCTGATTTATTTCCATTAACTTAATGTTTGGCAAAAAATTAATTTTTTAATGATTTAGTGAAAAATTTAATTATTCCATTTTTTGTTGGAAATTGATCCTTTTTCGTTGAAAATTCAACTATTTGGTTAAAAATGGATTCTTTTTCCTTGAAAATATAACTACTTGATAAAAAATTCCGTATGTTCAGTTGAAAATTCGTCTTTTTGCTTGCAAATTAAAATATTTTTGTGAAAAATTGTACCATATAATGGAAATTCTTACTTTTATTAATAAAAGTTCATTGTTTAAAATAAAAGTTTAACTATTCCAGTTAAAGATTCATCATTCTAGTTGAAAATTCATCTCTTCGGTCAAAAATTTGACAATTTTGTTGAAAATTAGTTTTTTTTAAACCAATCTTTTTTAGTTGAAAGGCTCATTTGAAACATCTATTGTTTATTCAACAAGTTTTACGTTTTCTCGGTTTTTTTTATATCGCCATGGATGGATTTTCAACGACCTAAGTAAATCCAATTCAAAAAAATAAATTCTTTGATGACAGAAATCATTGAATAATAATTTCCCCTATTTTTTGCCTTTTTCGTGAAAAAATTTCCCCTTTTTGAACTCTTTTTGTGCAAGGATCCATGTAATTAAGGCATAATAAATTGAAATAATAATTTTTTTCATAATCAATACTTTTATTCATATTTTAAGCAATCCATCAATATATAGAGTAGGGATGTAAAAAAAAGAAGGTCTGAATTTTAACTTGCATTTTCATTTTTTTTTTCTTTTTGGGTTGACAATGAATCACGTGGAAGGATGAATAAATCGGAGAATATTTAGGGAATTACAATATTATATATTATTGACATTAGTTTATTTAAAATCAAATTATTCCTTTATTAAATTTCCAAAAATATTTTACATTATTAAATGTATCATCTTTATCCATTAAATATAAACATATTTGAAATATATTTCAGGGATTTTCATCTATTTTTGAATAAAGATAGAATCACAATTTATTATTTATTTTTAGCAGAAAAGTTATTAGCTTACTAAAATATATTCTAAAATTATGCGTAATATTATGCTGTCCAAATCGTTGCTTCATCTTTGAAACTATTCTAGTGACGTTAAAATTAAACGCTTCACCTCTGAAAGCTTTTCCTAAGCTTTCTCCAGCCTGATTAAAATAATTAGAAAATTTCTCTGAAATATTATACTGCCTTTTAGGTCAACAAAATAAATTTATTAGGAAATAAATTAGGCTAAGTTAGGGTGGCCCAATAATATTATTGTTTTGATTTTTAAGGGCATTATATTTCATAATTGTATATAAAAAATTGTTATATAATTGATGGTTAAAATTCTTATCTTAATTTCTTAAAGTTCAGAAAAGAAACTTAAAAATTACGTAATAGTGTCTTAAATGGTGAGATTTGGCGAATTTGATGGTGAATTTAGTTATAAAATGAAAACTTTAGCCTTGGTGTTGTTCACAAGATAGTTTTACATCACCTCTATGAATTGTTTACGATTATTTTTAAAATTAAAGTATTTAATGATTGTATAACGCTTTAGGATACTTTAGTATTTTTTTAAATCTCAAAAAATTAAAAATTTGTTTTTTCATCAAATACAAAAAAAAAAAAAAAAATTTTGGATCACCCTAGGGTAAAGATTGGTTCTTTTTATAACTCAGAAGTGAACCCACGGCGAGGAAAAAGTGGTAAAAAATAAAAATACTGAAAATAGAGATTTTTAGCTTCTTGTAGGTTAAAATTAATTTTTTAACTGAAAATTTAACTGTTTCATTTTTTATTATAACTTTAGATTTGTTAGTTAGAAATTCAAATATTTGGTTAAAAATTAATATATATTGTTAAAAATTTCTCTTTTTCGGTTGAAAATTCATCTTCTTGGTTGAAAATTCAACTACTTGGTTGAAAAACAACTATGTTAAAAATGCATATTTTGGTTGGAGATGCATAATTTTAGTTAAAAATTCATCTCTTTGGTTGTAAATCGAACTATTTTGTTGAAAAATCGTCAATGTTTTTTGCAATTGATTTTTTTCTTACTATCGCGTCTTAATAGTTTTTGATAAAAGGTTAAATTTTAATAACTTTTGAATTATTTTTGCTGGGAAAACATTCTCCACAATTTTGCAAGAAATTTTTCCTATGTCTCAAATCGTTAAAACATTGTTGTTAAAAGAAATAATATTTTAAACAAATAACTATATTTGAAGATTATTTTTTCATTTTAAAAATTGGAACTGGTAAAGTTGTAGGGAATATTTTCCCCGGAAAAATAAGCCATGATTGATTAACATTCAACTATTTTTTTTTAATTAGTAAGAAGCCTCGGTAAAAAAATTCAATCACAAAAGCCATTGTTGAAATGATTATTTTCCGTAAGTTTAAAATTTTTTCATAAAAAATGTGTTTTTTTGTAAGAAAAGACTGCTAATAATATTTCAATACTGAATATTGAAAAATATTTAAATATTGAAAAATACTTCTTTTTCATAAAAGTAATTATAAGTTTGTTTTAATATAATTAAAAACAACAAAATTAAACAATTTTCTGCTTAAAATTTGGAAAAGTGAGTAAAACCTTATATATATGAAAATTTTACCTTGTCTATCCAATATGGAAGGGATACTCAAAACCTACATTTAGAATTATACAAAAACTGGAATTTTCAGTTTTCTTATTTAAAATTCAATAAAAAAGACACTCAACATACATTTCTTAAGAGAGAAATAAAAGTCATAATTTGTTGAAAAAATAGGCAAAATGAGGAATGTTGTAAATATTATAATCGGACTATTTTATTACGTCCCGGTTTTTGATGAACAAATCGTTTTTTTTGTGATATACATATTCTTCATCGTAAATTAAAAAAAATTGTTTAAAAATGTGCCCGAAAGCCTTACAGAGTGACAGTAAAAAAATTATTTTGCGGGTTTTTGACGCTAATTATTATTTTTAAGCTGTTTCATTCAGTACAAACTGTTTCTAGTATATAGAATATTATTTTCTACTCATAAGTATATGTTTGAATAAACTGTTCGAACTATTTTTTATTGTTTATAGCAATTCTCTTTTAGAGTAGAGTTAGAAAGTCGCAGTTTTTTTCTGAATTTTTCAACCTAATTTTAAATTTTCGGTTAGAGTGAGACAATAATCAATTCAAGCTAACAATAGTTATTATTTAAACAATGTATTATTATTTATAACAATATTCTCTTCGAATAATGCTAGAAAGTTGCGGTTGTTTCTTAAATTTTCCACTTTTTGTCCACTTTTTAATTAGAGTGAGGTAATAATTAAATTAACAAAAAATATTGTTTGAACAATTTGATATTTTTAATATTATCTTGAAGACATGCTAGAAAGTTGCCGTTTGTTCTAATTCTCAAACCAATTTATTATTGTTTATAACTATCTTCTATCTAGGTGCGGTTTTTTTGAAAATTTTCAGCCTTTCTTTGACTTTTTAGTTACGAACAGATAAGGAATGAACATCAGCAAAAATAATTTTTCAAATAGCATTTCATTTTATTCGGAATGTAATATATTTACTTTTTTTCTAATGTTTTAAAAATATTAATTCAAACAAAAAATGCTCTCAATATCTACTTCAAGGAAAAGTTGCATTCAATATGATCCGCACAGTAAATTTGAAGAATATTTCAAATGTCTGGTTCAATTTCAGAAAAATATATCCACAAAAAGAAACAGATTGTGTAAACAATGATTCTCCCTGATGTTTATTTAGTATTTTCTCATAAATAAAAAGTCAATGCAATGTTAAAAATTTTGGAAAAAACACAATTTTATGACATTATTATAAGAGAAGATACTCATAAACAATAATAAATTGCTTAAACAATTATTTTTGTTATATTGCGTAAGTATGAGTACACTTTAGGTGAAAAGTGGACAAATAGTGAAAAATTTGAGAAAAAACCGCAACTTTCTAGCATTATTTAAAGAGAATTTTATTATGAATAATAATAAATTGTGAAAGCACTTATTTTTGTCGACTTTAATCGATTGCCTCGTTCTAACTGAACAGTTGAAAAATTTGGAAAAATCCGTCACTTTCTAACTCTATACTAAGAGGAAATTGCTATAAACAATAATAAATTGTTTGTAGCAATTTTTTAAACATTAAATAATCGAAAAAAGAAATATTTTATGCATGATGAACAATTCGTATTAAAAGAAGCAGAAAAAAAAATTAGCGTCAAAAACTCCCAAAACCCAATTTTTCACTTATGGGGTTATTTTGGGACCCTAGAACTTATGAATTATGTAAATCATATTCAAAAAGTAATTTTTGCTGAAGTCTTTTCCATGATAAAAATGACAATTTCAGTAGTTTTGACCATTTTTTTCTAAATTCGCAAATTTACAAGTTTGTCAGAAATAATTATGATTTAGGAAAAAATAACTTTTTTTCTACGATCAAAGGCCAAATTTTGACATACTGTTATAGAAATTGTTATGAACAATTACGAAAATCGTTATTTAGTGTCTCATATCCAGTTTTTGAATCATAGTTTATTGTCGGATAATTTAAGTGAAAAAATGTCTCTTTTGTATGTGAGAATGATAAATTTTAGTTTAAAAAAATGTTTATAACAATCACATAAGTTATTTTTCAATCAATTTCATTGATTAATAGTTGGGACATTCGTTTAATGATATTTTTAATAACTATCTACATTATTTATGTTTGATAAAGTTCGAAGCCTTTGAAGACAATTGTGTATCACTTTTGGACAAAAAACCCAATTCAGCTATGAGAAAAAACTCATTTATTCAGAATTTCTTTATAAAAATGTAATGAAAATTCTTTGAAACTAGCGTAAAGAAAATCATTTTTTCTATGAGAAAAAAATACTAGTAATAATTTGTTTACGAAAATTGTTTTTAATGCACTCAACTTCCGATATAAGACCCCTTAGTTTAAGGCGTTCCTAGAACTGATGGCCTCCGTAGTTTCGTGATGAGAGGAGCCGCAGGGCCGAAAAAGAGAATGTGCTCAGTCAAGCGTGACAACCAGCTCGAGGGCCGCACTCTCAGTGCGTTAGTTGCATCAGGTTGCGTCATGCGTCCAAATCCAACAGAAATAATTCAAGCGGCCCTGCCTGTTTACGTTTGGATTCCCCCTATTTAGGATCAAGGTCAAGCCAAGCCATGCTTGAAACCAGTCTTATATCGGGAGTTGAGTGTAATGCTGTTTAATATTATTAGAGTCCAAGAGTCACTTTTTAGTCACTTTTTAAAATGAAAAGATCACATTAGCCACTTTTCTTTCAATAAATTATATCATGGTTTAATCACTATTCAATTCAAGTCTGTACCTATTTCTGAATTGTCTTGAATTTTTTTGAAATATTTTAGGGTGTTTTTAAAGATTTCGAGAAATTTTTAATAGATTTCAATAGTTTGAAGGGATTTTTAAAATTTTGGGGTATTTGTAAAACTTCTGAAGGATTTTCAGGAGCTATTAATTTGAAATATTTTAGGGAATTTTAAAAGATTCCAAGGAAATTTTAATTAAATTTCATTAATGTGATGGGATTTAAAAACTCTCAATGTATTTTAATACATTTTTCAGGATTTCAGGAAATATTATATAATTTCACGGGATTTTTAAGAATTTATTCACGAGAAGTGAGGTATTTTGTAGGTTTTCAAAGATTTGAAATTATTTTTTGGAATTCACCCTGCATTCGTATTAATTTATTCTGAGTTCTTTTTAATTCGTTGGAATGAAAAAAAAATTTAATTCACTTGAATTCTTCTAAATTTTCTCAACTCTACTTAATTGAGAGGATTTTTTCGAATTTTTAAACGTTCTTATTTTATTGATCCTGAGGATCAATTGATAAAATGATCGAAGGATTTGAAATATTTTGTTGTACTTTTTCAAATTCCTTGGTATTTTCAAGGAATTTAAAAAGATTTGAAAGGAATTGAAATATTTTAGGTTATTTTAAAAGATTAAACAGAAATTTATAATTGATTTCAATAATTTAATAGGATTTCAAAGGATTTGAAATGTTTTGGGGGTTTTCAAAAGATTCCAAGGCATTTTCAAAAGATTTAAAAAATGTCAAGGGGTTTCCAAGTGTTTGAATAATTTAAAGGAATTTTAATATTTTAATGTATATTAAAGAATTTATTCACAAGAAGTTAAAAATTTCGTAGGGTTTCAAAAATTTGAAGAGATTTTCAAATATTTTTTGCAATTCATTTAAACAATGGAATTTTTTCGATTAAAAATATTTTCCCAATTTATTGGGATTCTTTTGAATTCATCTTGAATTGTTTCTTTAAATTATTTGGAATTCTCTTGAATTTAGTTTTAATTTATTTGAATTTTTTTAAATTTCCTCGATTCTATTTAATTCAATGATTTTTTTTGAAGTTTTTATTCAATTGATCCTAAATTTTTTTAATCTCACCTTGAATTCTTAGGCATTTCATCAAATTCTTTTAAATTTCCTTGAATATTTCTAAGATCGTTTCAAACTTACTGAATTCAATTAAGTTATTTCATATTCTTAAATCGTTATCAATTAATTTGAATTTTTTTAAATTCACCTTGAATTGTTATGAGTTTCATCGAATTGATCTCGTTTACCCTAAATTCAATCCAATTTTACGGAAACCAATGGAATTTTTTTTATTTAAAAATTTATTTCCAATTAATTTGTATTCTTTTGAATTTAACTTGAATTGCTACTGAAAAGTTTTTTATTTAACAAGATATAATTTATCTTTCACGCACTACAGATTAAATAATGATATTTATGACCATTTTTGGTAGATTGTACCAATTATTTTAAAGATTGCAATGAACAGACCTTAATATTGTGAATAATTCTATAAGTTTTTAATTTCGTCTCCGCTCAAAGAATTCAAGGATTTCAAAGATTCGAAAAAAGGCGTGTACACTAGATTAAAAAGTTTTCACACAAACTTCCCAAAGATTGCGAACATTTCATAAATATTTCAAAGATTTCAAATAATTTCAAAATTTTTCAGGAGGTATCAAAAGTTTTCATACAAAATGCATAAAGATTTCAAAAGAATACGAGAATTTTAAAGATTTCAACAAGAGGACAGTACACCGGATTTCAAAGATTTCAAAACATTTCAATGATTTTAAACGATTTCAAAAGGTTTCAACCAAATTTTGAAGATTTCAAAAGACTTTAATGATTGCAAACGAATAGAAACAATTTTCACAAACAAAGATTAAAGAAAGATTTTTAAAATATTTCAAAGATTTCAAAAAATTTCACACTAGATTTCAAAGATTTAAAAGATTTCCAAACATTTCAAAGAGTTTTAAAACTATATCAAATCTTGTTAGAAGCTTTCAAAAGATTTAACAAAGATTTTAAACGATTACAAAAAATTTCAGAAAAAGTTCACAAATGTTACAAATATTCCCGTGATTTCAAACGAATACAAAATATTTCAGAAATATTTCACAAATTTAACAAAGAATTCATAAGGATTTCAAAAGATTTCGAGGATTTAAAGGTTTCAAAACATTTCAAAGATGTTAAGCGATTTCAAAAGGTTTTAACACATTTAAGAAGATTTGAAAAGATTTCAATGTTTTCAAACGAACACAAAAGATTTCGCGAACAAAGATTACAGAAAGGTTTGAAAAATATTTCAAAGATTTTTAACGATTTCAAACATTTCAATGATTTCAAATGAATACGAAAGATTTCACAAATATTTGAAAGATGTTAAACCATTTCAAAATGTTTCAACAAATTTCAGAAGACTTCAAAAGATTTCAATGATTTCAAACAAACACGAAAGATTTCAAAAACAAAGATTAAAGAAAGCTTTCACAAATATTTCAAAGATTTCATAAAAATTTAAAAAGATTAAAAAAAATATCACAAAGATTTCAAAAATTTTAAGGATTTTAAAGATTTCAAGCATTTCAAATATTTTACAAAGAATTAAAAAGATTCTGAAAGATTTCATAGAAATTTCAAGATTTCACGATGATTTTAAGTACTTCCAAGACATTTCAACGAATTCACAAAGATTTCAAAGATTTCAAAGATTTCAAAGACGACTTATGTTCCCAAAAATATTAAGAATTTGTTTATTTATGGATATGCTCTCTTTAAAAATGGTCGGCCAATAAAAACTGAAATGGCTAATTTTTTTACGTGTAAAACAAAAGTTTATTTAATTATTTGATGTAAAACAAGGAGACCTGGAAAAACTTGACTTCTTGACCTGGAAAACCTGGAAAAGACCGTGAATTTCGTTTCTAGGAATCGCTGGACACCCTGGAAGGCTATGATAAGGATTAAGATGATTATGGTTGATTATGAACCAATAGGAAAAGAAACAATAACAAATTTAATGTATTTCTAACATTGCTAATATTTAATGCATTCTTCTTTCAAAAATTTTAATTCGTATTCTATGGCTAATTGTGAAGAGAAATGTTGAGTTTCAACTCGATTGAGATAATATTGAGGATTCTGAATAGGATTTACAAAAACGTATTTTCTTTCTTATGGGAAATACATGTTAAACTTCATGGGGCTTGCGGCAACCCTAAATATCATTTTTTTTCAAAACAAAAAAATGGATTTATTTTTGGGTGGATTAGAACAAATTTGGGGGGTGTCCCCATAAAAATTCGAAGAAAAAAAATGTTTAGACCACCCTAGTGCACAGTCTTCCCCTTTTTTTCTTATTTTCCCCTTTTTTTTCGAAAAAATCAGCCAAATTGTTGAATTTTCAAGTCAAAAAGACAAATTTTTAACAAAACAATTGAAATTTCAAGCAAGAAGTATGACTTAAAAAAATTTTCTATTTGGTAAAAAAATAATTCAGTTTTACATCAAATAATCAAATTTTGAACCCAAAAAGTTGAATTCTTAACTAAAAATTTAGTAGTAGACTTTTTTACCAAAAAGAATGAACTTTTGATCAAAAATAGTTGGACTTTTTAGCAACTTTTTTTCTTGAAGTTTTCCTTTTTCCCGCTATTCTCAAAAAACTTCCCCCTTTCTTTTTAAATATACGATCTTTGAAAATACAATATTTGAATTACGCGGAAAATTCTCTGAAATTAGTAGGTGTACCCATTATTGAATAATAATTCAAGCAATTATAGCACTTAAATTAATTATTTATGAATTTTTCCTATTGGTTCAAAAATTACGCAGAATTTGTTATATTTACAGCTTTTACTAGTGAACTATAATGAAAAATTACGAAATTTAAACATACATTTTTTGCTCAATAACAATTTTTTAAAAATGTGCAAAAAGATGTTTTTTTTTATTGAGTCATATGCACACATTTAAAAAAAAAGTTGAATATGTCGAACCTGAAATTTATCTAGCTTTTTTTTTGTAAGAAATTGTTTTTTTTTTGCTTGAAAATTCAATTATTTGAAAGGAACCCGTTTTGTTGAAAATTAATATTTTTTATTTAAAAATTTAACTGTTTTATAGAACATTCGTCTTTTTAGCTTGAAAATGCAACGATTCGGTAGACATTTTTTTTCTGTTTTGACTAAAATTTTCATTTTTTTTTAAATTCACTATTGTATTGTAAATTCGCCTTTTTGTATGAATTTAACTGTTAAAAATTAATTTTGTTGTTGTTGAAGATTCATAATTTTACTTGAAAATTCCTCTCCTTGGTTGCAAATGTAAATATTTTGTTAAAAAATAATTTTTTTGGTTGAACCTTCATCATTTTAGTTGGAAATAAATCTCTTGAGTTGAAAATGTTACTAATTTATTAAAAAATTATCTTTCAGTGTTGAAAATTTAACTAATTAGGTTTGAAAATTAACTTTTTTGTTGAAAATTCATATTTTCATATTTTAATCTGTTTTGGTAGAAAATGTTTTTTTTTTGTTTGTTAAAAAGACAACTGGTTTCGATGAAAAAATTTATCTGTTTTGGTTTAATTCTACTATTTTTTAATTAAAATAAAATATTTTCTTGTTTGAAATATCAGCTTTTTGATTTTTCGTGAAGAATTCATCTTTTTCGTTGAAAGTTGAACAACTTTTTTAACAATTGATTGAAAATTCAACAATTTTGTTGAAAATTCGTTTTTTTTACTGAATATTCAAATTTTCCATTTTTGGTTCAAAATTTAATTTTTTTTAGTAAAAAATTAAACTATTTGGTTGGCAGCTTATATATATTTTTTAAATTCTTTTTTTTTTTTTGCTAAAAAATTGAGCTTCTTGGTTCGAAAATTCGTTATTTTAGCTTAATAATTCAACAATTTGGTTAAAATATTTTTTCTATTTTGATTGAAAAATCTGTCTTGGTTGAAAATTCAACTCTGTTAACGAAAACTCGTATTTTTTGGATAAAGTGAACTGTTTTTTTTATTTAAAATTTATATCATTTTTGGGTAAAATATCAACAATTAAATTTTTTGTCTACAATTAATCTTTTTTACATTTTTTATTAAGAATTCATCATTTTTGGTTGAAAGTTGAACAACTTTGTTAGCAATTGACTTTTTCGGTTGAACATTCATTCCTTTAGTTGAAAATTCGTTTGTTTTTTTTTCTGAAAATTAATTTTTTTTACTCAAAATTTAATTTTTCCATTTTTGGTTGAAAATTTATATTTTTTAGTTAACATTTCAACGAAATGGTTGGATTTTTAGGTATTTTCTTGAAAATTCATACTTTTTGGTAGAAAATTAATATTCTTGATTGAAAACTCAAAATTAAAATAAAGTTTCGACAGGTTCTCTGGAACATTTTTTGCAATTTTTCAAATATTTTTGAATTTTTATAAATTTGAACGCCAAATTGCCATCATCATAATGAACAAATTAAATATTTTCTACAACAAATCATAAGTTTAGGAATTTCGACTTTTAGTTTAGTTTTTATTTATTTTCTGTTATAAAAGCCGAAATGGTCAAAATAACTGAAATCTTGGAAATCTTGTGAAATCTCTTAAAATCTTTACAAAAATTATTGAGAAATCTTAAAAATATTTTAGTGTTCTTATTATTTTCAAATATTTTCAATACTTTGAATCTATAATATTCAAATTTGCTCAATTTTAAGTTTCAATCGCAATCATCTGTATTGGTTGAGAATTAATTTTTTTGGTTGAAGATTCACGTGTTTGTTTAAAAATTAATTTTCATTTCTGTTAAAAATTAATCTTTTTAACTGAAAATTTAACTATTCCATTTTTGATTGATTTTTCGTTAAAAATTCAACCATTTGGTTAAAGATCCAGTTTTTCGTTGAAAAATTCGTCTCTTTTGCTTCAAAGCTCGCTTCAAAGTTAAACTATTTGGTTGCAAATGCAACTCTTTGGTTGAAAATTAATTTGTTGTTGAAATAATCATTTAAAACGATTTATTCCCTTATCCTTGCCCTATTTTCGTGAAAAATCATCCCATTGCCCCCATTTCGTGAGCGTTTTGAACTCAAAAGTATCTAATTTAAAAAATGTCCTCTGAATCAACACCTACTAGACAGTAGGAAGTCTAATGACCCTTGGCAGTATCTCATATTTCTTTTGTTTCTTGTTACAGACTCTGATTTGCCGGTAATGCTGAGATAGACAAGTGGGAATGCCATCGCCCAAGATGCTGACGGTGATGTGCCCGAACTGCCAACACCGGTTTCCGGCTCCTGGATGCTGCAACCCGGCAACGCAGCAAGAAGAGAGTAACAGACTGATGGCGCCAGAGTCAACGGAGTACAAAGACTTTTACGGCGATGGAGGAGTCCGGGTCTCCCGAGGATTTAACCACGGGAATTCCTGCTTCATCAATGCACCCACGATCATCAACGGGCCGATTATCCAAACTGGTGATCAGAACCACCCAACCATCAAGTCGTTCCTTGACCTCGCCAGGAATCCTCAGTGTCCTCCCTGGAACGGGGAAACCTCCTCCGCCACCAGTCACGTGAAACTCTCCAGAACAGGATACCACATGATCACGAATGGAGACCACACGGGTGGCGGCGTTACCATCACGACACCCAGAATTCAGTCCGGTGGTTGTCTCGTCGAGTGTATAGACTCGGGAGTCTTATTCCAGTCGCCGACCGAAATGAGACCTCAGCTCTCCGGAGAGTGCTTCTTGCAGAATCAACTGTCCACGGAAATTCCGGATTTCGCGCCAATCCTGGATGAAGAGCTTCGGGATCTACCGAGTCCGAACCTAGTCGAAAACGAGTGCTGCTGTGTAACCTGCAAGGACCAGGTCCAGACACCTAGCGGGTGTCAGGAGCTACCTGGAATGAGGAGTAGCTTTTCCTGCCCGAGAAGTCAAAGGAGATTCTCTACGAGTTCAAATCAATTTTGTCAGCGAGCCGGGGCTTCGGTAGATCGACAGCAGGTCTGTCAGGTCTGCTGTTGTCAAAACAATCGTCACACCTCTCAAGTAATGATGGTCCAAGGATCCAATCCAGACCTTCAGCTCTCGGTGAACGCGACTCTTCAGCTACCGGCGAATTTGGGCCAGTGCACTATCAACTTCACCGCCTCGACCAACTCCCTCAAGACCTCGACTGCTAATTCGGACAACTCGTCAAAGACCACCAGCAGCAGGAGTTGGAACAATTTCAACGGCGGGGGAATCATCCAGCCGGATACCAATTATGGAATGAACGGCTCGAACTTAGAAAGCAGAGATACATCACCCAGCACTCCGGTTTCTTGGCTAATGCCAAGTCCCTGGAGCTTTGACACTATTTTAATGGATAAGGACACACCCAGACTCTGCGAGGTGAAGAAGATGCTGATGACGACTGGCTGGTACTATCCTGAGCTCAGCTGGAAGCAGAGCCAGGAACTTGTGAAGGGAGCTTCGGTCGGATCCTGGCTGATTCGAGACAGCTCTGATAAACGCTTCACTTTTACCGTCACCGTTCAGATCCCGAAGGGTGCAACTTCGGTGAGAGTTCATCACTATCGGGGGCAATTTCGCTTCGACGCGGTGGCCCGTTTCGCCACGATCATGCCGCTGTTTGATTGTCCGATCAAGATGATCGAGTACTACGTGATGTACTCGAAAATGAAGAAGGAGAAGAGAGAAGTCTGGCTCGACTGCAACAGTGGGGCTAGAAGACAGATTTATTTGACGACACCTCTCATTAAGGAAGTCAGGTCGCTCTCGCATTTGGCGAGGCTCGCTGTCAATGCGTACCAACTACCTACGTATCAACTCCCACCTCTTATTAGAAAATACCTCGCTGAGTATCCGTATAGTATCTAAGTTTTGACATCTTCCGTATGGGATTTTACACTTTGCGGTTTCGATTCGAGTTCCCCGAGAGTAATTCGATATCTCCAGGTTACAAAGAACAACATTTTCTATTATTGGAATGCTTTTGAAGCCTTTCCGATTCTTTTAACTTCCTTGACATCTTCGGCATTCTTCCGAATTATCTGAATTCTTGTAAGTATCATAATTTTCCTGGAATTCCCTGGATTCCAAGAACTCTAAAATGATGCAAAGAATTCAGAGGAATTCAGGAAATTCAGTCAATTTAAGGAGTTCAGAGAATTAAGGAATTCAGAAACTTGAAGGAGTTCAGAAATCGAGAGAATCCAGGGAATTCCAGAAAATCAGAGATTTCTGGGAATTCAGAGAATTAGAGGAATATTCTCCAAATATAATATAATAATTCAGAAAAAGAATCCAGAGAATTCTGTGAATTCGAGGAATTTTTCTGAATTCTTTCGAATTCTCTTAAATTCTGAATTCCTCGAATTCTTCTAAATTCCTTGATCTCTTTTAAATTCCTGGAATTCGTCTAAATTCTTTTTATTTTTTTAAATCCTTGCATTTCCCTCAATTATATCTTAATTCCTTGATTTCGTGAAATTCCAAAAACTTCAAATTAATTCAAAGAATTCAGAAGAATTGAAGGAGTTCAGTGGATTTCAGGAATCCGAAGAATTCAGAGAGTTCAGGAAATTTAGAGAATTTAAGGAGTTAATAGAATTCAGAGAATCCATGGAATTCCAGAAAATCAGAGAGTTCAGGGAATTAAGAAGAATTAACACAATTTGAGCAATTCAGAGAAGTCAAGAAGTTCAGAGAATTAATAAATTCGTTTAAATTCCTTTTATTATTTTGAAATGTCTGGATTTCCCTGAATTCGCAGAATTCACTTAATTATTTGAATTCTTTGAATTCATGGAATTTCAAGGACTCTAAAATAATCCATAGCATTCAAAAGAATTGAAATAATTCAGAGAATTCGAGACAATTTGTTGAATTCCTCCGAATATAATGTAGTAATTCAGAAGAATTATATAAATTCAGAGAATGAATTACAAAAAGGCAGAAAATCCAGAGAATTGAAAGAATTTGAGGAATTCAAAGAATCCAGAGAATTGAAGGAATTTAGAGATTTAAGAGAATTAAGATCATTGAAGGAGTTAAGAGAATTCTGTGAATTCGAGGAATTTTTCTGAATTCATTCGAATTCTCTGGATTTCTCTGAAATTCTGAATTCCTTGAATACTTCGAAATTCCTTGGTTTCTTTTAACTTCCTGGAATTCGTCTGAATTTCTTGTCTTTTTTTTAAATCCTTGTATTTCCCTCAATTATATCTTAATTCCTTGATTGCGTAGAATTCCAAAAACTTCAAAATAATTCAAAGAATTCCGAAGAATTGAAGGAATTCAGTTGATTTCAGGAATTCAAAGAATCCAAAGAATTCAGAGAGTTCAGGAAACTTAGAGAATTTAAGGAGTTAATAGAATTCAGAAAATCCATGGAATTCCAGAAAATCAGAGAGTTCAGGGAATTGAGAAGAATTCTGAAAATTTGAGGAATTCAGAGAATTCAGGAAATTCAGAGAAGTCAAGGAGTTCAGAGAATTAATGATTTCTTTTACATTCCTTTTATTATTTTGAAATCTTTGGATTTCCCTGCATTCGCAGAATTTACTTAATTATTTGAATTTCTTGAATCATGGAATTCCAAGGACTTTAAAATAATCCATAGAATTCAAAATAATTGAAAGAATTCAGAGAATTCGAGAAAATCGGTTGAATTCCTCCGAATGTAATGTAATTATTCGGAAGAATTAAATAAATTCAGAGAATGAATTAACATATTAAAGAAATCCAGAGAATTTAAAGAATTTGAGGAATTCAAAGAATCCAAAGAATTTAAGGAATTTAGAGATTTAAGAGAATTAAGAAATTAAGATCATTGAAGGAGTTGAGAGAATTCGGTGATTTCGAGGAATTTTCTGAATTTCTTTAAATTCTCTGGATTCCTCTGAATTTCTGAATTCCTTGAATTCTTCGAAATTCCTTGAATTCTTCGAAATTCCTGGAATTCGTCTGAATTCCTTGTATTTTTTTTTAAATCCTTAAATTTCCCTCAATTATATCTTCATTCCTTGATTTCGTAGAATTCCAAAAACTTCAAAAGAATTAAAAAGAATTCAGAAGAATTGAAGGAATTCAGTGGATTTCAGGAATTCAAAGAATCCAAAGAATTCAGAGAGTTCAGGAAACTTGGAGAATTCAAGGAGTTAGTAGAATTCAGAGAATCCATATAATTCCAGAAAATCAGAGAGTTCAGAGAATTCAGAAGAATTCAGAAAATTTGTGAAATTCAGAGAATTCAGGAAATTTAGATAATACAAGGAGTTCAGAAAATTATTCGTCTAAATTCCTTTTATTATTTTAAAATCTTTGGATTTTCCTGAATTCGCAGAATTCACTTCATTATCTGAATTCCTTGAATTCATGGAATTTCAAGAACTTAAAAATAATGCATAGAATTCAAAAGAATTGAAAGAATTCAGAGAACTCGAGAAAATCTGTTGAATTTGTTGAATTAAGAGAATTCGAGGAAATATTCAGAATTCTCTGAATTCCTCGAATTCTTCTAAATTCAGGGAATTCGAGGAATTTAGAAAATTTTAGAAATTCAGAGAATTCAGGGAATTTAGAATATACAAGGAATTTAGGGAATTCAAAGATTTTAGAGAATTCAAAAGGATAGGAAAGAATTTAAAAATATTCCAAGAAATTTAGAAGAATTCAAAGTAATTCAAGTGAATTCAAAATAATTCAAAACAATGTACTAAACCAGTTCGAAAGAGGTTTTTTTTTTTGTAAATGGAGATACCGAAATATTCTTGAAAATATTCGCAAATTGTCATTTGTCGATAATTTTAGAACTCTTCTATCACATTTCAAAATTAAACTATACATTACTGATTTGATTGATAAAATGATTAGGAACCTAATTGTTAGACATTAAGAAAATTGTTTAATTTATCATATTTTTCTTATTTTAATCATTTATCTTATCACTTCAACAAACCTAGCTTGTTGAAGTAATAAATTCAGATTGATTTAATCGAAAACTACCACCTGCAAATTTTTATGCATCGACTAAACTTTGTTATTTAAAACTCCGCTTTTGTTTTTTAAAGAAAGTAATTCGGCTGATTTCAAGAGAAGGCCTTGGATCTTTTTTAACAGATTTTCAAAATTGTGTCGAAGAGCAAAGTTCTACTTTCAAATTGTGCTTGTACCATCTAAAATCGATATATTTTTCTAAAAACCCACGTTTTCTTCAAATGCGAGAGTGAGCATTTTTTCAGTGGAATTTCACTGAGAATCAGTGACGTATTGCTATTTGAATCAGTGAAAATCTATTAACATTTCTATTCGAAAACGAGTGAAAAATGACTGGAATTTCAGTAAAAAAAAGTACTGGAATTTCATTGAATAATCACTGATTCTCAGTGGAATTCCGCTGGTTCAAATTGAGAGATTACTTTTCTGTTTTTATGAAACAATTAGGTTTGCTTCTAAATTAATTTCGACTTGCGAAAAAGTGCGAAAACGAAATTTTTTAACTAGTTCCAGAGCTGCTGCTAAACAGCTGTGCAAGCGTTATTTATACCAGTAGACACGTCAAGAAAGTGAATCTCAAATAATTACGTGCCTCACTGATGGGATGTCACGTATTTTTTTTTTTTTTTTTGTATAATAGCGAAGAAACAAAGCGCGCATATCACAAAAACTGGAATCTTGAAAGCAGGCGAAACCTAATCAGTGTTTTTCTTTCCTTCGATTTGATAACCCCGAGAGAGTTTTCTAAGACAATGGAAACAAAAAATGTGTAGTTGCTATTTTTCTAAAGTGTGCGTATATGTGATTGTTTATACACTAAGCGAGACACTATCGTGTGACCAAAGAGATATTTACGGCGAAACAAAATTCATTCTGTCCTCTTTTCGTGATGAGATTTATACACAAGAAAAATGTCGAATCAAATCCCAAATTTCCAATTAGAAATTGAAGTAGATTAATTTTAAGGGTGATTCCGACTCCTACCTTAACGTCACTTTTTTAAATATTATTTCC
The DNA here is from genome assembly GCA_011634705.1 of Andricus grossulariae. Classification (NCBI taxonomy): domain Eukaryota; kingdom Metazoa; phylum Arthropoda; class Insecta; order Hymenoptera; family Cynipidae; genus Andricus; species Andricus grossulariae. Next base: position 228,191,837 of record JAABKJ010007545.1, read on the forward strand.
TGTGGACGTGGAATTCAGAAAATTCAGATAATTTCAGGGAATTCAGAAGATTTCGTCGAATTGTCTGAATTCTCGGAATTATCTCATTTGTGGAATTCCCTGAATTACAAGGACTTCCAAATAATGCAAAAAATTCGGAAGAATTGAAGGCGTTCAAGAAATTCAGAGAGTTCAGGGAATTCAGAGAATTTCAGGAGTTCAAAGAATTCCAGGAATTCTTCCGATTTTCTCCGAATTCTCTGAATTCCCTGAATTACAAGGACTTCCAAATAATGCAAAAAATTCGAAAGAATTGAAGGCATTCAAGAAATTCAGAGAGTTCAGGGAATTCAGAGAATTTCAGGAGTTCAAAGAATTCCAGGAAATCTTCCGAATTTCTCCGAATTCTCTGAATTATCTGAATTCGTCTAAATTTCTTGTATCGCTTTGAAATCCTTGGGTTTCCCTTAATTCCCAGGACTTAAAAATAATGCTAAGAATTCAGAGGAATTCAGAAGAATTGAAGGAATTCATGAAATTTATTGCATGAATTTAGAGAATTTCAGGATTTTAAAGAATCCAGGGAATTTGAGGAGTTCAGGGAATCCACTGAATTCAGAGTTCAGGGAATTTAGGGAATTTCAGGAATTCAGAGAATTAAGGAATTCAGAAACTTCAAGGAATTCATGGAATTGAGAGAATTCAGGGAATTCCAGAAAATCAGAGATTTCTCTGGAAATCCAGAGAATTCTAGGAATTTAGAGATATAAGAGAATGAAGGAATTAAGATCATTGAAGAAGTTGAAAGAATTCTGTGAATTCGAGGAATTGTTCTGAATTCTCTGCATTCCTCTGAATTTTTGAATTCTTCTAAATCCCTTGATCTCGTCCAAATTCCTGGAATTCGTCTGATTTCCTTGTATTTTTTTTTTTTTGAAATCCTTGAATTCCAAAAACTTCAAAATAATATAAAGAACTCAGAAGAATTGAAGGAATTCAGAGAATGAATTAAGATAATTGAGAAAGTTCAGGGAAATGAGAGAATTTCAAGAATTTGAGGAATTCAGTGAATTTCAGGAATTCAAGAATCCTGCCCGGTATTCAGAGAGTTGAGGAAATTTAGAGAATTCAAGGAGTTAGTAGAATTCAGAGAATCCATGGAATTCCAGAAAATCATAGAGTTCAGGGAATTCAGAAGAATTCAGAAAATTTGTGAAATTCAGAGAATTCGGGAAATTTAGAGAAGTCAAGGAGTTCAGAGAATTATTCGTCTTAATTCCTTGTATTATTTTGAAGTCCTTGAATTTCCCTGAATTCGCGGAATGCCCTAAATTATTTTGAATTCAGAAGACTTAAAAATAATGCAAAAAATTTAGAAGAATTAAAGTAATTGAGAGATTTCGAGGAAATCTTCTTTATTCCTCGCAATTCTGTGAATTCTTCAAATTCGTAGAATTCGATCAATTATCTGGATTTGTGGAATTCCCTGAATTCCAAGGACTTAAAAATAATGCAAAAAATTCAGAAGACTTGAAGTAATTGAAAGAATTCGAGGAAATCTTCTGAATTCCTCTCATTTATGTGATTTCTTTAAATTCGTGGAATTCCATCAATTACCTGAATTCGTAGAATTCCAAGGATTTTAAAATAATGCATAGAATTCAGAGCAATCCAAAGAATTCAGGAAATTGAGAGAACGAGTTGAAGAATTCTGAGAATTTCAGGTAATTTAAGGAATCAGAGAATTCGAGGAAATCTTCTGAATTCGTTTAAATTCCTTGTATTATTTTAGAGTTCTTGGATTTTCCTGAATTTCAAGGGCTTAAAAATAATGCAAAGAATTCAGCGGAATTTATCAGAATTGAAGGAATTCAGGAAATTTAGAGAACTTCAGAAATGTAAAGAATCCAAGTAATTTAAGGAGTTCAGGGAATTCATGGAATTCATAGTGTTCAGGGAATTCAGAGAGTTCAGGGAATTCCGAGAATTCTAGGAGATCTTCGGAATTTCTTCGAATTATCTGAATTCGTCTAAATTCCTTGTATTATTTTGAAGTCCTTGAATTTCCCTGAATTCGCGGAATACCCGGAATTATCTGAATTCATGGAATTTCCTAAATTCCCAAGAAAAAAATTCTGTAAGGTAGGAATCGGATAAGTTTGAGATGTCCTTGGATTTAAAAAAAGAAATTGAATCACATTGCGAAAAGTGGATTTTACCGTAGGTAGTATTACGAATTACTCGTGTTTTTTTTGCACGCAATTCTTATCCTACGTTCTTAAGTATGTAGTCAGTAAAGCATAATATTAACATTTATCAATGATATCGAGCCAAAACATTCGATGAAGCGAAAAAAAAAAATTGGAAACGTGTCACTGATAACTGAGGAATTCCATAGTATTACTAATCACTAGATATTGAAAATATTTCCCCTTTTTAGGGTACCTTATACATGCCCTTGGTAAATTACCAAAACGAGAGAAGTTTGAAAAAGTTCATTTCCAAATAGCACGAAGAAAAATGTAAAAAGTAGAAATTATTTTTTAGAAATATATTTATTTATATTATGACTGTTGAATTGTGAGGCTAGAGGAATTCCTCGTTGTCAAAAAAGACCGTTTTTTGACCAAATCTCACTAGAAACTTGAAAATGTTCTACTCAGCATTAATCATCACTGAGCAGTTCCGATTATCTTCATTAAAGTTTATTTACGCGTGTAATTAATTTTCTTAATGAAATCGGGATTTGCGTAATCTTGACAATTTTCTATAATCACGTACTATGCTACAGGTACGAACAATATGTACCATCGAGAGTCAATTTACTCGTGAAAGGTTGAAATTCCTTCTCAGCGAGAAGATATATTTTAATCAAACGACGAAACGAACCTTAAGAATTATTAGCTAATACGACGTAAAGAAATCTATATTTTTAACCACGTCAATCCTACACTTGGAAAAATATTTGTTTGGAATTGAAGGAACCGTTTCTTTGAGATGATTTTTTCCATTTAAGATCTCGAGGGTGTCATTTTACAGTGACTGTAATATGACACCCTCGAAAACTTTTCTATAGGCATATTTTGCATACGCAGTTTCAAGATTACCCTTAACATACCTATAGAAAAGTTGTAGATGGTGTCATATTACACTACCAAAAAGTATTTCAAGGTATATCACAGTGACTGTATCATGACACCCTCGAAAACTTTTCTATTGGCATAATCTTTTGCGTCATCAATTTCAAGATTACCCTTAAAATACCAATAGAAAAGGTGTATAGGGTGTCATATTACAGCAACCAAAATTTTTCGAGAGTGTCATTTTACATTGATTGTAATATGACACCATCTTTTCAAGTGTAATATTGAAATTGCTTATGCAAAACATTATCAGTAATTGTAATATGACACCATCGAAAACTTTCTACTGGTATTTACATGTCAATAGAAAAGTTTTCGAAGGTGTCATATCACAGTTACTGTAATATGACACCATCTTACTAATCGGTCCAAAAACACCCCTGTATCTACTGAAATGTTTTTCTGAGTGTACCTAACGAAGAAAAAAGAAAACACGTGAGTGCTTTACTTGAATATATAAATATTTGTAAGCCCTTTGCGTGGATTTTCTTCTTTTTGTAGATTAGAAAGAAAGCCGTCTCTATATTAGAGACGTTGCGATGAGCGTTGTCCATGAAATTGCAAATCGAGAAAGCAAATCGTGAAAATGCCGAGGAGTTTGTAAATAAATATGCATCGCTCGAGAGTCGGCGAGGGAAAATTTGTGAAATTTTCGACTTCCGTCCACTCTCGAGTCGCAAACTGCCAATTAATGAATTAATTAGTTAGTTAAAATAATACGTTCCCAGTTCAGTCCGAGATTCACGGATTCGACTTTCCCTCCCAATAAACGACGAAGAAACGAGTGGATTGCTTTTTAATTTACCGACTGAAAGATCCCAGCGACAAATTGTATTATAATGTACTATTTAGTTTAATAGTTGTCATTCTCAGTTTTGGCCTGGAGAGAAATTTACGATTCCGAATCCACTCGGGCGTCACGACAGGTCCTTGTCTAATTTTACATAAGATAGAGGAGTAAGGTGTTTCTTTCGAAAACCATGTATTTTATATTACAAAGGAAAATTGCATAGACCACGAGTTAAATTATTAAAGAATTATTTATTACAAGTATACACGCCTTTTTATTTATATTGTACTACCCGAGTTATTTATTTTTGTTTATAAATATTATTAATAATAATCTTCGAATTCATTCGTTCACTCAGGTCACGAGATTAACATTCTGGCCAAGGAAAATTAAATTTTGGTCAGGGAAAAGTTAGGGATTTTTCAAATTGAATTAATTTGGTTGCAAATTAAACGCTTTTGTTGAAAATTCCTCTTTTTTTTTGTGTTGAAAATTTAACAATTTTGGTGGAAAAGTTACTTTTTTGTTTAAAATTCAAATAACATTCTTTTGGGATGAAAAGTAAGCTATTTTTTTTTAAATTCGTCTTCTCTTTTGGTAGAAAGTTCATCTTTTTCGGTTTCGTTGGAAATTCCTCGTATAAGGTTATATATATATATATATATATATATAATATACTTATTTTATTTATTTGCCCGAACAGAAAAAATAATACATTGCGTAACGTTTCGAGACTGCACTATTCTCATCAGGCGTACATCTATTATAAAATTTATAATTAAAAGCTTAAACAACAATAGGATTCTGGTAAAGTTATAATAATTGGTTGAATTTTGTTTTCAAGCTTACATTATTCTAATCAGATAACATGGTTAGATGAATATAATGTAATACTATGGTCATCATAATGAGAACTGTAAAAAATTGTAGGAATATTAACATCAAGAATTTAATTACTGAATTAATTACTAATATTGTTTACAAAACCAATTCCGCCTTTTTGTTATTGATAAAAATATTACTCCTGTCATCCATTAAGTCCGTAATTAGTTCAAGAACATATTAAATTTTCATAATTTGGTGGGGAAAAATTTAAACAAACGGAAATGTTTTTTTGAACAATTGCAAAGCTTCAACAAAAAACATGACTCTTAAAAGACATTAATTCCAGAAAATATGAACTTATCATGATTTGGAATTAAAACAAAAATTGATACAAATATAAATTGTTCAAACCATTGAAAATTAGTTCAAAAATACTTGAAAAATTTCACTGAGAGAATATGTTGGAAAATTTGAAAAAAGTTTAAAATTAATAAAAAGTGGTGCCGATTTGATTTAAAAATGTCAATTTTAACCAAAAGCCCACAGTTATATTTTTTCAATTTTTTTTTAAATATTACCTTCTTAAAGGAAGACATCCTGTGAGTTTTATATTAAACTAAAAAAGTTAATAATTAACTTTAATTTCTTTTGCTTAATTACATATTTTTAAATTTTTTAAAAAATAATTTCGCTTCTGAAGTGGCCTCTCCAAAGTTTGAGAGTTTTCCGCATTATTATTTATATACTTCTTCAATAAAAAAAAATATTTAGATATGTTTCTATTTTTTCAGTTTTTTATTTAAGATATTTAAAAAAATGTTTTTATTTATATAATTACAAATAACTCGAAAAGCGGGAGTTTTTTTTTAACATTTCAATTTTTAACATCTCTAGAACTTTTCTAGATGTTCAAACTTTTATCTTAGTTTAAAAAAATATATTTTTCGTTGCTTCAGAGAAAAATGCAAAATATCGGTTTAATAAAAAAAATGCCGTAGCCGCAAAAACCGTTTAGCCCACATAAAACTCACAGGATGCCTTAATTCCTTCCAGAAGGCCAGATTCAACAATGAATTACCAAAAAATATACGTCTGGTACATACCGACTTACATATTATATTTTGGAATAAATCGTCGACATTTTGTTAATTTGTAACCCCTTTCAAATTTTCCATCGGATTTCGAAAGAAGACAGTAAAATTCACAAAAATTCTGAAATGAAATTGTAATATCTTAATTATATCAAAAACGGTAGATGTTTAAAAAAATGTGTGCTTTTTTCAAACATAGAAGAGGTCAAAACTCACAAACTCGTCACTTCATGGAAAACTTTTTTTTCTCGAATCGGAAAAATACCTGTCGCCTAATTTCCTCTAAAAACCTGATGTTTTTTGCTTTCCGCTCGGGACATATTTTAATATTGATGAATTTGAAAAAATAATGCAATTTCTTTATCCGGGAACATCACATAATTGTACACAATTCCTACATTTTTTTACAATCCTCATTATATGATGATCATCGTATTATAAATTATACCGATCTATAACCATGTCGTTTGATTAGAATAACGGAAGTTTAAAAACAACACTTAACCAATTATTATAACTTCACCAGAATCATATCGTTATTTAACCTAATTAATTATATTTATTGAATTTAATTATAACTTTTATAATAGATACACATGCACAGTAAAACTAGGGATTCAGTTTTGTTTCAGGTAATTTTCTTACAAACTCATTTTGAACTTCAGTTATGTTCACTCTCTTGATCAATGTCAAAACTGAAAAACAATTGAATTGAGTTCAATATTCGTATTGCTCAATATGAACCAATTATGGTTCAATTTTGTTTCAGTACATTCTGAGGCCGTTTCTTTGTTCAAAATAAAACTTTTTTTTTCGGTGTGGTGAGGAGAATGGTGGATTCACGAAACGTTCGGACTACTACATTGTAATAATTGTAATGATATAATATATCATATTATGTATTGATAAAAAATTGTTATAAATTTTTCCGATAGAGTTAGAGCAACATTGTTGCTGTGTTACCTTCCGAATATTGGCATCTGGGACGTTAAAGGACTCTAAGAACCAAAAGAAAATTGATATCTCGTTTTCTCTAATCACCCATTAACTAATTGCAATCACTCAAAACTTTACATCCTGCGTGTAACGGTGAATGATGTAAGAGGTTGCTGTGTAATCATCTCGTTTCATCTCTTTTCATTGCCTCAAGCAAGTATTGGCCCATTGCGAACCAACCGCGATCGTTTACTGGAATTCAACCTAATTAAGATTGACTTAACGTCTTTCCTAAAACGGTTCGATTTAATCGCCAACAGAGCGGAATTCTTGATAAATAATGTGCAGAGTATACTCAAATAATAATTGAATAGCCTAATTGAAAATAACTCGTTATGTTCATATGAAGACATTTGACAAAAAGTGAGAAAGGCTCTATTTCTTTTGGTATTCGAGAACCAAATAAGGGAGAAAAAAGGAGTCCTCATATTACGTGATACATAGTGCCACAAAATTTAAACCCGTGTCTATACAGTGAACACCAATATTATCCAGACAACAAATTTAGTACTTGGATTTTCAACCAAATGGTTGAACCAGCCAAAAAGACGAGTTTTAGAGAAGACACTTGAATCTTCAACCCGAAAAGTTGTATTTTAAACAAAAAGGTTCATTTTTAGACAAGAGAAATAAATTTTCAACCAAGAAATATGACTTTTTTACCGCGGAAGATTAATTTTCAATCCAAAAGGACGAATATTTAAGAAAATGTATTAATTTTCATATAAAATAGATATGTTTATAATCAAAAATGAAACAGTGAAATTTTCAGTTAAAAAAAAAATTGTCAAAAAAAAAAAAACAATTATCAACTAGTTGAATTCAACGAAAAAATAAGATAAAACATAGATGAATTTTTAATAACGAGATTAATTTTCTACTCAAACAGACGATTTTTCAACAAAATAGTTTAGGTTTCAAGCTCAAAGTCGAATTTTTTAGAAAAAACTTGACTTTGAAACCAGAAAAGTAGAATTTTCAACACGAATGTTAATTTTCAATCAACAAATATGAATTTTCAACGACATCTTCAGATTTTCAACTAAAAAAGATCAATTTTCAACAAAAACTGAAATCGTCAAATCTTCAGTTTAAAAAAATCATTTTCAACAAAAAAAGAAACCCATAAACAAAATGTGAATTTTCAGCAAACAAGAATAATTGTCTACCTAAAAAGACGAATTTTCAATAAAATACATTAATTTTCTACCAAAAATATGAATTTTCATCAAAAAAGTTCATTTCTAACCAAATAGTTTAATTTTATACCAAATTGTTGCATTTTTGAGACAAAAAGACGAATTTTCTACAATACAGTTGAATTTTCAACCGAAAGAAATATAAATTTGTAACAAAAAAGATAATTTACGACCAAATAGTTTAATTTGTAACTAAAATTATGAATCTTCAACCAACAAAAAATGAACATTTTATAAAATAGTTCAACTTTAAACCAAGTAGTTGATTTAAAAAAGAAATTAATTTTCAACAAAACATATAACAGTTAATATTTCAACAAAAAAAGATTGTACTTTTCAACCAAGCAGTTGTATTTTTAACGAAAAAGGATGAATTTTCAAACAAGAAGATTAATTTTCTACCAAAAAAGACGATTTTTAAACAAAATAAATGAATTTTCAATCAGAAGCGATCAATTTTCAATTTAAAATATGAATTTTCAACCAAGAATGGAATATTTACATTTTCAATGAAGAAAATTAATTCTCAACCAAAAAAAAAAGGTGATTTTTAGCAAAATAGTTAAATTTTCAATTTACAATCAATTTTCAACAAAAAATAGAATAGTTACATTTTTAGTGAAGGAAATTAATTCTCAACCAAAACAAAAAAACTAATTTTTAGCCAAATAGTTACATTTTTAACCAAAGAGATAAATTTTCAACTAAAATTATGAATCTTCAAAAAAAAAAAATGAATTGTTTAGAATCGAGTTCAACACTCAACCAGAGTTAAATTTGTTACCAAAACGTTGATTTTTCAACTAAAAAGATGAATTTTCAAACATAGAGTTGAATTTTTAACCAAAAAGTGGATTTTTTAACTAAGAAGATTAAAAATGAAACGATTTTTCAACAAAATAGTTGAATTTTCAACCAAGGAGATGAATTTTCAACTAAAATGATGAATCTTCGATAAAAAGAATGAACTTTGAACAAAGTAGTTCAACTTTAAACCAAGTAGTTGAATTTTTGACCGAAAAAGATGACTTTTTAACAAAATATTTTCATTTTCAATAAAATAATTAAATTTTCAACGAAATAGTATAATTTTTAACCAAGCGAGATGAATTTTAAAACATAAATAAAATGGTCAAGTTTTCATCTAAAAAAATTTAACTTTTAACCAAGACTAGTTGGATTTTCTTATTCGGTTTTATGAATTTAGTTCAATTTTAAGCGAAAAACAAGAAAAAGGGAATTTTCTTGAAAAAAGGGGGAAAAAGAATTCTTTTAAAAAGTAGAAAAGAGTTTATGAACGTCCCCTAATCTGTTACGTTAAGGCAGGATTGTACTTTCGAACGCGCGAAAAAAATGCTCTTTTTGTAAATTTTTTTAAAAACATTAAGAAAGATATTGATGTATAGTTTGTTATGCGTTTTTCTCGAAACCACGTTTTTTACCGCTTGTTACAAAAATCTCCGAAACTAACAAATCGATTGGTCTGAAATTTTTACCACATATTCTATACATATACATCAACCGGTGGTAGCAGATTTATATGAAAATTTTAAATTTTACTATTATTATTTTACAAAAAATAAGCAAAAAAAATTTGATTTTTTTTAATTGCCGCCATTTTGTTTTGTTTTTTTGCATGAAAATGCACAAATCTGCTACCACCGGTTGATGTATATGTATAAAATATGTGATATAAATTTCAGACCAATCAATTCGGTAGTTTCGGAGATTTTTTTAACAAGCGGTAAAAAACGTGGTTTAGAGAAAGTGTCACTTAAATGTATATAGAGCGCATAAAATAAACTAAACATTTTTTTATAGTATTTTAAGAGTCTATTTATTAAGCATAACAAACCCTACATCAATATCTTTCTAAATATTGAAAAAAAAATGTACAAAAATAGAATTTTTTTCACGCGTTCGAAAGTAGAATCCTGCCTTATTATTTAATATTTCTGTTTTTAAATTAACGGGAGATTTAATATATTTATTAATGAAAATGGACTCAATAAATCTTTTATGAGTATTGTTTTGCCGAGCTAAAATTTTGATATTGTCAAGTTCAAAATCAAAATAATGATTTAATTGCCATGCATGTTGTGATAAACCAGTATTTTGATTTCCTAGTGCACAATCTCTTTTATGCTCATATATACGAGTTTTTAATCTCCTGCCAGTTTCACCAATATAAATTTTGTTGCAAAATTTACAATTTATCAGATATACAACTCCAGATAAATTTTCTTCGTTATCTTTATCTTTATTTTTAAAAAAAGGAAAATTATTTAGTTTGTGGTTGTTTGTGAAATACATATTAATGTTGTATTTTTCTTAAAGAAGATTTAAGGCGTTCTGAGCGATTTTCAATATATGGTATAGAAACTTTAAGGTCCGTTTTTCTGTAGGTTTCGTTCCATTTTTTATTTTTTGAGGAACTATTATACATTTCAAATATTCTTTCATGGAACAACAATAACAAGAATAAATTTTACAAAAAAATTTCAGGATGTCCAATGGGCTCTCCATTATCTTCTATTGTAGCAAATTTAGTAATGGACGATCTTGAACAAAGGGCCTTTGATCATTTAAGTTCTACTCCTATTCTTTACAAAAGATACGTGGATGACATCCTAGTTATTATTCCTTCGGATAAAATAGATGAGTTCATAAATACTTGTAACAATTTAGAGGATTCAATTAAATTTACTATTGAAAAAGAAACAAATAATTTAATAACATACCTTGATTTATTAATCATAAAAACTCCAGAAGGAAACTTAATCACAAATTGGTATAAACAAATTTCATGGTCAGGACGTTATTTAAATTACAATTCTCATCATTTATTTGCTCCAAAAGTATGTTTAATTAAGGGACTGGTTGACAGATGGCTCAAATTGAGCGATATTAAATTCAGAAAAGAAAATTTAAATAATTTAAAAAAAACTTAGTACAAAATAATTACCCACTTCAATTAATAAATAACATAATCAAAGAAAGAATATTTGAAATATATAATAGTTTCTCAAAAAATAAAAAATGGAACGAAACCTGTAAAAAAAACCATGAAGTTTCTATACTATATATTGAAAATCTCTCAGAACGTCTTAGATCTCCTTTAAAAAGTACAACATTAATGTGTATTTCACAAACAACCTCACACTAAATAATTTTCCTTTTTTTAAAAATCAAGGTAAAGATAAAAAAGAAAATTTTTCTGGAGTTGTATATCTGACAAATTGTAAATTTTGCATCAAAATTTATATTGGTGAAACTGGCAGAAGATTAAAAACTCGTATATATGAGCATAAAAGAGACTTTGAACTAGGAAATCAAAATACTGGTTTATCATAATATGCATGGGAATTAAATCATTATTTTGATTTTGAACTTGACAATATCCAAATTTTAGCTCGGGAAAACAATACTCATAGAAGAAGAGTTATTGACTAAATTTTAATATAATTAAAAAGAAAAAAAAAAGAAAAAAAACCACAATGTGGATAAACTAAAATTTTGATCCAAAATGGCTATAGTATAAACAATAGAATTGAAATGTTTTATGGATTTATTAACATCACTACAGGTAAAAAACGAAAATTAAAAAAAAAAAATTTTCAACAATTAATAAAAAAAATGTATATCAAATTAAAATTTATAATTATGTTAATTTTTGACTAAGGTGATAATTACCTTTGAAGGTCTGCAATAAGGTCGAAACGTACGTGGGTAGATAGGACAAATAAATTATCATTCCTTAACATCTGAATCCATTGCCATTTTATGTAATCGTATGACCAAATTAATTTATTCATGAAGAATAACTACGTTATTTAGTAGGTTTTTATTTTGAGATTTGATCTTTTGTGTTGGTTTATCCCTGCTCTATGTTGCAGCCTTACTAATTAACCTGCGCACGCCGCTTTCTTTTATTATTTTATTATTTATCCAAGTAAACATTTTGGTTATTTTGTATGACACCCTATATTACAGGATTTCTCGTTCTTGTAGTTATGTTTAAGTTAATTTCAGGTTAACCTGTTTTGGGGGCGAGCCCTGTGAATTAATATCAGTCGATCTTGAATTCACATCCCTTACTAAATAATTTTTTTTTGTCGTTGAGTCTGCCAGCTTAATGTCGTGTCCTCCTTCAGGACTTTGACTGACCCGGGGAAGAATAGAATTCCCCAGGGTGATTCCCAACCTGCCTCTAAGGGTAGGTGCTTGAGGAATAACACCCTCCTGGGGGCCGTGTTGATACGGGTAGAAATGGCGTGATCAAAGCTGATAACCCAGGTAGGGCTGACACATATGTCAACTTTGGTGTCAGTGATTCAAATGGAATCCCATCTTCGTCTGGCTGCGCCTCTCAGCAAGATCTTAGGGATGCTGTGTTTGATACTATTCTGGGCAATCTAAGTTGTTCGGCTGTCCAGTTCGAAGGGGTTAGATCTGCTGTCCCTTCACCTGCTGGAGCCCCGTCTACCCCCTCCATGTAATAGAAATAGTTGATGACTCGGAATTTCATAACTATTTTGTTGTAGAAGATATCGTTGATAAACTGATTGATGCGTCTCAAGCCATGATGCGTCTCAAGCCAGTATGAACTCTCGAATCTCTCCTAGAAAGTCCTCTATGGTTGTGATCGCTATGCTTCTTCTTGCAACAATACAGTAATCACTGGAAAGTCTCCCCCATGTGATCCCCCTGACCCTAGTCTTAATGTATCTCTGAGGCAGATATCTAACTATCATATTTGTAAATATTAAATTATATCCAAATAATATTAGGCAGCTCATTAATTTGAGGTTTTTCTTACATACTCTTAGTACTGTAAGGCTACTTTATAATCAGGTTTTGAGCTAATCTTCTTAGTTTGTCTCTGGGCAAAATCCTTTTTAGACATTCCCGGGCAAATCATCACGGAGACTAACACAAAGTCCCTTCAATTTTCCAACTGGAATGCACACAGTGTATGCAAGAAAGAAGCAGAAATCTCTACAATGTTGGCTGAATTTGATCGAGATACATATCCTGCGTGTCACTGAAACGTGGCTTTCAGCATTGCAAGAATTAAACTGCAATGTTCACGAAACGTCGGCAAGTTCGTAGTTTTGCACACGATTGGAACCCGAAACACCTCCTTTTGTTATAATGAATCATCGTGAATCCATTAAATCTATTATGTTATGCCATTGTTACTTGACAAAATAAATTACAAATCATATGAATGGTCTATCTGTGGTGATTTTAAAGTCATAGAGATTCTTTTTAGCTTGAAACCTGGCTATACAAAATATTGTTGCTTTCTATGCACCTGGGACAGCAGAGCACGAGACCAACATTATAATGTTAAAGTTTGGCATGAGCTAAAGACGTTAGAACTAGGAAAAGTGAACGTTGCTCAAAAGCCACTAGTTGATCCTCAAAAAATCTTCCTACCATCATTGCATGTGAAGCTCGGAATCGTAAAAAATGTTATCAAAGTGATGGATAAAAACGGAATTCTTTTTTTGTAAAGGAAATTCCCTAAGCTTAATGAAGATTAAGTCAAGGAAGGAGTTTTTAATGGACCTCAAATTCTACACCTGATGTTGGACTGAGATTTCGAAAAGAGCTTGACCGAGTTTGAGAGACAAACTTGGTTGACACTAAAATCGACTATAAACCATTTTTTGGGGAACACGAAATCCAGAAACTACAAACACCTGATCAACGCTATGCTGCAGAACCTTTTGGACTCCTTCTCAGCAAATTTGGGAGCAGTTATTGATGATCACGAGGAAATATTTCATTAAGGTATCGCTGCAATCCGAAAGAGGTACCAAGGTAAGTGGAGTGTGAACGCTTTAGCAGACTAGTGCTGGACTCTCATGAATGAAGAACCAAATGCTCATCGTCGAGCATGCAAGAGGAAAAGTTTCTAGTTTCTAATATTGTAAATGTTGCAAATATTGCAAAAACTGTAAATGTTGAAAATACCGTTAATATTTTAAATATTGTAAATATTTTAAATATTTTAGACTTTGATGCAATGAGATACAAGATACAGTACAATCATTCGCCTCAAGTACGTGTAAGCCGTCAAACTGGCAACTCTATAGATAGAGAGAGACAACTTCTCTGTCATGTATCTTTCGATCAGTTGCAGCTGGAACTCTAAACATTTTTGGAGATTTTTCTGCATTAAAAAAGGAAGAGAATGACACCCAGTTGATTAAAATATAAATGATATCCAGTTAAATATAAAGTTTTCGGTAAAACCATTTTTCCCCGTGTTTTTAAAGTTTTTTCCCATTATCTTAGGAACTGTACAAGATATCGAAAAAGGAAAACCATACTTGTATTCTTCGTTAAAAAACGCATTTAAATCATGTTTTGTTTTGTTTCAAACCTTTTTTTCACCTTTTCATCATGATTTTTGATTTTCCATACAAAAATGTTGCCTAAAAAAATCTGAAAAACCTAACTTGCTTACAAATGCAATACGAAAGTTCTAAATTTAGAAATCGGATTTGTAATCAGCAATCCCATCAAGTCCCGCATAACTGTTTTTAGTCAAATTCGTTGAAATTTGTCAATTTTCGCTAACATATTAGGACCTATGAATTTTAAGATACCGTCTCCAGATGCGTAATCAGTGACTTAAAAAAACCCCGAGTAACCACTTTTGGACAAACTCGTCAAAATTGTTCAATTTTCGCCGCCATGTTGGGTCCACAATTTTTAATTTAAAAATTTTGACTCCAGATTTGTAATCAGCGACCCCTAAAACCCTCAATGAACCATTTTCAGCTAAATATGTGGACATTTTGAATTCTGGCAAAAACTCGAGATCGCCTGGTCCATAGTGTGACGTCCGACTGCATGAAGATATTGGTTGATCAAAAAAACCTTTTGGGTGCTTCTGATTGGAAGATAGTAACAACTTTTGAGCCCCCCTCCCCCACAAAAGCCTATCTCAAAATTTTCTTTTATCGCTCCATCCTAGTGTTCAATCCTTCGGGATTTTTAAACTTTAAAAAGACGCAGAAAAACACTACACTCGAACTCCAAAGATACGAGAATCTCGGAAATCGGGAACTTCAAAGATACGAGCGTGAAAGGGGCTCCCACTCCTGCGACGTTTAGATCTCGGGGGTAATGCGTGAGAACGCACAGAGGCCTACTACGCGCGTGCGCGCGTATGCAATTCGCAGTGAACAAACGTCGGATTCAAAGCAGCGCGCGTATTCTGAACAGACAGTCTGTAAGCGACTTGCAAATTTTATTTTGGGGTTGGACAAATTTGAAAAATAATAATAACTTCTAGAATAATCTTTTAAGTAGCGTTTTTAATATTTCTAAAAAGTTAATAATTTCTGAATAATGTATATTACTCAAGTATTTGATAAAATTCAACAGTACAGATAATTATTTATGGTTTCTTTTAAAATCTACTTCGTGAATACTTTCATTTAAACGTTTATTGGACATGCGACATTGAAAAAAGTGAATTTTACTACGATTTAAGTAAGTCTTAAGAAAGTAAAAGTAAGTAAGTCCATATTCTGCCATGTCCAAAAATTATTATTGTTGGTCTAGTGGAATAATTGTCAATATTTTAAAGTAATTTTTAAATATCGAAACAAATTTTATTCCTTTAAATAATTGTTCTTTCTCAATAAGTCGGCTTTTTTCTAACAGAATCATAATCATAGTTGCCTTTTAATATACTTTATATGCTTTTGATACCTCAGCTTTATTATTTAATTATATTTTATTTATTTAACCAAATAGCCCTATATGCTTCACGGCACTCATAAAATTACTTACTCTAAGGTTTTTTGTTTTAGATCGCTGAGATCGAATCTGAAGCCAGATTTTCAAACCTCAAAATGGCTGATCCAATCTGGCTGACAAAATGTATACAAATTTTCAAATGCTAAGAAGCTTAGTGTCATAACTTGCAATTGAGAACTGTAGGGTTTTTTGGGTCGCCGATAACAAATCTGAAACAAGATTTTCAAAATTCTAAATGATTTTGCTAGTATGTCAGACAAGACGTAAAGAAATGGTTTTTATTTTCATGATATTGGCTCATACGTTCGGGATTTTGAAAATCTGACTTCAAATTCGTCGTCAGCGACCCAAATAAACCCAGAGTTAGTAATTTTAAGTCATGACACTGAGTTTCTTGGTATTTGATGCAATTTTTATATTTGGTCTGCCAGATTGGATCAGTCATTTTGAATTTTGTAAATCTGACTTCAGATTCGATCTCAGCTACTAGAAAAATCTTAGAGTAAGTAATTTTTGTTTGATTCGTCACGGAACATAAACGAAAAGAGAGCAGATTAAATTTTTCGTGAATTGTTACCATTTTTGTTTTAATTTATTTCTTGAACCATTACAGCTCTTGTAAAAAAGAGGTGATATTTAATATCTGCATTAAAAAACGTATTGTAATGACCCGACGGATGTCTCAACATTTTTCGTTTTGAGTCTTAAAAATAAGTAACAAGTTTTGATTAAAAAATTGAGTTGTAAGTATCTATTAAACTACACCTGATGGCAACAGATGCAGGGCACATTCGTGTTCAGCAATAAAAAATTACGTAGGAAGTGATATGTCGCATTCAACGGAAATATTGGACATTTTTGTTGACCAGTAAAATTTGTAAGAAAATTAGTGGACTTTTTTAGGATAACACGATGAAATACTGTGTTTATTTTTAGCTCTTAGGGTGTTCATGCACAAACAAATTTTTCCTAAAACGAAATTACTGGAAAATTCATTTATTCATTATACACCAACGTTTTGGTTAACACTACGTGTCTTTTTCAAAGTGACCTAAATGAATTATAACAATTTAGATAGAACCTAAGAATAATGTTTTTTTTTTAAACAGAAGTTAATATACAAAATGGGAATCTTAATTAAACATTTGAAGGAACAGGTACTTTTAGTTATGTAGTCAATCCATGTCGAAGAATCGATATATAACCCAGTGATTTCGTTTTAGTCACAAAATTGTTGTACATGAAGACCGTAGGACCTGAAAATAAACACTTCCTCATAACTAGTAATTATATATTCAAGAAATTCATGAATATACAAAATTTTATTTATTTATTCTACAATCACGAGTTGTAATATTTATAGCAGAAAAGAGCACATTCCCAAATTTCCTGGAAAAGTATTGTTTAAACCAATTTAATTTGTTCAAACAATTAAAGGATTTCTTAAATAATAAATCTGAGGTATCAAAAACTTACTGACACTAGGTAACAAAATTTTGTTATTGATGGGACATTTCAGTATTTTATCCGTAGAATACTAACCTAAAGGCGAAAATGTTCTGTCGTTTCGCGTTTTTCAGAAAGCCAGGTTTAAAAAGTTTTATGTGATATTGAACATTAAATCTTGAATATGTCCCAAAATATTGGTACAGCGAAAAAAAGGTCAGTTTCAGAATCAGTGCCTGAAAATACATAAAGGAACATCATAAAAATCGAATAAGCATAAATTTTATGAAATTTTGTAACTTAGTGTACTTATTCCACTAGACCAACAATAGTAATTTTTGACGTAAAAAGCTAGAGTAAAGTGCTCAAATGTGTAGATTTCGTGCAGAATTGACATTTTTTGATTTAGGGGTACTCCTCGGGGCACCGCGGGGCTGTGTTAAGAGTGGAAAACCCATATGATTCATACATAAGAAAAGGCAATAACCTATCTTTTACATATAGAGCAAATAGTTTTTTCATTATTTAATATACAAAAAAATATGCCCGCTGAGCGGGCATATTCTCATTGCGCGCTACGCGCGCGGCTAGCTTCGCTCGCAAGTTTGAGCGCGCCTAGGGCGCGCGACTGTTGGTACTCGCGCTTCGCGCTCTAGAATATATTTATCTCACGCTTCGCGCTCGATAATATATATATATCTCGCGCTACGCGCTCGGTCTTTAGAATTTCCAAACATTTGAGGACAGACTCTTTAAAATTAAAGGTCAAAGCGTTAACAACTGTAATTTGATGATTGCGAATTCTCTTTTGTTAAAGCTTATGAAAAATAATAAATTGTTTAAACAAATACTTTGTCAAATTGTTTCAATTATTACCTTACTTTAACTGAAAAGTTAAAACAAGCTTTAAGATTTAAGAAAAAGCGGCAAAACACTAGCATTACTGTAAGAGTACATAGTTATAAACAATAATAAATTGTTTAAACAAATATTTTGTTAAATTGTCTCAACTATTACCTCACTCTAACTGAAAATTTAAAAAAAGTTGAATATTTCAGAAAAAACGGCAACACTCTAGCATTACTGTAAGAGAAGATAGTTATAAACAATAATAAATTATTTAAAAAAATATATTTTTAAAAAATCTTGATTATTTGATACATCACTTTGAGTGAAAAGTTGAAAAAAAGTAGAAGATTCTAGAAAAATTGGCAAAACTTTAGCATTTTTGTGAGAGAAGATAGTTATAAATAATAATAAATTGTTTAAATAATAAGTTTGTTAAATTTTCTCAATTATTACCTCACTCTGACTGAAAATTTCAAAAAAAGTTTAAGATTTCAGAAAAAACCGCAACATTCTAGCATTACTGTAAGAGAACATAGTTATAAACAATAATAAATTGTTTAAACAAATATTTCGGTAATTTTCATTATTTGATACATCACTTTAAGTGAAAAGTTAAAAAAAAGTTGAAGATTTTAGAATAATCAGCAACACTCTAGCATTACTGTAAGAGAAGATAGTTATAAACAATAATAAATTGTTTTAACAATTATTTGGTTAAATTGCCTAAATTATTACCACACTCTGACTGAAAATTTCAAAAAAAGTTAAAGATTTTAGAAAAAAACGCAACATTCTAGCATTACTGTAAGAGAAGATAGTTATAAACAATAATGAATTGTTTAAACAAATTTTTTTTTTTCAATTTTGATTATTTGATACATCACTTCAAGTGAAAAGTTGAAAAAAAGTTGAAGATTTAAGAAAAAAGCCGCAACACTCTAGCATTACTGTAAGCGAAGATATTTATAAACAATAGTACATTGTTTAAACAAATATTTTGTTGAATTTTCTCAATTATTACCTCACTCTAACTAAAAAGTTAATAAAAAAAGTTTAAGCTTTCAGAAAAAACCGCTACATTCTATCATTACTGTAAGAGAAGAGAGTAATAAACAATAATACATTGTTTAAACAAATATTTTGTTCAATTGTCTCAATTATTATCTCACTCTAACTGAAAGGTTAAAAAACTATGAAGATCTCAGAAAAAAATCTCAAAACTCTAGCATTACTGTAAGAGAAGATAGTTATAAACAATAATAAATTGTTTAAACAAATATTTGGTTAACTTTGATTATTTGGTACATCACTCTAAGTGAAGAGTTAAAAAAAAAAGTGAAAATAAAAAAATGCATCTATCTAGCATTATACTAAGGGACTTTTGTAATAAATAATAATAATAATTTTTTTCTCAATAATATTGCTTAAATTCAATTATTTATTATCTTATTTTGAGTGAAAAGTAGATAAATTCAGAAAAAACTGGGAATCTCTACCCCTATACTAAGAGAAAATTGTTATAAATAATATCAAATTGTTTGAACAATTAGGTATTGTCAAATTTGATTAATTATTATCTGAATTTGAATGAAAAATTTAAAAAAGATTGGAAATTTTAGAAAAATTCGCAACTCTTTAGCATTATTTTAAGCAAATATTGTTATGCATAATAAATTGAGTAAACAATTAGGTTTGTTAACTTTAAATAATTATTACCTCATTATAAGTGAAAAGTTAAAAAAAGGTTGGAAATATCGGAAAAATCCACGACTTGTTAACATTATTCAAAATAAAATAATGTAGTAAATTATTTAAACAATTAGTTTTGTTAACTTGAAATAATTATTAAATCATTATAAGTGAAAAGTTAAAAAAATTTTGAAACTTTTAGAGAAATCCACAACTTTCGAGCACTATATTAAGTGAATATTGCTATAAACAATAATAAATTGTTTGAAACAATATTTTGTAAACTTTGATTATTTAATACATCACTCTAAGTGAAAAATTGAAAAAGATTGAAAATTAAAAAAAAACGCAACTTTCTGGCATTATACTAAGAAAAAATTATTATAAATAATATTAAAATGTTTCAACAATTAGTTTTGTTTACTTAAAATAATTATTACATTATTATAAGTGAAAAATTAAAAAAAAGTTGGGATTTTTAGAAAAATCCGCAACTTTCGAGCATTATTTTAAGAAAATATTGTTATATATAATTATATATTTTTTAAACAATTAGTTTATTAACTTTTATTAATTATTTCCTCGCTCTAAATAAAAATCTTCAAAAATGTTGAAAAATGGTAAAAAATGCGACTTTCTACCTCTTTTATAAAATTATATTGTTATAAATATTAATACATTATTTAAACAATTATTTTGGTTAAATCTAATTAACAATTACCTCTCTCGAAGTGAAAATTTTAAAAAGAGGTTGAAAATTTCAGAAAAAAACAGAACTTTTTAGCATTATTCTAAGACAATATTATTATAAACAATGCTAAGTTGTTAAAACAATTATGGTTGTTAACTTTGATTAATTATTACCTCACTCTCACGGAAATCCTAAGTTTCCAATTTTTTCAAAATAAAAAAATATGTGATTATCTTATGACTGACATTCAGATGTTTAGAAATTTTTTTAAACAATTTATTATTGTTCATAGTAATTTTATATTAGAATAATGTCAGAAAGTTGCGGTTTTTTCTTAAATTTCCAAGCTTTTTTCAACTTTTCACTTAGAACGGAGTAATAATTAATTAAATTTAAGAAAAAGAATTCTTCAACCAATGTATTATTATTTATAAAAATATTATTATTAATTAATACAATTCAATAAAGTATTCGTTTAAACAATGTCGTATTATTTATAATTATGTTTTCTGAAAGTAATATTAGAAAGATGAGTTTATTTTTGAAATTTTTAACCCTTATTTAACTTTTCACTTAGAGTGAGACAATAATTAAACAAAGTTTACAAAAATAATTGTTTAAACAATTTATTATTATTTATAACAATATTCTTATAGGATAATGCTAGAAAGTTGCGAGTTTTTCTGAAATTTCCAACCTTTTTTTCAAGATTGTAGTGAGACTGATGTAATAAATAATTCAAGTTAACAGTTTATTTGTTTAAACAATTTATTACTGCTTATAAATATCTTTTTTTAGAGTGATGCTAGGAAATTCATGATTTTTCTGCCGTTTTCAACTTTTTTCAAATTAAAAGATAGAGTGAGGAAATAATTAATACAATTCAACAAAGTATTTGTTTAAACAATTTCTTATTATTTATAACTATGTTTTCTCATAATAATGATAGAAAGTTGCAATTAGTTCTGAAATTTCCAACCACTTTTCAAGTTTTCACTCAGAGTGATGTAATAAATAATGCTAGTTAACAGTGTATATATTTAAACAAATCATTATTGTTTATCAATATATTCTCTTAGAGTAATGCTAGAAGGTTGGGGCTTTTTCTGAAATTTACAACTTTTGGTCAACTTTTCAGTTAAAGTGAGGAAATAAATAACGCAAGTAAACAAGGTGTTTGTTTAAACAATTTCCTATTATTTATAACTATGTTTTCTCATAATAATGCGAGAAAGTCGCACTTTTTTCTGAAATTTTTAACTTTTCGTTTGTCATTGGATAAAAAATTCTATAAATGGAATATTTCTGGATGTGAGGAAAATGAATAAAAATTTCAAATTTTATTCGGAAAAGGAAACGTTTATAAAGTGGAGTGGTAAATTTTGTCTAAAATTATCGCTTTGTCTCGGAACCACCAGGCAGACTCATTTCATATAGTGTATCTGCTATATAGCTTTAAAGTCCATTCCATATTACGAGGTCACACTTTACCATAAATAAACTGTTCTCCGGTGAATCAACATTAATTTCACTTCACTCAAAAGAACATCTCTCAAATATTTCATTATTGAGTTTTAAATTTATTTGAATAGAGAAAAATGGAAAAAAGTATAATTAAAAAAAAGTGCAATCCTGTCATTCTGGAATTAAAAAATTCAGTTTTTAATTTTTCTAATGATTATACGAAATAATAATTCATACATGTATGTTAATTAAATGTACCCAGTAATTTACACACTTGCCGAGATACTCAAGTCCTCAGAACAAGTGACAAAAGCATTCTGCATGAAATTTTTTCAACAGAATAAACTCATTTTGTGTAATTAAAAAACTCCTGTAGTTGACACATCAAACAACGTAATTTAAACAAAATTTAACATGAAAAGAAGCTTGTTAAAAATGGTGTTCAAATCACTTTACCCTCTACCCTTTACCCTTGACCCTTTAACCGTTACCCTTGACTATTTACCCTTTACCCTTTGCCCTTTACTCTTTACTATTTACCCTTTCCCCTTTACTGTTTACCATGTACCCTTTACCATTTACCCTTTACCAGTTACACTTTACCCTTTACCTTGTACTATTTACCCTTCACCCTTCGCCCTTTACCATTTACCTTTCACCTTTTACCCTTTGCCATTTACCATTTATCCTTCTCTCTTTACCATTCACCCTTTTCCCTTTACTTTTTACCCTTTACCCTTCGTCCTTTACCCTCTACTCTTCACACTTTACCCTTTACCCATCACCCCTCTCCCTCTTCCCTTTTTATTATTACTTTTCCCTTATTATTATTACTTTTCCCTTGTTCTTATTACTCTTGCCTTGTTCTTATTACTTTTTCCTTTTTTTAAAATTATTTTTCCCTTCCCCTTAACTCTCTCTTGTAACCCTCTCCATCTCCTCTTTGTCATTTTCCTTTTCTTTCTCTTTTTTTTCATCACCCCTTTCCATTTTGCCTTTCTCTTCCCCTCTAATTTTTTCTTTCATTTATCCTTCCCCTTAACCCTTTTCTTCAAACGATTCCCTTAACCCTGCCACTCTTTGATTTTTCTTATTACTTTTTCCTTTCGCCTCTCTACTTTTTCTGATTACTTTTCCCTTTCCCATAACCATCTCCCTTAACCCTCTCCGTCACCCTTTTTCCTTTTCCTTTTCTTATCTTCTCTTCAATACTTTCCATTTTACTTTCACCTCAACCCATTCCTTCAACCCTTTCCTAAATTCTTTTTCTTAACTTATTTATTTTCTCTACCTGCCCCTTTTTCTTATTACTTTTCTCTTTTTTTTATTACGTTTCCTTTTTAATTTCCTTTTTCTCCTCTTTTCCTCCCCCTTCCACTTTATTTTTCTATTTCCATTTACCGATTTCCCCTTTTTCTCTTTACCCCTTAACATTTTATCTTTCTTTTCTCCTTTCATTTTCGATCTCTCTTTCCCTTAACCATTTCTTTGAATTATTTCCTTAACCCAGTCTCTCTCCTAATTTTCTTATTACTTTCTCTTTTCGTTTCCCCATTTTCCTTTTCCTTTGCTAATTTTCTTTCTTCTTTTCCTTTTTCTTTCTCCTTTACACTTTTTCCTTGTCCTTATCATTATCCTTTCATTAACCCTTATCCCTTCCTTTCAACCATTTTACTTAACCCGCCCCTCTCCGATTTTTCTTATTATTTTTTTTCTTTGCGCGTTTTCATTCCCTTTTGACTTTATTCTTTCCCCTTTCCTCTTTTCCTTTTCTCTTTCCCTTTTCCTATACTTTCCCTAGATCCTTAACCCTTCCACTTAACCATTTTCCTCAAGCCTCTCCCTCTCTACTTTTTCTGATTACTTTTCCCTTGCCCTTAAGCATCTCCCTTAACCCTCTTTGTCTCCTCTTTTTTCTGTTCCTTTCCTCTTATTTTTTCAATACTTTTCATCTTCCCTTTGCCTTATCCCATTCCCTTAACCCTTTCCTAAATTCTTTCTCTTAAATATTTTCTTCTTTTTTCATTCCTCTCCCCTTTTTCTTATTCCTTTTCCCTTTCTCTCATTACGTTTCCTTTTCAATTTCCTTTTTCCCTCTTCTCCTTCTTCTTCCTCTTTATTTTTCCATTTCCCTTTCCGGATTTCCCCTTTTTCTCTTTACCTCTTAGGATTTTTTCTTTCTTTTCACCTTTCTTCTTCTTCCTTTTTCTTAACCCTCATCCTTAACCCTTTTTTTAAACCATTTCCTTAACCCAGTCTCTCTCCTATTTTTCTTATTACTTTTTCTTTTCGATTCCCCATTTTCCTTTTCTTTTGCTGATTTGCTTTCCCCTTTTCCTTTTTCTTTCTCCTTTACACTTTTTCCTTGTCCTTATCCTTTCCTTAACCCTTGACCCTTAACCCTTAACCTTTGAGCCTTAACCCTCATCCCTTCCTTTCAACCATTTAACATAAGCCTCTCCCTCTCTACTTTTTCTGGTCTGGTTACTTTTATCTTTCCCTAAACCCTCTTCCTAAGACCTCTCTGTGTCCCCTTTGTTCTTTTCCTTTCCTCTTCTTCTCTTTAGCCCTTTCCATTTCTCCTTTCCCTTAACTAATTCCCTTAACCCTTTCCTCAATTCTTTCCCTTAGGCTTTTTCTTTTCTCTCCCTTTTTTCCTAATAACTTTCCTTTCTTTATCACATTTCCTTTTCCTCTTCAAAGTCCTTTATTCCGTTTTCTCTACTCCTTCTCCTTTATTTTTCAGTTTTCCTCACTTTTTCCGTTTTATTTTCCCTCTCCTGTTCCATCAACCCTTTTCCTGAAAACATTCCCTTAAGCCGCCCCTCTCCGATTCTTCTTATTACTTTTTTCTTTGCCCGTTTTCCTTCTCTCTCTCCCTTTTACTATACTTTCCCTGGAACCTTAACCCTTCCACTTAACCATTTTCCTCAACCCTCTCCCTCTATTTCTTCTGATTAATTTTCCCTTCCCCTTGAGCATCTCCCTTAACCCTCTTTGTCTCCTCTTTTTTCTGTTCCTTTCCTCTTCTTTTTTTCAATGCTTTTCATCTTCCCTTTGCCTTAACCCACTCCCTCAACCCTTTCCTAAATTCTTTCTCTTAACCATTTCCTTTTTTTCTTTTCCCTTCCCTTTTTCTTATCACCTTTCCCTTTCTCTTATTACGTTTCCTTTTTAATTTCCTTTTTTCCTCTTTTCCTTCTACTTCTTCTTCCTCTTCATATTTCCATCTCCCTTTCCTGATTTCCCCTTTTTCTCTTTACCCCTTAAGATTTTTTCTTTCCATTCCCCTTTTTTCCTCTTACTTCTTCTTAACCCTTATCCTTAACCCTTTTCTTTAAACCATTTCCTCAACCCAGTCTCTCATCTATTTTTCTTAATACTTTTTCTTTTCCTTTCCACATTTTCTTTTTCTTTTGCTGATTTACCTTTTCTGGTTACTTTTATCATTCCCTAAACCCTCTCCCTGAAGCCTCTCTGTGTCCCTTTTTGTTCTTTTCCTTTCCTCTTCTTCTCTTTAACCCTTTCCATTTCTCCTTTCCCTTAACTAATTCCCTTGACCCTCTCCTAAATTCTTTCCCTTGGGCTTTTTCTTTTCTCTCCCTTTTTTCCTAATAATTTTCATTTCTTCATCACATTTCCTTTGCCTCTTCAATTTCCTTTACTCCTTTTTCTCTACTCCTGCTCCTTTGTTTTTCTGTTTCCCTTACTTTTTCCGTTTTATTTTCCCTTTCCCGTTCCCTTAACCCTTTTCCTGAAACCATTTCCTTAACCCTGCCCCTCTCCGATTTTTCTTATTACTTTTTTCTTTCCCCATTTTCCTTCCCCTTTGACTTTATTCTTTTCCCTTTTCTCTTGTCCCTGTTGTTTCCTCTTTTTCTTTTTCCTTTTCCTCTTCTTTTTTTCAATACTTTTCATCTTCCCTATGCCTTAACCCATTCCTCAACCCTTTCCTAAATTCTTTCTCTTAAATATTTTCTTTTTTTTTCATTCCTCTCCCCTTTTTCTTATTCCTTTTCCCTTTCTCTTATTACGTTTCCTTTTCAATTTCCTTTTTCCCTCTTCTCCTTCTTCTTCCTCTTTATTCTTCCATTTCCCTTTCCGGATTTCCCCTTTTTCTCTTTATCCCTTAAGATTTTTTCTTTTCTTTCCCCTTTTTCCCCTTTTCCTTTTCCTGAACCCTTATCCTCAACCCTTTTCTTTAAACCATTTCTTTTCCTTTGATGTTTTTCTCTCCCGTTTTCCTTTCCCCTTTAAACATTTTCCTTGTCCTTTCCTTTTTTCTTTTAACCCTTTTTATTCTCTCTTCACACCCTCTCCCCTTTTTTCATTACTTTTCCCTTTTTCTTATTGCATTTCCCTTCCCTATTAAATCAGACTCTTACTTTCCAAGTCGGTTTCATCCAATTGGTTGAAATCTCGACCCTCGTAAAATTAATTTTATGCTGAATTTAAATCTCCCTCAATTAAAGAACAGAAGAAGTCTCAGTCTTCAAATCTCCGCATTTTAATATTTTAATATTTCATAAATAAGGATGAAATCGTTTGCGTACAATTAGTGTTTACTTAATTATCTTGTCAAAATGTAAATTTGATTTAAATTGAGCTTTCATCAGCCTTCCAAATGAGCTCAAGACCGAAAGATTTACGGCGTGATTTTCCGTCGCAAATTGAAGGTGAAAGGACAAAAATTGGATGGGAAGAAAAAAGAAGGAAAAGTTAAAAGAAAATTTAGTGAAATGGAGTCTCAGTGGAAATTCGAGTCGTTGCCCACGGAGAAATTTGATCGGAATGTGGGTGTATTCTTCCACTTTATTTTATTAATAATAAATAATTTATAATTGGAAGAAAAAAATGGTATACTTTTTAATAAATTTTTCTCTTCGATGTTTATTTATTATTTATTCATGACTAAAAAGACAAAGAAAAGTTAAAAATTTCAGAAAAAACTGCAACTTGCTAGCATTAATCTAACAGAATATTGCTATAAATAATAAATTGTTTAAACAAAGAATTCACTCACTTTCATTAATTATTACCTTACTCTAACTGACAAGTAAAAAAAAAGGTTGGAAATTTCATAGATTCCATCTTCCTAGTATTATCTTAATAAAATATTGTTATAAATAATAATAAATTGTTTAAACAATAATTTTTGTTAAAATTAAATAATATTACCTCACTTTAACTGAAAAATCGTAAATTAAAAAATAATAGCAATTTTCTTGCATCACTATAAGAGAACTCAGTTATAAACAATAATAAATTGTTTAAACAATTAGTTTTGTTAAACTTGAATTAATATTACCCCACTTTAACTGAAAAATCGTAAATTTCAGAAAAAATCGCAATTTTCTCGCATTACTCTAAGAGAACTTAGTTATAAATAATAATAAATAATAAACAATTATTTTCGTTAGATTTAAGTAATTATTTCCGCGCTTCAACTAAAAAGTTGAAAAGTTCAGAAAAAACTGCGATTTTCTACCACTTTTCTGAGAGAAAATTGCTATAAACAGTATTTAATTATTTAAACAATTCTTTACAATTTTATAGTTTGTTTATAAATTTTAAATTTATGACAATTTTGTGTTACCAAATACCACTCCAATTATAAATTACTACCATGTTTGTACAAAGTCATTTTTTTAGAACAAACTGATACACTAGAGTATTTGTTTAAATAAATTGTTTATAACAATTATATAAAATGGTGGACGCAAGAGAGGTGTTATTTCAAACTTTCATTGGCTATACGTGATTCCCAAATTATATAAAAAATATTGATCCTAATTTGGTATCATTCTGCAATATTGCTAATTAACATTTTTTCAACTTTATAAATTGTTTATAAATTTTCCGTTCATAGACATTTTTCGTCACACAATACTATTGCAATAATAAATCACAACAATTTTAATACATACTCTTTTTTTATAAAAAAAACTGATAAACTGGAGTATTTATTCGAATAAATTGTTTATAACAATTATATAAACTTTTGGACTCAAAAAGTTGTTCCGCAGCTAGAAGATTAGTTGAAAATATAATTGTCATTCTCCTTTTCAAATAGTAATCCCAAATTTTTCCACAATTTTCCAAGAACTGCAAAAATTTAAAAAAATATTGTTTATAACAAATTTATTTAAAAAGTATAAAAAATTTTGTTTTTTAAAAAGTAGTTTATCTTGAAAAACAACTGTCTTTTAGGTGTAACGCGAAGTGAGCTCACAGAATGTTCAGGATTATTTTTGAGATAATTTTATAAATTTTTAATCAATAATAAACAATAATTGTAAAACCTTGAAAATTGATGAGATTCGAAGGATCGAAAAAATGATAAAGATGCTGAATGACAGGTGTAGAGGAAAAAATCTCAAGTGTTTGGTAAATGAAAGTTTTCGCTGAGACAAAATGAAATTTCTTAAATTTCCTTTGCCGGTAGTATTAGGTTAGGAAGTTGTTGGGGGTCAGCAGGGCAACGAGACAAGAAAGGAAGGAAGGTAAGGTTAGCTGTCGCAAGTAGGTCGCATCCAGTGGCTCAATATCGCCAAATACT
Organism: Andricus grossulariae; assembly: GCA_011634705.1. NCBI lineage: Eukaryota > Metazoa > Arthropoda > Insecta > Hymenoptera > Cynipidae > Andricus > Andricus grossulariae. The sequence goes on from JAABKJ010007545.1 coordinate 228,220,340, forward strand.
CTTTGTCTGTTCTCTCTCTCTCTCAATCGGGTTAAGGGAGGAACAGAGAGGAAGACAAAGAAAACAGAATGGTAAAGAGAAAGGACGGATGCTGCTATAAGCCCCTAGAATTTCAATATTCTCTTTTCGTGGTGAAAACGGTCGCGCCCTAAATGCTTTCTTCTAATCCCCTTCGCTCTTCCTTGTTATCTCACAATTTACACACAACTTTTCAACTCCATTCTTAATCTTGCTGGCTTAAAAGAGATTCAGAAAAGTTAAATTATCTCAAAAGATAATTTCGTATTACTTTCCCCTTTTCCTTCCCCTTTCCCCTTTTTCCTTCCCCTTTCCTCTTCGCCCTTCCCCTTTCACTATAGTCCTTTTCTCCTGTAACCTTATCTCCTTTCTCCCATTTCCTCTTTCTCCTTCCACTCGACACCTTTTCTCCTTCAACCTTATCTCCTTTTCTTACCTTTCCCTGTCTCCGTACTAGTATGTATGCCTGACCCAGTCCCTTTCCTCTTTCATACTCCTTTTTTCCTTTTTCGCTTTCCTTTTCCAGTTTTCCTTTTTTCTTTCCACTTTCCTCTTTTCCTTTCTACTCTACTCCTTTTCTCGTTTAACCTTATCTCCTTTTTCCCTTACCCTTCCCCTGTCCCTGTACCTGTCCGTGTGCCTGTTTCTGACCCTTTCATCTACCCCATGCTCCTTTTTTCATTTTCCGCTTTCCCATTTCCTTTTCCCTGTTCCCTCTGCTCTTTCTCTTTCCCCTTCCACTCTACACCTTTTCTCCTCTAACCTTATCTCCTTTTCCCTTACCTTTCCCTGTCCCTGTACTAGTCCGTGTGTCTGACCCAGTCCCTTTCTTTTTTCCCATACTCCTTTTTCCTTTTCCGCTTTCTTTTTCCAGTTTTTCTTTTTTCTATTCCTTTTCCACTTTCCTCTTTTCCCTTTCACTCCACTTATTTTTTTCTTCAACCTTATCTCCTTTTTCCCTTACCCTTCCCCTGTCCTTGTACCTGTCCACGTGACTGTCTCTGTCCCTTTTATCTACCCTATACTTCTTTTTTCCGTTTCCTTTTTCGCTTTCTAATTCCCTTTTTGCTTCTACCTGTTCCCTTTCCTCTTTCTCTTTTTCCCCTTCCACTCTACTCCTTTTCTGCTTTAACCTTACCTCCTTTCCTCTTACCCTTTTCCTATTCCTGTAGCTGTACCTGCCCGTGTGCCTGTCCCTTTCCCTTTCCATATAATTCTTATTTCCTTTTTCCTTTTCCTCTCGCACCTTCCCATATATTCATTTTTTCTTTCCTATTTTCGTTTTCCTTCCCTTATATTCAATTTTTTCCTTTCGTCTTTATCTGTACACCTTTTCTCATTTCCCTATTCTCCTTTTTTCCTTTTCCTTTTCCACCTTCCCATTCCCTTTTTCCTTTTTCCTGTTCCCTTTTCTCTTTCTGTTCCCCCCTCCACTCTACTCCTTTTCTCCTTTAACCTGATCTCCTTTCTCCCTTACCCTTTCCCTATCCCTGTCCCTGTGTCTGTCCGTGTTCTTTTCCCTTTCCATATAATTCTTCTTTCCTTTTTCCTTTTCCTCTCACCCTTTTCCCATATATTATTTTTTTTCTTTCTTCTTCCTTTATATTCAATTTTTTCCTTTCCTCTTTACCTGTACTTTTCTCATTCCACTATACTCCTTTTTTCGTTTTCCGGTTTTGTCTTTCCTAAAATAATGTTTGCTATAATGACATATAAACAAGGGTAATAAAAACATCTTGAATAAAATAAAATTCTTCATCTTATACTTAAAAAGACCTGTTTTCCTCAGAAAAAGAATACAGAATGATAAAAAAAAGAGATGCTGGGATAAGCCTCTAGAATTACAATGTTCTGTTTTCACAGTGAAAATGGTCGCGTTCTAAACGCTTTCTTCTAATCCTCTTTGCTCTTCCTTGTTATTGCACACTTTACACAAAACGTTTACTCACGTAATATTTTAAAAAAGGTCCTCTCTGATAATTAGTTAAAACCAGCTTTAACTACATTGCTAATCGTACTGATATAAGAGGGATTCAGAAAAGTACAATTGTCCCAAAAGAAGATAATTTCACAATATTCTGGTCGGTGTCCGCCTTTCCCCTGCACTACTTTTTCATTTCCCGTTTTCCCTCCCCCTATAATCCACATTTTCTTCCTTATTTCCCTGTTTCCCCCATCCTATATTTCTTCTTTCTTTTCCTTTTCCTCTTTCTCTTTCCATTTCCCTGTGTCTGTCCCTTTTCCCTTCCCTATATTCCTTTTTTTTATTTCCTATTCCACTTTTCGTTTCCTTTTCCCTTTCCCCTTTTTTTGTATCCCTGTTTCCCCTCCCCTTCCTCTATACTATTTTTTTCCTTTTTGCCTTACCCTGTACTCCTTTTGTCCTATTTCCTTTTTGCCTTGCCCTATACTCCTTTTATCCTATTTTCTTTTTTGCTTTCTCTTTCCCCTTTTCCCTGACAATATGTTTGTTATAATAATATACAAACAAGTATAATGAAAACATGTTGAATGAAATAACAAAATGTATCTTATACTTCAAACGAATTGTTTTTCTCAGACAAAGAATAGAGAATGGTAAAGAGAAAGGAGAGATTCACAGCTTACACAAACCGTTTTCTCTCGACAAATTTTTCAAAAGATCCTCTTTGATAATTAGTTGAAGTAAGCTTTAACTGCATTGTTAATTTTACTGACATAAAAGAGATTCAGAAAAGTTAAGGTGTCCTAAAAGAAGAAGATTTCTAAATGTTTTTGTCATTTCCCCCCTTTTCCCTATACTTTATTTTTTCATCTCTCGCCTTTTTTCTCACTTCCCGATTTCCCCTATCCTTTATTTTCTCGTCTCTCGCCTCCCTTCTTCCTTTTCCCTTCCCCCTATAATTCACTCTCTCTTCTCCCTTCTGACTACTCCCTATTATCCCTTATCACCCTTCTCCCTTCTTCCCCTTCCCCCATCTTCCTACTCTCCCTTCTCCATATTCTCCCTTCTACCTATTCTCCGTTCTCCCTATTCTCCCTTCTACCTATTCTTCTTTCTTCCTTTTCTCCCTTCCCCCATTCTTCAATTTTTAGCATAAAATTTTCAAAACTGAAAATGGAATTTTCAACAGTTGAATTGTCAACAATTTTTTATCAAAAAAAAATTATCCTTGGTGGAATTTCATGAAATATTTAAATATTTAACTGTTGAAAATTCAATTTTTCTCAATTTTCAAGAGTTTTAAATTCAACTTTTGAAAACTGAAAAAATGGAATTTTCAACAATTAAATTTTTAAGATTTTAATTTTCAATAGTTCAATTTTCAACAGAAAATTTTCAAAACTGAAAATGGAATTTTCAGTAGTTAAATTGTCAAAAAATTTTTGGATAAAAAACAAAAATTACCCTTGGTGGAGTTTCATGAAATATTTAAATATTTCACTGTTGAAAATTTAGCTTTTGGAAATTTTAATATTTAACTGTTGCAAATGACTTTTCAAGAGTTGAAAACACAACTTTTGAAAATTGAAAAATGGAATTTTCAACAGTTTAATTGTCAACAATTAAATTTTTAACATTTTAATTTACAATATTTCAATTTTCAAAGCTGAAAATTTTCAAAGCTGAAAATGGAATTTTCAACAGGTGAATTGTCAACAATTTTTGATAACAAAAAAATTACCGTTGGTGGAGTTTTATGAAATATTTAAATATTTTACTGTTGAAAATTCAGCTTTTGAAAATTTAAATATTCAACTGTTGAAAATTCAATTTTCCTCAATCTTCTAGAGTTGAAAAGTCAACTTTTGAAACCTGAAAAAATGGAATTTTCAACAGTTTAATTTTTAAAAATTAAATTTAAAACATTTTAATTTTCAACAGAAAATTTTCAAAGCTGAAAATGGAATTTTCAACAGTTAAATTGTCAACAATTTTTGAGAACAAAATATTACCCTTGGTTGAATTTCATGAAATATTTAAATATTTAACTGTTGAAAATTCAATTTTCGTCAATTTTCAAGAGTTGAAAACTCAAATTTTGAAAAAATGAAAAAAATGGAATTTTCAACAATTAAATTTTTAACATTTTAATTTTCATTAGTTCAATTTTCAACAGAAAATTTTCAAAGCTGAAAATGGAATTTTTAACAGTTATATTGTCAACAATTTTTGAATAATAAAAATTACGTGACCGGCTTCCTACCTTACCGACACTTTTTTTATTTGTAAATTTTCACACGAATAGCCACATCGAGTTGAAAATTTAGGATAATAAATAAGAAGCACTAAGGAACACGTCTCTGGTCCTAAATTTGTATAATTATGAAATTTTTTTTTTGTGAATAATTTTTTTTTTCTTTTTTCATAATTATAAAAATTTAGGACCAGAGCCGCGTTTCTTAGTGTTTCTCATTTATTATCCCAAATTTTCAACTCAATGTGGCTATTCGTGTGAAAATAAGTTTACAAATGAAAAAAAAAGTGTCGGTAAGGTAGGAAGCCGGTCACGTGACCCACTCGTCACATGGCCTTAACTGTTGAAAATTCAGCTTTTGGAAATTTAAGTATTTAACTGTTGAAAATTCAACTTTCCTCAATTTTCAAGAGTTGAAAACACAACTTTTGAAAACTGAAAAAATTGAATTTTCAACAATTAAATTTTATACAGTTTAATTTTCAACAATTAAATTTGTGACATTTTAATTTTCAATAGTTTAATTTTCCACAGAAAATTTTCAAAGCTGAAAATGGAATTTTCAACAGTTAAATTGTCACAAATTTTGAATTGAGAAAAAAAAAAATTACCCTTGGTGGAGTTTCATGGGTGGGCTTAGGAACTTCGTAGTTCTTCATACTGTCATGTAAAATGTGCGTTAGAGCGTTGGGTTTTCCACAAAGGCCCTTAAAGTCGTCCATGTCTAGGGCCCAAATCATGGCCCCTGCATAGCCCTTCTTTTTGATAAAGTCCATTTTTATTTCGATACTTTCTTCATCTTCGTATCCCACCCATTGATTACCTAGAAATTAAATTTTTTTTATAAACAAACTATCACAAATTAAGTAAAATAATATTCCAAATCAAAATGACAAATCATAAAAATTTGTAAATTAAAAATGTTTAATTTCTAAAAAAAGATATTTCTCTTTCGCTCCGGTGGGAATCGAACCTCACGTCTTCCTATTCCCGGACGGGTGCTTTAATTACTAAGCTACTAGAGAAATCGAAGGCAGATACTTTTTTTGGATATACGCTTTTTATAGCAAGTAGTTATATTTTTGAAAAGAAATTAAATTAGAAGGAATCTGTATTATCATCGGAGCTGGTAACGATCGATCATGTAGATAACTTTCACGAACTGTGAAACTGGAAATCAATAATATAGATCTAAGGTAACTTCTTAAATAACAGAAATTCTTTACCTCATTTCAGACTAGATGGAGTTTGAAAATGTATAAATTAAAAATTTTTAATTTCTGAAAGAAGATCTTTCCCCTTATCATATGTAGATAACTTTCACGAACTGTGAAACTGAAAATCAACCATATCGATCTAAGGCAACTTCTTAAATAACAGAAATTTTTAACGTCATTTCAGACTAGACGAAGTTTGAAAATTTATAAATTAAAATTTGTTAATCGATATGGTTGATTTCCAGTTTTACGGTTCGTGAAAGTTATCTACATATGATCGATCGTTACCAACTCCGATGATAATACAGATTCCTTCTAATAAAAATTTGTATTTTTGGCTCGAAAATTGAATAATATTGTAGCAAAATTAACCATTTTGTAGAAAATTCAACAAGTTGATAGAAAATTCAACTATTTATTCAAAAGTTGAACAACTTTATTAAAAATTTAGTTTTATAGTTGAAGATTCATAATTTTAGTTAAAAATTCATTTCATAGATTGTAAATTTTAATATTCTTTTCAAAAATTCGTGTTTCTTCTAATTAAATTCAATTTACAAATGAAAATTTAACTATTCCATTTTAGGTTGAAAAATAATCTTTTTTGGTAGAAAACCTATTTTTTGGTTACAAATATAATTTGATTTTAAATTAATCAGTTTTAGTTGAGAATTCAAGTATTTTGTTGAAAATTCTAACTTTTTTGTTAAATTCAATTGTTGTTTATTCAAACTTCAAATTTTTTGTTGTTGAACTTCTTTGTTAAAAATTCCTTTTTTTTGGGTTAAAAAATATTTTTTTAAAGTAAATATTTAACCATTTGGTTGAAAATTTACATATTTGTTTAAACTTCGTATTTTCGATTTGAAAATTCAAAAGGTTTTTATATAAATGTCTTTTTTTTATTTTGAAAATTTAACAATTTGGTAGAAAATTTAACTATATTTTAAGAAATTCCAATTTTTTGCAAAAAATTATTTTTTCTATGTTAACAATTAATTTTTTTAATGAAAATTCAAATATTCGATTTTTTGATAAAAACTATTTTTTTTTTTTAAATTCAACTATTTGGTTAGAAATTTAGCTGTTTAGTTGAAAATTCACATTCCTGTTAAAACTTTTTATTTTTGGGTTGAAAATTCAAGTTTTTTGTAAAAAATTCTTTTTTTTTTCTTAATTAAAAATTAATTTTCTTAATGAAAATTTAACTATTCCATTTTTGGTCCAAAATTTATCTTCTGATTTTGAAAAATTAAACTATTTAATTACAAATTTAAGTAATTTGTTGAAAATTCGTCTTGTCTGGTAGCAAATTAATTTTTGTATTGTAAGCTTACATGTTCGAATTAGTAACTCAACAGTTTTATCTAAAAATTTTATTTTTCTGAATTGACAATTAATTTTTTTCAATGAAAACTTTAATATTCCAATTTTTAATAAAAATCGATCTTTTCAGTTTGAAAATTTAGCTAAAAATTTTCTTCTTCAAAATTCAACTGTCTTGTATCGAAAATTTATTTATTTTTTTATATCTTGAAAATTCAAGTATATTGTAGAAAATTAATTGTTTTCAATAAAAAGTTAATTTTGTTTGATGAAATTTAACTATTCCATTTTTTGTCAAAAATTGATCTTTTTAGTTTAATAAATTCAACTATTTAGTAGAAAATTCAACTTTTTTGTAGAAAATTAATTTTCTGAAATGAAAATTTAACTATCTAATTTTAAAAAAAAATGTATCTTTTTAGTTTTAAACTTTATCTATTTGGTTAAAAATTTATGGAATTTGTTGAAAATTGGTATTTTTGGTAGAAAACTGACTTTTTTACTGAAAGCATAACTTTTTGGGTTGATAATTCGACTATTTTGTATAGGAAATTAGTTTTTTTTATTAAAAATTAATTTTTTTGAGTGAAAATTTAAATATTCCATTTTTTGGTCAAAATTTTTTTTTTCAGTTTGAAAATTTAACTATTTGGTAAAAAATGTATGTAATTTGTTGAAAATTCGTATTTTTTGGTACAAAATTAATTTATTTATTGAAAGCTTACATTTTTTAATCAATAACTCAAGATTTTTTAAATAAAAAATTCGTTGTTTTAAATTGAAAATTAATTTTTTTAACGAAAACTTAAATATTCCAATTTTTGATCAAAATTGATCTTTTTAGTTCAAAAATTTAACTGTTTGGCTAAAAATTTATGTATTTCGTTCAAAATTGTTTGGTTAAAAATGTATTTTTTTTTCTTGAAAATTCAACTATATTGCAGAAAATTTATTTTTTTAAATTAAAAAAGAATTTTTTTTAAAATGAAAATTTAACCATTCCATTTTTTGTCAAAAATTCGTATTTTCAGTTTAATAAATTCAACTATTAGGTTAAAAATTCAAGTGTTTTGTTAAAAAAAATTCGTCATTTTGTCTTGAAAATTCTACTATTTTGTAGAAAATTCTAGTGTATTATAAAAAATTTATTTTTCTAAATTGAAAATTTAATTATTCAATTTTCGGTCAATAACTTAGCTTTTTAGTTTAAGAAATTTAAGAACTTAATTTAAAATTGATTTAATTAGTTTAAAATTCGCCTTTTATTTCGGAAATTTAACAATTCAGTATTAATTTAGAGAAAATTTTTTTTTTTTTTTAAATAAAAATTTAACTATTTAATTTTTTGTCAAAAATTTATCTTTTCAGTTTATGACTTTAACTATTTGGTTAAAAATGTATGTGATTTGTCGAAAATTAGTCTTTTTTGGTAGAAAAATAAATCTTTTTGGTTGTAAATTCACATTTTTGTTCGAAAATTCAATTATGCTATTATTATTGTATTTAATAAAATTATTTTACCCTTGTACGTATACGGAACTTTTCCAACAGAATCCCATTTCTTTGTCCATCCAGCTTCAGGGTCGTTAACTTCTGTGCAAATCTAAAAAAGCAATAATAATAAAATTATATTGTTTCAGGGTCTATACAAATTTGTATTGAAAACAAAATTAATTGATGGGTTTTCGAATAATCCTACCTCATAATAAGCCAGGAAACCTTTAGCCTGAGTATATTTTCCAGGGGCTCCCCCATCAGCCTCTTTATTGATATAAGTTCCCATATTGTAATTAGTGTTGCTGTTACTCAATGTGAAAGTTCTTCCATAAAAGGGGACGCCAACTACCAATTTATTAGCTGGACATCCCATGTCTTCCCAAAGCAAAAGTCCGTCGTTCTAGAAATAATTAATTTTTTGATTTAAACTAGAATCATCAATAGTCCTGGTGCAATAATTTCAAAAAAGTTAGAAAATTCCGTATACGACAAAGTATAAAATGTCGTATACGGCGACGTATACGACATCGTATACGACGTCGTATATGACATCGTATACGAACTCGTAATTTGGGATAGTATACGATAACGTATACGATGTCGTATACGGTATCGTATACGGTGTCGTTTACGATTTGTAGAAATTTGTATACGTATTTGTATACGTTATCGTATAATATTTTAAATTACGATTTCGTATACGATGTCATATACGACGTTGTATACGATGTCATATATGATGTCGTATAATATATCGCAAGCGACATAGTATACATCGTCGTATACGACATCGTATACAACATCGTACCCGACGTCGTATTTTTCAATAGGAAAAATATATTGAATATAAAATATATTGTAAATAATATTATATATATAATTTTATTCATACATATTTACATCTCATTACTTGTTTATTTATATTATATTATATTTTTTATTTAATTATTATCATAATATATATAATAATAATATATAATATATGGAAAAATACGACATCGTATACGATATCGTATGCGATATCGTATACGACATCATATACAACATCGTATGCGACATCGTATATGACATCCTATACGAAATCGTAATTTGGGATAGTATACAATGACGTATACGATGCCGTTTACAATGGCGTATAAGATGTCGTTTACGATTTGTGGAAATAAATGTGATTCTCTGATACACATATGTTATAAATTATATTATTTTCTACCTATTAATATCATTTACATTATCTTAATTTTGTTGAATAATACATTTCTACAAATAGTAAATGACATCGTATACGGCATCGTAAACGGTATCGGATAAGACGTCGTAAACGACACCGTATACGTCCTCGTATACTATCCCAAATTACGACTTCGTATACGATGTCATATACGACGTCGTAATTTGTTAAAAATTAATCTTATTTCGCAGAAAATTAATCTTTTTTGTTGAAAAATAATGTCTAAGATTGAAAATTAGTATTCTTTTTTTTTATTTGAAAATTAATTTTTTTTTAAAATGAAAATTCAACTATTCCATTTTTGGTAGAAAATTTATCTTTGAAAATGTGCAGTTTTAAATGCTTAATTTTAAAACTTGAAAAATACACTTTAAAAAATTGTATAACTTTTCAAATTTTTAAAGGCCTCTTTAATATTGCTCAATTTTTGAAGCTTAAATTTAAAAATGTTAGTATTTCGGAGATTTTTAGGAATTCAGAATATTCAAGGTCCTCTTTTTAATTGGCCACCCACTGATGCGGGCGTGACCGTATAGGGAACGTGGTGGGAGGTCACGGAACTGCGCAATTTGAAATAGTATGTATTCCCATGACGTCATGCTAAAATACTGAATTCAAACCAACGAGGGCTTCCCGCTCTTTGGTCCCCTTTTTAATTGGTCACCCACTGATGCGGGCGTGACCGTACAAGGACCGTGCTGGGAGGTGACGGAACTGCGCAATTCGAAATAGTATACATTCCCATGACGTCATTCTAAAATACTTCATTCAAACCAACGAGGGCTTCCCGCTCTTCAGGCCTCTTTTCAATTGGTCACCCACTGATGCGGGCGAGACCGTACTGTATTCTCTGCGAGCACATGTAGATTTGAATTATTAATTAATTACTTACCACGTTTAATTTTTCATAAGCCCATTGATCATGAGGCCTTTTGTAAAGTGGACTATGAACGTCAGCGAAACCAGCCCAGTTTCCTCGAAGATCATATGCCATCACATGGATGGCATCAACATATCTATAATTTAATTAAAAATGTAAAAAAATTATTTTTTTCAAGAAATTTGTTTCTGTATCTATTTTATTTATCAATTATTTGTTCTTTCTTTTTTCTTTTCTAGTAACTTACTCGCAAAGTTCTGGAACGTGATAACCTTCTTGGAGACGGAATTTGGCCAAAGGCACTGCCATCGTAATTTCCCATCCTTTTCCTTCATTATCGAAAGCCCTTCTAAGTTCCTGCACGAAAAAGTAGAAATTATCTTTGTCTGAGAATTTGCCATCTCTGTCAGTTGCTGCTGGATATTCCCAATCCAAATCGAAACCGTCAAAGTTATATTTCTTCATAAATTCTGAAATTAAAGCAAAAGATTTAAATTTCAGGATTTCTGGATCCCAATTGCGAAGGAAATAGTCAATATCGATTCTAGAACTTCTTCTAGAACTAAGCTTCTAGAACCAAGCTTCTAGAACCAAGCTTCTAGAACAAAGCTTCTAGAACCAAGCTTCTAGAACTAAGCTTCTAGAACTAAGCTTCTAGAGCCAAGCTTCTAGAGCCAAGCTACTAGAACTAAGCTTCTAGAACTAAGCTTCTAGAACTTTAGCGTGAACACGAACTACTTCAGCTCTGGAATCTTCCCGTTGTCGGTAACTATGTCGGTAACGGAATCTATAATTAGAAACCCCCTTACTTATCTACTAGAGATAAAAGTTTGCTACGATTAAAATTTTCTAAATTTCAAACAATTACTTGAATTTTCGACAAAAAAAAAGATGAATTTTCAATCAAATATTTGAATTTTAACTATAAAAGATAAATTTTCAACCAAGAATAGAATAGTTAAATTTCCAGTTAAAAAATTAATTTTCAACCAAAAATGAAACGATTTTCATTAAAATAGTTAAATTTTCAACCAAATAGCAGAATATTCAATTAAATTCGAAATCGAATTATTTCTGCAATTTTTTTAAAATCCTGCAAAAGTAAAAAAAATTACCTTAGAATCATTCAGATTATTTTTTGACAATTTTGGAAATCTTATTAAATATTCTTTTAAAATTGATTTTTCAATAAAAAAATTATTGATAGTTTTTCTAGAAATTATCATTCAGAAAAATTTTTTTTGTCATTTCTAAATATTCTCTTATAATTAATTTTTCAAAATAAAAAAATCATTTTAAATTTTACTAGCAAACTTAAGCATTTTTTTTGTTTCCTTATTTTATTTCGAAATCTTCAAAAATCTGAATTCAGTTTTTTAGTTTTCGAAATCCTTTCCAGTTTTAAATTAAGTTTGGATCTTCTCAAAATTTGTAAACATCTTCTTTGAAAGGTTTAAGGATCGCCTTTTATTTTGAAAATTTTACAATTTGGAAACAATGTCAACTATTTGGTGGAAAATTCAATTGTTTTGCAGAAAATTAGTTTTTTTTTTGAATTTTTAAAAATAAAAATTTAACTATTCAATTTTTTCGTCAACATTTATCTTTTCAGTTTATGACATTAACTATTTGGTTTAAAAAATCTGATTTGTTGAAAATTGGTCTTTTTTGGTTAGAAAATAAATTTTTTTTAAATTTTAATCTGCTACAAATGCATCTATTTAATTGAAGATCCAACCAAAAATAAAAAAAGTTACATTTTCAGTCAGAAAATAAATTTCAAACAAACAAACAAAAACGAATCTTCAACAAAATAGTTAAATTTTTAATGAAAGAGAAACTAAAGAGAAATAAATTTTTATCAAAGTCGATGAATTTTCAACTTAAATGATGAATCTTCAATTGAAATAGTTAAATTTTGAGTAAAAAAGTTAATCTTAAAAGGTTTGCAATTTTTATTAAAAAATGTAGATTTTTGAAGATTTTGAAATAAAATTTTGAAGTTTTTGAAGATTTTGAAAAATTTTAAGATCGTCGTTTATATTAAAAATTTAACAGTGTGTCTTAAGACCGTAAAAATGCTTAATTTGAACATCTTTTTAAATTATAAAATGTTTGATCTGTAGACATGCAGAGATCTCTGACATACTTCTATTCAAACAGAAAAAAATAATTACTCGAATATGTCACTATAAGGAAATGAAGATTTAAATCCTATACGTAAAGCAGAACCGAAATGTACAAGAGCTTTACAAACTCTGTCTATATTTAACATAGTAACAGTAACACGCCATGACGCTATACTCTTCCCTTTACTCACCAACTTTATTTCTTTCATCATTCATTCATATTGTATATAACACGCCGATCACATTACTAAATACGAAGAAACACGTTGTCCTATTATCGAATTCGAACTACAATTCGATTCGACTATTACTCACAACAGTGATCCCAGAATACTTGCGCATGCTTGAACCGAACGGTTCTCATTGGCTCTAGTTCACATACAGGCGCGCACTACAGCCAATCAACTATACTACAATCCAAATATGCGCAGATGAAGGCGACTCAATTAGCATCACTAATTTCAAATGCGATACCACACACAGACACACACTAATGTTGAGCGGAGAGGATATGAGCGGCCTGCAGTAAGCAAGCGTTACCAAAAGCGTTACTCTCGAAAATCGTTAGGAACGAAAACGACAATATCGTTTAGAGATTTTATATTAGGGATAGGTAAAGTAGAACCGACACGTACGTAGTTTTATAAATTCTGTCTCTATTCAACACAGTAACAGTAACACGCCATGACGCTATACTCTTCTCTTTACCTACCAACTTTATTTCTTTCATCAAAAAAGTTGTTTGAAATACATTCTTTGTTAATTCCGCAAAAAAAAATTAAGCCTATTCTTTAAAAAATGGTCAAACTCTGAATTCGCTTATTAAAATTGTTTAAATAATTAATAAATCTTGGAAATTTGAAAAGCATAATAGAAAAAAAGTCATCGGAAATATATTTATAGTTAATTATGTAAAAAATTGACCATACCGGCTAAAAAATATCAAAATTCTGAATCTGTTACTAAAAATTGTTTAAATAATTAATAATTATTGTAAATTTTCAAAGTATCATAGGAAAGAGTTATTTGAAAAACATTCTTTATTGATTCCGTAATCAAATTGAGCCTATTTTTTGACAAGTAGCCAATTAAAAAAAAGATATTCTTACTTAATTCCGTAAAAAATGGAGCCTATTCGTTGAAAAATAGCCAAATTTTTAAATCGAAATTGTTTAAATAATTGAACATTCTTGCGTATTTACAAAGCAAAATAGAGAACAGTAATCTGAAAGATATTCTTAGTCGACTTCGTAAGCAAATTGAGCCTATTCGTTGAAAAAGAGCCAAACTCGAAATATGTTAATGAAAATTGTTTAAATAATTGATAATTATTGTAAATGTGCGAAGTATCGTAGAATACAGTGATTGAGAATACATTCTTTATTGATTCTGGAAACAAATTGAGCCTATTTTTTAAAAAATAGCCCAACTCTTCATTTTTTTATGAAAATTTTTTGAATTAATAACAAATTTTGGAAATTTACAGAGAATTATATAAAAAATTCGTTGGAAAGAGATTCTTAGTTAATTTTGTAAAAAAATTGAGCCTATTCATTGCAAAATAGCCGAAATCCGAATTTTCTTATGGAAATTGTTTACATAATTAAATTTTTCTTGTAAATTTACAGAGCATCATAAAGCAGAACATCATAAAAAAGTCATAGAAAAGATATCGTTAGTTAATTTTGCAAAAAAATTGAGTCTATTCATTGAAAAATAGACAAACTCTGAATTTTTTCTGAATAAAATTGTTTAAATAATTAATAATTCTTATAAATTTACAAAGCAACATCGAAAAGAGTCATCGGAAAGATATCCTTAGTTAATTTTGTAAAAAAATGGTGCCCATTCCTTTACAAAAATAGCCAAACTCTAAATATGTTTATACAAATTGTTTATTATCAATAAATAATTAATCATTCTTGGGAATTTACCAAGCATCATAGAAAAAAGTCGTCGGAAAGATATTCTTAGTTAGCTCCGTTTTCTTTAAAGATTATGAGCCAAGGATGAACACATTGTTAAATTTTCTAAACTTCTTGAAGTTCCAAAAATAATTCTAGTTTTAATGTTGTCTCAAAAAAATAGAACAGGATGAATTCATATTTTTAATTTAAGACTACAATAATAGTTACTATTACATGGACGTCATATTTCTTGAAAATGTAACTGAAAGTTGAATAAAATAAAATTCTGAACGTTCATAATTTTCTATTGTTAGTTAAAATTAGAAGGATGTAATGTTGTCTTTGAAACAAGTAAAATAAAATAAATTTTTTAAATGTTCATTTCGATGCAAACTATAAACAAATATCTGGATGATCGATTTATGAATAGTTTGGGATGATTAGTTTTGATACATTGGTTTTGAAAGATGAGTTTACGATGGCAATTTTTGAATAAATCTTTTACCAAAGATTATAAAAAATGTAATTATGAATTATTGTTTGAGGATTTTTCTGATAAATTAGTTGGGAATGATTTGGGATGATTAGTTTAGGATGAGTTCTAAATAAATTCTGTACGGTGAATTGTAGATAATTGGATGTTTCATTTAGACATCAACTAAAACCATATATTTCCATGATTGATCCTAGAAAATCAAATGATGATTTATTGTTTTGTGTTGGAGAAATTCTAGGATTGATTTCCAGTATTAGTTGGATGTTTCATTCTGTATCACACTAAAAAAATATGAGGATAATTGTTTTAGGAATGATTTAGGATGATTTGTTTTGAAACGTTGGTTTACTATGCTAATTTTTCAATAAATCTTATACCAAATATTTTAGAAAATTCAATTGTGAAATAGTTAAGGATAGCTTGTTGAGTGTGTTTTAAGATTCCAAATTCAGTATTGTTCATCAGGATTTATATTTCCTGAATGATCCACGTCAGATGGGTGTTTTGCTTCCACAAACTAAAATTAATTTCCAATATTGGATGGATCTTTCATTTCGAAGCAAACTAAAACCAACTATTTGTATGATTGGTTTAGGAATAGTTTCGGATGATTTGTTTTGACACGCTGGTTTACGATAATAATTTTTAAATAAAGCTTGTACCAACGTTTCTAGAAAGTTTGATTGTGAGTTATTGTTCTGTGTTTAAAAAATTTAAGGATTAATTTATACTATTATTATTAGGTTTATATTATATAAGATTATATTTAGGACTAGTTTAGGATGATTGTTTTTGATACATTGGTTAAGAATAATGAGTTCTAAACAAATCTTCTACCATAGATTGTACAAAATTTTATTCAGGATAATTATTTTAGGACCTTTCTAGTTCTATGCTCAAAGATTCCAAGGAATTTTCAATTCAGTGTTTTTCACAAAACTCGAGAGGATCTTTCGATGTTACATTTTTTCAAAAACAATTTTCAATGTTTCCTTCATTTGTTTTTAATGGTTTCTTTCAACTGCGACATATGTTCTTCTTTAATTTTACTAAGAACTTATGTTTGACTTTGGATTTTGCTTTCCTGATGAGGAGAGCATTTCTCAAGACATTGACCATAAAGGATTTCCGTAACATCATCGATTAATGTGATTTAAAATATAATGAAAATGTCTTACCAATAACGCTTTGAATGAAAATATCTCGTCTTGCTTTGACGCTGACAAGATTGCTGTATTTCTTTCCACCTTCACCCCATCCACCAACAGCAACTTCCGTTTTAAGATTAGGATGCTTGAGCTTAAGATTCGTAAAGTTCTTGAATCCATTTTTTTCGACATCAAGTTCCTCGTCGAGGACTAAAATTTCCCAGGTAGCATCGTTCACACCAATAAATGAATAAATCACGTGAGTGCATAAATCACCAGGAATATCGTCTATTCCGTAACTTCCAATTCCTGGTCGATAAATTGCCCAATTGCTGAAGTAGCAAACTACCTTTGATGCTTCATTTCCTATTTTCAGACAATAATAATTCATTAGTATCTTATTGATATGTAATTAGCAACAATAGTACAGTATTCCCTTTTTCCGTCACTTTTAGAAATGTTTGCAATTTTAGTATACACGGGTATATTAAATTTCCTATATGTTTACTAAATTCATTACACTTTGTAATTTTAGTATACTTATGTATACTAAATTTCTTTTTAATCTTTTTTAATTGAAAATTCAAATACTTGGATAAAAGTTTTTGTTTGGAAATTCAACTTTTTTATAGAAAATTGGTCTTTTTTGCTTAAAAATTCAACTGTTTTGTTAAAAAAATTTCATTTTGGGTTTAAATTTTAATTTTTTGTTCAAAAGTTAGGATATTTTAGTTGAAAATTCACGTATTTTGTTGAAAATGTCTCTTTTTTATGTAGAAAATAAATATTTTGAACTACAAATTCAACTTTTCTATTTTTGGTCCAAAAATAATCATTTTTAGTTAAAAATTAAACAATTTGCTTGAAAATGAACTTTTTTATGGAAATTCAACTACTTTGCAGAACTTTCGCCTTCTTTGCTTAACAATTTAACTGTTTTGTTGTAAATCCGTCTTTTTTGTGGAATTCAACTGTTTTTTATTTTAAATTAAAATCTTTTTTTTTCAAATATCTTGTATATTTTGGATTGTGAGAATTAATCTTCTTGGGTTAAAGTCAAATGTATTTCATTTAAAATAAAAATCCTTTTTTTTTTGTTGAAATATCAAAGAAATATTTGAAAAGTTAATCTTTTTTTTGCTGTTGTCAAAACTCGATCACTTGGTTGAAAATTCATCTTTTTAGGTTCAAAATTCAACTATTTGGTTACAATTTTCACTATTTTGTTGAAACAAACAGACGTTGCCACAAGATTGTAAGGGTATCCTGAGAAAATTAAAAAAATTGAAAAAATTCGTAAGCACCCCTAAATTATTAAAAAAAAATCGCAGGGGAGTGTCATACAGGTTGGGACACTGCATAGGTTGGAACACTGTATATGATGGAACACTGTATACGTTGGAACACTGCATAGGTTCGGACACTGTATATGTTGGAACACTGTATAAGTTGGAACACTGCATAGGTTGGGACACTGTATAGGTTGGGACACTGTATAGGCAGGGACACTGTATAGAAAGGGACACTGTTTAGGTAGGGACTCTGTATAGCTTGGGGCACTGTATTGGGACATTATACAGGTTGGAACACTGTATTAGTTGAGACACTGTATAGGTAGAGACACTGTATAGGTTGGGACAGTGTATAGGTTGAGACAATGTATAGGTAAGTACACTGTATAGGTAGGGACACTGTTTAGGTAGAAAAACTGTATATGTTGGGACACTGTATTGGGATAATGTATTGGTACACTGTACAGGTTGGAACACTGTATAAGTTAAGACACTGTATAGGTTGGGACACTGTATAGGTTGAGACACTGTATAGGTAGGGACACTGTATAGGTAGAGATACTGTGTAGGTTGGAACACTTTATGGCTTGGGACACTGTATAGGTTGAAACACCGTATAAGTTGAGAAACTGTATATGTTGAGACACTGTGTAGGTTGGGACTCTGTATAGGTTGAAACACTGTATATGTTGGAATACTGTATAGGTTGGAACACTGTATAAGTTGAGACACTGTATAAGTTAAGACACTGTATAGGTTGGAAAACTGTATAAGTTGTGATAATGTATAGGTTGGGACACTGTATAGCTAGGGACACTGTGTAGGGTTGAAAACTGTATAGGTAGGGCCACTGTATCGGTAGGGATACTGTATAGGTTGGAACACTGTATATGTTGGAACACTTTATAGCTTGGGACACTGTATTGGGACACTGTACAGGTTAGAACACCGTATAAGTTGAGACACTGTATATGTTTGGACACCGTATAGGTTAGGACTCTGTATAGGTTGGAACACTGTATAGGTTGGAACACTGTATATGTTGGAACACTTTATAGCTTGGGACACTGTATTGGGACACTGTATAGGTTGGAACACCGTATAAGTTGAGACACTGTATATGTTTGGACACCGTATAGGTTGCGACTCTGTATAGGTTGGAACACTGTAAATGTTGGAACACCGGATATGTTGGAACACTTTATAGGTTGGAACACTGTATAAGTTGAGACACTGTATAAGTTGGAACACTGTATAAGTTGAGATAATGTATAGGTTGGGACACTGTATTGATACACTGTATAGGTTGGGACCTTGTATAGTTTGGGACAGCGCGTTTTTTTCAATTTCTGTGCAGTGGTGTCACCTGTTATTACTCTCACATATAAGTATCAATAGTAGCTCCCTTTCTATGTCAGCTCGAGGAGATGGTTAGGGGTGTCAGGAGTGGGGAACTGGGGAAGCGAAGGAAGAGGAAGTAGATGAAGTGATAGGAAGTCAGCGGAGGGGAAGTAGGTGAAGCGAGGGCAAATGAGGACAGAGGAAGTAGGTAAAGTGAAGGGAGTTGTAAGTAGGTGAAGTGAAGGCATTTGAGGGTAGGTGAAATGAAGGGAGTTGATGGTACGTGAAGTGAGGGGAATCGAGGAGTAGTAAATTAGGGGAGTGTGGAGAGAGGAAGTGTGGGAAAATTAGGGGAAGGAAAGTAGGGAAAATGTGAGGAGGGGAAAACAAGGTAAATGGGCCTAGGAGGAGTAAGGGGAAATAAGGAGAGGGAAAAGTAGAGCTATTGAAGGGAAATGAGAGATGAGGTAGAGGAAATGAGGGGAAGTTATGTAGAGGAAGTAGGAGAAATGATTGGAAGTAAAAGAGAGTGATGTGTTGAGTGAGGGAGGGTAGCGTGGGAAGGAAAAGCTAGTAGAGTAGTGTTTCTGAGTTGAAGAGTAAAGCTGATGACTGCGGAAGGGAAGTAGTGGAGTGGAGTGTGAGCAGAGGAATTGAGGAGCGGGGGAAGTAAAAGAGAAGGAAGTTGGGGAAAGGAGTGACAGCGAAGGTTCAAGTGTGGGAAGCGGAAGGGTGGGGAAAGGGGAAGTAGGGGAGTGAAGGTATATATAGATAATTTCGTGTCGAAATACTCTGAAATTTTAAAGGCACATATCTGCTCACGTACTTGAACGAAGCGTTGCTTAATTTATTTACTTTGCGAACTGTCGCGCGCATTTTGCGCTTAGCATCTGACGGGTTCGACATGGTAGAAAAAGCCGAGAGCCAGGTGGTCCCGGATTTTCCCCGAATCTCGTCGCGAAGCGTCGCTTTCGTTTTTTCCTAGCAAACTGACCGTGGAAAATACACATACATAGAAAACGCTCGTCCATCAAACGCGTCCGTACCAGCTGGCCATCTCATTAATTTTTCATCGATCGTTCGCGCGGTCGCTCAGTTAATTCCAGTTGGTACTCCGTCGAAGCCATCGGCGTTGATGAAAATAAAAAAAAACGGATTATTTCAGGCTCCCCATTGACTAGGTCTGTGGAAGATTAAGCACTCGGACAGACTCGATATTATCGAGCCTGAAATATTTATCCTTAATACGGAAATCTCCATGAGAAGGAATTAAATCCTTGGAACTAATTGACTAACACGTCGAAATGAATAATGAAAGGGGAGAGTGGGGCTAAGTCGACACTTTTTTTCTAGTTGTTTTTTAATTGGAAAAAAATGTGATTAGAAATGTATTAGGTATTATTGGATGGAAAATCTAGTTGGCTGCAAAATGGTGCTTTTGATTTCGAGGTACAATGATTTGTTTATCAATCATTATAAAAAAAGTGAATTGACGGGAATTCTGTTGAGCGAAAAATCGTGGGGCTAATTCGAGACCCCCTGAGGCTAATTCGACACCCCCTGGGGCTAAGTTAAAAACCCCCGGGGGTTAAGTCGACACCCCCGGGGGTTGAGTCGACTCCCCCCGGGGGTCCAGTCGAAACCCCCTGGGGCTAGGTCGACACCCCCGTGGGGCTAAGTTGACACTTGAATATAATGTTTAAAGAAAGAAAAGGACACATTTTTAAAATTTTTACTATTTTAGCCAACTAAATTCTCGATCGAACAATACCTAATACGTTGTACAACAACATTTTTTTACATTTTCATCCTATAATGAAAAGGTATCAGTTTTATGTCAAATTGGACTTAGCCCCACTTTCCCCTACAAAATGTAACTATATTTTCAGGATGTCTAGTGGTGGCCCAAAAAATTCAAAATGATTAAATTTATTGGCAATAGCACTAAAAAATCCTTTGTGGTGTTAGGAACAAATTTTTGTTTTAATTTCAAAAAATTTCTCACCATTGGGCAAGTCGTTTGAAAATGTTCAAATTTATGATAGTGAATAATCCTAGACGGGGAAAAAAATAAAAAAACGTTTCGTCGAAATATAATATTTGAAAAAAAAATTGCGAAATATGCACTTTTATTATATTTTACATAAAGTTGCTAAAAAATGTTTTCCTCGAAAAAAAAATTGTTTTTCCTTTTTAATAAACTAACCTTGTGTGAAAACGGCTTATGTTTCAGGATCCACCAAAAATAGAACAAAATATTGGTTTGAAACTTGAGATGATGTACGTGTTTCCTTAGTTTATTAAAAGTAGCATAAAAAAAATAAAAAATAGACGAAAAACATTTTTTTGGCAACTTTAGGTACAAATTAACAAAATTGCATTTTTCGTAATTTTTCAATAAATATGTTATATTTAAAAGAAACATTTTGTTTTACTTTTTTCCTCTAAGGCATTCACTTCCATGAAATTCACCCAAAAAAAATTAAAGATGTATTTTCATACAGAAAGAAATTTAAAAATTTGAAAATTTTCAATCGGTGAATTTTTTTTTAGATTGTTTGTACTGCCATAAAGAAACTTTTCAGCGCAATTATCAATAAATCGAATCATTTTAAGTTTTTCGGTCTACTCAACTCAAAACCCTGTAATTAGTAGGGAATCTCCATATACCTGGAAAAAATTGGAAATGTCAGGTAATTTTTTTTTTAAGTCAGTGAATTTTTTTGAGAGCGTGCTTAATTTTTTTTTTAAATTGTAATATAAAATTAAATAACAATGTTTCATCACTTGTAAAAATAGATTTATGCTATATTACTGAATTTAACTATTTTTGTGAAAATTCCTTTTTTTTTTGCTTGGAAGTTAATATTTTCAATAAAAATTTAACTATTCTATTTTTGTTTGAAAATTGATCTTTTTTAGTTAGAAATTCGTCTTTTTTTATAAAATCGCCTTTTTGGGTAGAAAATTAATCTTCTTGGTTGAAAATTTATCACTTTGGTTGAAAATTAAACTATTTTGTTCAAAAATCGTTTTTTGTTGTTAAAAATCAATTTTTTAAATTGAAAATTGGACTATTACATTTTTCGTTGAAAATTAATCTTTTTAAATGAAAAATTAAAGTATTTAGTTAAAAATGCATGTATTTTGTTGAAAATTCTTATTTTTTCGTAGAAAATTAATTTTTTTGTATGAAAAATTCTCTTTTTAATTGAAAATTCAACTATTCCAATTAAAGATTCATCACTTTAGTTTAAAATTGAACTACTTGGTTGAAATATAAACTCTTTTGTAAAAAATTCACCTTTTTGGTGAAAACTTAAATATTTGATAAAAAATTAATTTTTTCAACTAAAAATTTAGAAATTCGTTTTTTAGTTAAAATTTTATCTTTTTGAATGGAAATTGTAGTACTTGGTTGGATATTGAACTCTTCACTTAAAAATTCATATTTTATCCAACATTCATCATTTTAATTGAAAATTAATCTCTTTGGTTGAAAATTTTATTATTTGGTTAAAAAATAATTTTCTAACCAAAAATTGAACTTACTCTAGTTGAATATTTCATCATTTTAGTCGAAAATTTATTTTTTTACTAAAAATTTAGCTGGTCAATTTTGGTTGGAAATATACCTTTTAAATTAGAAAATGTACCTTGTTGAATATTCATTTTTTCTGGTCCAAAATTAATCTTCTTGGTTGAAAATTTATGTTTTGCTGAAAAATGCAACTATTCCAGTAGAAGATTCATAATTTTTGTTCAAAATTCATCATTTTTGTTGAAAATTTAACTATTTTCTTGAATATTCGTTTTTATTTTGGTTGAAAATCAATTTTTTTACAACAAATTTAACGGATTTGTAGAAAATTCGTCTTGTTTACTTAAAACTGCAACTATTTTGTTGAAAAAATTTCTTTTTGGGTTGAATTTTTTTTTTTACTGAAAAGAATATATTTGAATATTTTCGTAAAAAAGTCTCCTTATTTCCTCTGTTTTTAAAGGGTGTCTACTCATCGGGAAAATATCTTTAATTCAAAATAATAATATGTTAAATATAAAATGAGTTTTAGGGATAAGAAAATAAAATAGAAATGGTTGTTTATTCTTATTAAATTCATGGATTTTAGAAAAAAATTCAAGAAATGATTAATTATGTTTTTAGTATTATTTTATTATTTAATTATTCGATGGTAATAATATATTCAAGAATATCTTTAAATATTGACAAGGACTGAAAAAATATTATTTATAATAAACTCGTGAAATTGTGTGCATATTTCGAGTCATTTTTTTAAAAAATGTTTTAAAAAATACCTGAAAAAATATGTAAATACCTGCAAAAAACCTGGAATTGTCAGGGAATTATTTTCCAGGATTTCAGAAAACACCCTGATATTGTTCTTGTTTGAAAGTGTGCATTGCAAAATGAAAAAGTGTGCACTAGGAAAATTGTTCTTTAATATAAAAATGATACCTCAAAAAGTACCGAGATAGAAAGTAATTGTGCATCGCAGTTATTTTTTTTAACTCTTCAGTCCTATCTCATTCTAAAAGCCATTGTGTTGTCATTTGTCTTGAAAAATTAAAGAGTCACATGAGCACTCTCTCTTTGATAGAGATTCACTACTTACGATTATTATATAGTATCGCAACTATGTCAGTGCATTAGATTAATGTGATTTATACACTTTGGTCGATTTTTAATTAAAAAACTTGAAAAATGCAATTATAATTATATAATTAAGTTTTTGATGATTTTTTTAGCTGTAAAAAAATCCTCACTAGCCCCGCTGGGATTCGAACCCAGACCGGCAACTGTAGACCCGGGTTCGAATTCCAGCGTAGCTAGAGATACATTTTTTAACAGCTATAACCATTTTGGATTAGACTAGTCGACCAAAAACCAACCTTTCAATTTTAAATCTTCAAAATTAAACTATTAAAATAAAAAGGTTCAAAATTGTATACCTTTCAAATCTCGTTTCAAATATAAATCCTAAAAATGGAATTATTGCAATTTATTTTTGTCAGAATGGAAAAATTTTCACTTATAACTTTTTAAAATTGTAGAACTTTCAATTATAGATTTTTTAAATTGAAGAGTTTTTAATTTTGAAAATTTCTTATTTACAATTATGAAAATTTTAAGTTTTGCATTGAAAAATTCTGTAATTTTGATGCTTTGAATTCGATATTTCTTTAATTTGGAAAATTTAGAATAGAAAACTTGACTTTTGATTTCCTAAATTATACAAATTTAAGAAATTTTATTTACATCTTTAAAGTTCGAAAGTTTCCAATTACAGAGCTTAAATTGTATATCTTTAAAATTGACTTTTTAATTTTGAACATTTACAATGGAAAATTCTGCAACTATTATGTTTTACAATGAAAAATGCTGTAATTTTTATGATTTATATTCGAAATTTCTTCAACGCGGAACATTTAGAACTGAAAATTTTCCTTTTGATTTATAAACTCATCAAAATCATAAAAATTTGAAAATGTTTATTTATACATCTTTAATATGGAAGAGTTTTCAATTATAATCTTCAAAACTAAAAAATTTTAAATTTTAAATCGTGAAAATTGAAGAATTTTCATTTGTTAATCTTAAAAATTCAACTATTAAAAGAAATTAATTTCTTTAATTAGAAAATCTTTTTTGTGGTTGGAAAATATTGGTTTTAACTGAAAATTCAGATATTTTGTTGAAAATTTATCCTTTTGGTTAAATTCAACTGTTCTTTATTTCAAACGAAAAAAATTTTTGGTTGAAATATCGAGATAAATATCGAAATATTTTTCGTTCAGAATTAAAAATATTTCGTTGAAAATTAATCATTCCTAATTGAAAATATTTCTTTTTCGCTTTAAAGGTAAACTTTTTTCTAACCCGCTCGTCTTTTTAGATTAAAAACTTGACTATTTTTTTTAAAGCAATTACAGATTAAAAAAAAAACATGTAATGAGAATCTTTTTTCGTTGAAATATCAAGTATTATATTTTTCAACATTTTTTTTTCAAAATTGAGCAATTTTATTACAAATTTATCTATTTGGGCACAAAATTAATCTTGCTTGTTGAAAGTTTATTTATTTGGTTGAGGATTCAACTATTTTATTTAAAAATTCCTTATTTTTATGAATTCAACTTGTTGACAACTCGTTTTTATTATTATAGAAAATTAGTTCTTTTAACTAA
Organism: Andricus grossulariae; assembly: GCA_011634705.1. NCBI lineage: Eukaryota > Metazoa > Arthropoda > Insecta > Hymenoptera > Cynipidae > Andricus > Andricus grossulariae. The sequence goes on from JAABKJ010007545.1 coordinate 228,245,207, forward strand.
AAATGTAACTCTTCCATTTTTTGTCTTAAACTTTGTTTTTTAATTAAAATTAAACACTTTGGTTGAAAATTCATGTAGTTTGTTAAAAATTCGTCTTTTTGTAGAAACTTAATCTTCTTGATTGAAAATTCATCTTTGCAGCTTGAAAAATTTAGCTATTTGGTAAAAATATAGACTATTTTGTTAATAGTTAAATTATTATGTGGAAGATTAAACTATTTTATTAAAGTCATTTTTTTTTAGTCGAAAATTCAACTGTTTTGTTTAAAATTTGACCTTTTAAATTGAAAATTCATCTTTTATCGTAGAAAAGTCATCTTTCATGTTTGAAAATTCAAATGTCTTCTAAAAATTTGGTCTCTTTTTTGGTTAAAAATGCCACAGTTTGGTTGCAAATTAATTTTGTTTGTTGAAAATTCATATTTTCGAGTTAAAAATTCAAATATTTTACAGAAAGTTTGTGTTTTGGCTTGAAAGTTGTTAAAATTCAACCGATTTGTTGAGAATTTAATTATTTTATTGAAAATTCAACTATTTTATTTTATTTTATTTTTTTAATTATTGTATTGATAATTATTACATTTTTAGTTGAGAATTCATCATTTTAGTTAAAACTTTATCTCTTGGGTTGAAAGATTGACTATTTTCTTGTAAATTAGCTTTTCTTTTGGTTGAAATTAAATTTTTTAAATGAAAATTCAAGTATTCCTTTTTTGGTTCAAAATCCGTCCTTTATAAGTTGAAAATTCAACTATTTGGTAGATAATGTATGTATTTTGCTGAAAATTAATCTTTTTCGTTGAAAATGCATTTTTTGTCAAAATTCCTATTTTGTGATTTCAATTCAATTGGATGAGAATTCGTTTTTTTTGTGTTGATAATTAATTTTTCACACTGAAAATTTATCTCTTTTATCTTAAAATTCAATTTTTTGTTTGCAAATTCAACTAATTTGATGAAAATTCAATTATTTTGTTGAGAATTCTTTGTTTTTCACTCAAAATTTAACTTTTCCATCGTTTGATTTACATATAAACTATTACATTTTTTCTTCAGAATTCATCTTTTTAGTTTGAAAACACGCTTATTTTCTTGAAAATTAAATTATTTTAATTGAAAAATCAACTATTTTGTTGAAAATTCATTTTTTTTATTGTTGCAATATCAAATATTTCATTTTTTGTTCAGAATTCATAATTTTAGTAGAAAATTCATCTCTATGGTTTTAAAATTCATCTCATTTGGTAGAATTTTTTTTTTTTTAATGAAATATCAGCTATTACATTTTCTGTTGATAATTCACCTTTGTAGCTTGAAAATTCAAGTATTTGGTTGAAAATTTATCTATTTGGTTAAAAGTTCAACTATTTTGTTGAAAATATAATTATTTTCTTCAAAATTTAAATATTTTATTGAGAATTTATTGTTTTGCGATATCAACTATTACATTTTTTGTGGAGAATTCATGATTTTAATTGAAAATTTATCTATTTGGTTGAAAATTTGATTATTTTGTTGAAAATTCCTTTTTTTACTGGAAATTTAACTTTTCAATTTCTTCTTGAGAATTAATCTTTTTTTTAGTTCAAAATTCATGTGTTTTGTTCAAATTTCGTCTTTTCTGTTTCAAAATTCATATTTTTTGCTAGAAATTTCATCTTTTTTGTTTGAAATATCAAATATTACATTTCCTGACGAGAATTCATCTTTTTAGCTTGCAAATTCAACTATTTGTTTCAAAATTTAACTTTTTAGTTTAAAATTCAACTATTTTATTAAAAATTCATGTTTTTGTTATTGCACTATTAATTATTACATTTTTAGTTGATAATTCGTAATGCTAGTTGAAAATTCATCTCTTTCGTTGAAAATCGTACGATTTCGGAAAATTCTCTTTTTTTGGTTGCAATTAAATTCTTTAAATGCTAATTCAACTATTCCATTTTTGGTTGAAAACTTTTTTTTTTAATTTAGAATTTAACTGGTTGAAAATTCACGTAGTTTGTTGCAAATTCGTTTTTTGGTAGAAACTTAATCTTCTTGATTGAAACTTCATCTTTGTAGATTGAAAAATTCAGCTATTTGGTAAAAATATAGACTTTCTTGTTAATAGTTAAATTATTTCGTTGAAGATTAAACTATTTTATTAGTCATCATTTTTAGTCGAAAATTTAACTGTTTTGTTGAAAATTTGTCTTTTTGGATTGAAAATTCATCTTTCATGTTTGAAAATTCAACTATTTCGTTGAACAGTTGCTTTTTTGAGAGAAAATGTATCCTTTTGGATTGAAAATTCATCTTTTTAGTAGAAAGGTTATACTTCTTGGTTGAAAATTAATTTTTCGTAATTGAAAGTGAAATTTTTTGTTGAAAATTAAACTTTTCGGGTTGAAATTCCAACTATCAATGTATAAAAGTGTCCAAGTTATAACGTCAGTCCCACCAAACTTCGATTAATAAGAAGGCGTGTGAGAACAGAACTGGAAACGAAAGCGATCTCCAACATCTGGATTATACTCAACTTGATGAAAAGGGGAAAGGGGAAAAGGGGACAGGGATCAAGTCACGGGTGGGTGGTGGGTCAAGAAGAAAGGAGACGACCGCGGAATCATCTCGACGCGGGAGTCGTGTTCAATTAAACCGTCACCACCCGCGGAAAACTTTTATATGAATGGGTTTCATTACGTCGTGGACTTATTAAAGCTCGCCTGACGCGGGGTTTTGTTGTCGAGCTTTGTGCCCTTTGCCCTTTGCCTTTTGCCTTTTGAAGCACCTGTGTCTTTTTTTTGTTTTGTTTTAAACTTGTAACTGGAAGCGTCTCACCACTTTGAAGTTGACATTATGAATAGTTTTCTTTTGCGAGGTAACTTAGTGTAACTCTTCTTTTTTTAGTTATCCAGATTTTTTATAGAATATTCGAAAGTGTTGAGGTTTTTAATCCTTTGAATTTTTAACAATTAAATTAGAGGGATAAAATAGTCCGTGTCCTTTTTTTACGTAATCCATCTATTCCCACCTCCTCCTCTTCCTCCTCCTCCTCTTCCTCCTCCTCCTCTTCCTCCTCCTCCTCTTCCTCCTCCCCCACTTCTTCTCCTTCTCCTCCTTCTCCTTATCCTCTTTCTCCTCCACCTCCTTTTTCTCCTCCTAGTCTTTCTCCTCCTATTTCATCCTCCTCCTCCTCCTCCTCCTTCACCCCTCCTTTTTCTTCTCCTGCTGCTCCTCCTGCTCCTCCTCCTCTACCTTTTCTACTCCCTTTTTAAGAGCGGTACACTCAGAAAACGACTTGATATATGGACAACAAAATATTTGGTTTAACCAAAAAAAAATTTTTATTTTTCTAATCAAAACTTATGATTTTTTGGTTGAATCAACCAATATTTGTTTTATTCAACAAATTTTTTATATATATCCAAAAAAACAATGTTTTTGACTTAAGAAAAATTTTTTTCTGTGTGTAATCAGAAAACAAAAAGATTTGAAAGAGATTCTTTTTGATGAAACCAATTTCAAATATTTCTTAACCATTTATTTGGTAATTTCGTAGATTTGAAGGACTTCGTCGAAAGAAAAGAAATCGATAACGATTCAATTGAGAAAGTGAACCGAAATAATATTTTTCACAAAAATAGGAGAATAAATTCTTTTCAATCAAATTAATGTAGATGAATTCTCAATGAAGAATTTAATAGTTGATATTTAAACTAAAAATTTTTTTTTATTTTTAGCACAAACAGTTGAATTTAACCAAAAAATACGAAATTTCTACAAAACAGTTGAATTTTCAACCTGAAATTACACACAAATTAGCAAAAAAGTTAACTTTCAACCAAATAGTTAAATTTTTTACTAAAATAGTATAATTTTCAACTCAAAAAGACAAATTTTTAGGAAAACAGTTGAATTTACAACAAAAATGACGACTCTCTAACAAAACTGTTGAATTTTCAAAAAAAGAATTTACTCTTTGACCAAATAATAACAATTTTATACAAAAAAGATGAAATCTCAACGAAAAATGTAACGGTTCATATTATAAACAAAAAATATGATAATTTTTAACAAAAAAATACTTGAATTCAACTATAAAGACAAGTTCTCAACAGAAAAGGTAGACTTTCCACCAAAACAGATTAATTTTCAATCATACAATTGCAATTTCAACCAAAGAAGATTTCAACCAAACTGTCCAAAATGATACATTTGTAACCAAAGAGTTTATTTTCAACAAAAAAGTTCATTATTGAAAAAAAAAGTTTTAACCAAAAAGTTAATTAGCAACCAAATAGTTCAATTTTCTACCATAAATAGCTATTTATGGTTAAATTATTATATAAATTATATTATTATAGGTATAAATAATTAATTATTATATAATTATTATATATTATATTGTAAATTGTATTATATATTATATATTATATTATAATGATATAAATTCAACTATAGTTGAATTTTCTACTTAAAAAGACGTTTTCTTAATAAAACCGTTGAATTTTTAGCCTAAAATAATTAATTTTTTAACAAAATTGTTAAATTTTCAGAAAAAGAATTAATTTTTGAATTAAAAATTACCATTTTTAAAGAAAAAATATGAATTTTCTATAAAAAATGTAATAGTTGCTATTCCAACTAACAAAATTTTTTATTTTAGATAGAAAAAATAGTTTACTTGAACCAAAAAGGCGAATTTTCAACAAAATAGTTAAATTTTCAACCAAGTAATTGATTTTTCTACTGCATTGTTGAATTTTGAAGCCAAGAAGAAAGAATTTTCCACAAAACAGTTGAATTTTCAACCCAAAATTATGAATTTTTAACAAAAAAGTTCATTTTTAACAAAAAAGTTAATTTTTAACAAAAAAGTTAATTTTTAACAAAAAAGGTAATTTTTAATAAAAAAGTTAGTTTTGATTAAAAAAAGTTAAATTTTACAAGAAATAGTTGAATTTTCAATTTAAAAAGACGGTTTGTTAACAAAACAGTTGAATTTTCAGCCAAAAATAATGACTTTTTAACAAAATTGTTATATTTTCAGAAAAAGAATTAATTTTTGAACTAAATATTAACATTTTTAAAGAAAAAATATGAATTTTCTACAAAAAATATAGATAGAAAAAATAGTTTACTTGAACCAAAAAGGCGAATTTTCAACAAAATATTTAAATCTTGAACCAAATATTTGAATTTCGAACCAAATAGTTGATTTTTCTACTGTACTGTTGAAGTTTGAAGTTGAAATCAACCAAGTTGTTAAACATGAATACTCATTATTTTTACTAATAAATTATATAAAGAAATGCTTTATATATGTAAGTGTCTACAGAAAATTCTTATTATCTTAGAGTTTGCGCATATGTTGCCATTGATTTCAACGGGTCACTTTAAATATTTGGACGATATTCTAATTTTGTTCCAATTTTTTCATTTTTAACAACAATTTAATGAAATTTTCTGAAATCCTATACATTTTTGCCGTTAATATATTAAAAGTACGTTTACTTTCGCTTGCAATGAGCTTTTTTCATTCACATTGGTATATGATTGGTTTATCGAATTTGAAGCTAATATAGTTAAAAAAATTTCGCTCCTTGTTCGCTGAAGTAGTACTCAGTTCTAGTAGAAAATATGATATCGGAATTAAATGCACCTTCAATATAATAACAGCAAAGATTTATTGGACTTCAAAAAATGTCATTAAATTGTTGTTAAAAGTATTTTGTAAAAAATATTTTTTAACTGTAACACAGCGTAATATATTGGAAAACTATACATTTCTAGGATTGTTTATCAGGAAAAATTTTACGCAAAATTGAAATCAGAATTCTGACTTAACATAATAATGCAGAATTTTATACGTAGCGATTAAAAAAAGACATTAAAAACGCTAAAAAACATTGAAAACGCTAAAAAAACGTGACCTGTGGTTTATTTTGTCTACGAAACTGTATTCATGGATGAATGCGAATAAGAAAAGCTGGAATGTCAGTTGTCGCAAATGGTACATTCATGGGAGGTTCTGGAGACCCTCGTGAGAGGCTTTGGAGATCATTGTGGAAGGCTCTGGAGCTTCTTGCGATACGCTATGGAGTCCCTTGTGGAAGGCTCTGGTGGCCTTCGTGAGAGGCTCGCGAAGGTAGCTCGAGGTAGCTCGCGTTAGAGGCTCTGAGGATCCTCGTAGCAGTCTCTGGAGGCTCTCGTGGGAAGACCTGCAGCACCTCGCGAGAGACTTTGGTAACTCTCGTGAGAGGCTCTAGAGATCCTTGCCGGAAGTTCTGAAGGAGGTCTTCGTAAGATGCTACAGAGGTCTTTTTTGGAGACTCAGGAGGTCCTCGTAGGAGGCTCTGGAGGAGATTATGGAAGCATCTGGATGCCCTAGCGGAAGGCTGTTGATTCTCTTGTGGGAGGTACTGTTCGGCCTCGTGGGAGGATCTGGAAGCTCGCGTGGGAGGCTCTGGTGGTCCTCGTGGAAGGCTCTCGAGGCCCTCGTGGGAGGAACTGGAGCCCCTTGCGATACGCTCTGAAGTCCCTCGCAAGATGCTCTGGAGGCCCTTGTGGGGACTCCAATAGCCCTTCGTGAGAGACACTCGAGCCCCTTGCGAGGGGCTTTGGTGACCCTCTTGGAAGGCTCTGGAGTTCCTGGTGGGACGCCTTGGAGACCCTTGCAGGATGCTCTGAAGAGTAGTGGCATTTGGAGTCTTTCGCGAGAGACTCTGGTGGCCCTCATGAGAGGATCAAGCGGCGCTTTCGAGAGGCTCTGGAGTACCTCGTGGGGGGGGGGGGACTCTGGAGGCCCTCGTAGGAAGCTCTGGAGGGTCTCATGGGAGTATCTGGAGTCCCTCGTGAGAGGCCCTGGTGGCCCTCGTGGGAGACTCTGGAGATGATCGTTGAAGACCCTGGAGGCCCTGCTTATCTAAACAACATGCTCATTCCACAGCACCGCTTTAACACGGGTTGCTGTTCAATCCCTGTTCATCACTGTTCAGTCACTAGCAATTACCTCAGTGCAGAGCATCAAAAAGTCATCGCACGTTACGATTCACAGATAAACACTCAAACTGATTAATAAGCCTACAGGAAGATCCGTACTGTTTACCCTAGCCACATCCACTAAGTGAAGCTCTCCGCGAGGACCCATAATTATCCAAAACCTTTCGTTTCAGGCTACTATAACTCCGCTCACACTCTTTGTCACACATTTTTTGTAAACAATTCCCCTCCAATCATCCATATTCTGGCATAAAACTTTGGCTTCATTTACATCCATGCATCTTTTCATACAAGCTCTTGTGTTTATATGTCTTTTTATATATTTCCTCTTTAGAGTTTCATTCATACAATCCCACCATTTTTTCCTATATCTACTTCTAGGTACGCTACCATTCACTTCACCTGAATATACTTACTCTGTCAAACGTTCACCAACCATTCAAGATACACGTAATTATAAACTTGTTTTATCCTCTCTTTTTCTAAGGCAATTTCGCATACTGTTCACTAACCCCTTCATTCAAACATGATATCTTTTTCATTTACGTTAATTTTATTACACAAGTTTTTGATACTAGTATTCAATCTGTTCAACATTCTCTGCAAATAGTCGAATGATTCTTCTAAAAAAACCTTATCCTCTGCAAACGCCCTGCCTAATATCAAACTAATCACTCACTGGTCCATTTACCCTTGCACTCACTTTACTTACTGCATATATATAATTAAAAAAAAGGTTAAACAACCATCGCAGGGTCCCACTGGGAGAAGCTGCGATCTGAAAATGACATCGGCTTTCAGCAGAACAGCGGTAAATCACTCAAAAGTGCGTCGAAGCAGGTTCCTAGGCCTGGGTTCTCGTCCCATATTCAAAAATGCCGGAGTACACCGCGTAGTACTGTGCACGGACGTGTTATACGCGAACATGAATTCTTTCAGGTGTACGCCCTATTCCCGATGATCCTGCTCTACGAATGAGACTATCATAGTCTCAAGGACTCGATTAGTCCTTTCGACTGGATTCGTCTGGACATGGTATACCGGGCTGAAAGAACGGTGGATATTATATTCCTAGACATCTCGTCCAATACATTGTTCGCGTATTCTGTGCCCTGATTCGAATAAAGCACTTCCAGTGTTCCCCATCTGCTGATTATTAGGTCTTCGAAAGTGTCTCTTATGTTGGCTGCATTAGCCTTTCTTAGCAGAGACACCTTCATCCATTTTGTAAAAAGGTGCTGGTATACTACCAGATATTCATTAACCTTTTTACTTCTTGAAAATGGGTCCATTACGTCAGTGGCAACTACAGTCCACGGCTTTCGAACTAAGCGATGGCCCATCAGACCTTTTGGACCTGTTTGGTCAAATTTAGTTAATTGACAGGTTTCACAACTGTTGATGAAAGTGCTAATGTCTTCAAACATTCCCGGCCGATAATAGCGCAACCTTGCTCTGTAGAAAGTCTTCTCAATGCCCATGTGGCCGGATTCAGGATTCTCATGTACCTCCTTCATTATGCCCTTAGTCTGGTCTTGAGGTACGACCAACTTCCGGGCATCCAGGTCTTTCAGAATGTCCTCCAAAAGGGGGTTATTTTGGTATCTATGAAGCCGACCGTCAACCACTTTCCTGCTCCTATACTTAGTGGGAGTGTTGATGACTGCCTGACGGCGTCTCTCGTACCATCCGTCTTCCAATGGCTCCATCATGGCCAAATTGAGGTCCTCCTCTTCTTCATAAAACCGCGAAAGTGAGTCCGAAATATGGTGCATCGCCCCTTTCCTATGCACTACCTCGAAGTCATACTCCAACAGGTCGATTGACCATCTCGCTAATCTGCCTGTTGGATTCCGAAGATTACAGAGACATCTAAGACTGCTATGGTCGGTGATGACCGTAAAATGGTACCCCTCTAGATAGTACTTGAGTTTATGAATCGCCCAGGCGACAGCTAGGCATTCACGCTCCGTGGTGGAGTAATTACGCTCAGCCTTAGACAGAATTCTACTGGCATAAGCTATTGCTCTCTCTTGACCACACTGCTCTTGAGTGACTACTACCCCTAGACCAGTATTTCTCGCGTCTGTCTGAATCGTGAAAGGGACGCTGAAATCGGGATACGCAAGTATAGGTGATGAGATTAAAGCTTTTTTAAGCGTCTGGAACGCTCCCTCTTGTTCTTCGCCCCAAATGAATGATTGATTTTTCTTGGTTAGTCGGGTTAGAGGCTCACAAATCCTGGCATGGTCTTTAATGAAGAGCCTATACCAAGATGTTGCTCCTATGAAACGAGCAAACTTGTCTTAATCTAGTCGGTCGAGTGTATTCCAATATTGGCCTTAACTTATCCTCAACGACGTTGAGACCTGTCTGGTTCACTAGAAACCCCAGATATTGGACTTGTAGCTTACAGAAGTCGCATTTATCAGGATTGAGAGTCAACCCAGCTTCCTGAACCCTTTTTATGGTTTTCTCTAACCAATAGAGATGTTCTTGGAACGTTTTGGTTACGACTATTAGTCGTCCAAATACGCGAACACATGTAGCCTCATTTCCGGTGTTATAACTTTGTCCGTTATTAGCTGAAATGTCTCAGGTACTCCCGTAAGTCCAAATGGCATCCGCTGATATTGGTAGAGACCCTTCCCAGATATGATGAAGGCAGTTTTTACCCTGCTCTCCTGAGTCAAGGGAATTTAATGATAAGCCTTGTTTAAATCCAGCGTCGAAATATATCGAGCTGAACTCAATTTATCCAATATTTCAGTCATAAAGGGTAACGGTCATGCATCTCTCTTGCTGAATTTATTGACTTTTCTGAAGTCAATGCACATCCGATAACCTCCATCTGATTTTCGAGCCATCGCGACTGGATTATACCACTCGCGGCTCTATTATGTCGTTGTCAATCAGTTTTTGGGCTTCTGCCAATAACGCCTCATGAACCTTCGGTGACATGCGGTAATTCTTTTGTCTAATCGGATAACTTACCTGGGTGTCGATCATCTGCTCTAAGAACTTAGCCGCAGGTATTTTATCCGGAAGAGAAGGAAGCACCCTTTTTAAAAATGAGTTCAGCTCTTCCCGTTTCCCTTCTGACAAGGTGGCAATTCCTTTGCAACTCTCAAGCTCTCCTTCATCCACTACCCGAAAGAAAATTTTATGAGTGACTCGTCAGCCATACAAATTGCTTTATCTTTCGCGTGGATTATAAGCCCAAATTCCTCCGCAAAGTCCATGCCTAAAACACACAGGTCAGTAAGGCCTGGTATTATCCGGACTTCTATCTCGCGGGTCACACCTCCCAAGCTGACAGGGATAGAAGCTTCGCTCATGACGGATTCTAAGGTACCACTTGCCATCAGGACCGCTCCCCTCTTATCCATATTCAATTTATTACTACCCGCTTCAATGATCTTCAGTCCGTTTGCTCCCATGAAAGTATTCGTTGACCCCGTGTCCACCAATGAATGACAGAGTTTTCCGCCTATCACGACATCAATATAGGGTCGTGCAGCTTTACCTCTGCTTAGCTTAGGGTTGAACGGTGCACCCGGATATCGAATACCTCTTTCCCGATCGTTTATGAACGGTCCTCTACTAATCTCAGATCCTCCTGAGTCCTGACGAGATTGATTAGAGTCATCCTCGACTCTTGAAGTTAGGTTGAGTTGATAAGAGCTGTTGTCAACTCCTGAAGTTTCTATTCTGATTCAGCTCAGCTCATTCATAGCCGCATCTATGGAATCGCGCCCCTGCGATTGATTAAGTGAGCTGCGCTGACAATGCTTATATGTTGAACCGGCCCTGTCACTCATAGCAGATGTTGACTTTATTTGGTTGATTCGTACGTAGAATTGAGAAAAGATACGTCCGGTTGATTTGTCCAAACTTGGGTCGGCATAGGCAGAAAGGGAGCAGCATCGATCCGAAGTTAGCTCTCCCTTATTGGTTTCCCTGGCAATAGGCTGAGTCACAACTGCTCTTGACTTGCTCTACCTTGCCGCAGTTATGACAGAACTTATGCCACTTAGTTGGACACTTCCTCCAATGATAAGCGTTCCCCTTGCGGTTGAAACAAGGTGGCTCCTGCTTAGGTTGGACCTTGGACTTTCGGTTGCTATCAGGATATCCAACTATAGGTGATTCTTCTGATTTGGAGGAATCTCTAGGCTCATCCGCCTTTGTATTCCTCTTTGTGGGTGGCTTCTTCCGTTGATTTAGCCCTTCCGACTTGAATTTATCTTTTGTATCGGCCATGCTCCTATTATCTCGGGCCGTTACGAGTTCAAGAAGAACTTTTGCTAGTTTTTATATCGTTGAATCGGAGATGGCCTCTCTCACGGCACTTCCGCCCGAACTTTTCTGCACCAGAGTGTAGGCAAACCCTGCGAAAAATAAGATTTTCTTCTTAGTAGGCTGCTTCTCCTCCTCCATGGTGCTTAGAGTCCTTTCTGCGTCAGCTGCCAAGAACGCTTATCCATTGTAGTCAAAGAATTCGTGAAGCCTAACCATCCGCCTAATGTCAGAACGCAAATTAGTGTACGCCCTATACATCTGCTCTTGTAACGTCACGGGCCTGGAGAACCTTCGGTATAATCCTTGGATAGAAATTAGATAATTGGATGTCAATTCATCCTGTCCTTTGTATTTCTTAGCCACCTGTTCATCCAGTTTCCATTGGTAATTAATATTACCAAACTGGGAACGAAAAGCAGCTTTAAATTCTTCCCAAGTAGGCCTCGCCCATCGGTTCATGCTGAACCATTCAGACGGCAGGTCACCCAACAGGAATAGCATTGCCGTCAGCATTTCCCCGTCAGTGAGGTAACACACCTCCTTTCCATTCTAAACTTCAGCAAAAAAGCTCTCGACGCTGATGTGTTTATTCCCAGGATATTGAATGCCCCAATTCTTTACTATAGAATCCAATGTTTTATTCCGCCTTAGGAGAGGGGTACGGTTTTCCGGGGTTTCCCAACTAACTACTTCACGACCTGCCCCGTCCGATTCCTGTTGGCCCGGGCCATATGACCCATGTGGCGTACTTTGAGCAAACTGCTGAAATTATTGATTTGGATAACACCCACCTATTGCCGCTATTGCGCCGTAAATAGGGGTGCTATTTAAAATGAAAGGATTCGTCACAGCTCCTTGGTAGATGGGTGTGTTCGCAAAACCCGGAACTAATAGCCTATTGGCCCAACTATAGCCTGAAAATTATTCCGGTCTAGTCCGCGATACGCCCGACTCCTTCGATGGCTGGTCCACCTGCCTTCTCTTCATTCTTACGTGTGGGTTATTATATTCAACCTGATCACAACATTTGGGGCTATTCCCCTCTGACTCTATCGCTCGTCCGGGCCCTACAGTTTTTGTTATCGCCCCTTATGTCCGTGAGACGGTTACCGCGCCCTGTCCGCGCCAATAGTCAGCCCTGTCCGCCGTGGTAGGGGTGTATCCTACTGGAACATCGGGATTAACAATATTTCTAAAATTAGAGGTAGCATACCGTTGATTAGCCGCCCTGATACGTGCCTTACACGTGGACTCCTGTTCTTGAGACGACATCCGGTACCTAAAACTAGAGCTAAGGTTCTCCATGGTGGACCCGACTGTAGTAAAAAGGAGGGTGCTACTACCACTGACTGTCGCCATAACAATGCTAGAAGTGAGACTAGGTACTCCCACTGAAGGGATATAATGGTCCTGAAATACTGCACTATGGGTTAGGTGGAGTTGATTCATCGCACTAGATTCTACCGAACTATAACTAGTAGTCTCCGCAATCAACGGATGGATACTAGGGGTCGCGACACATTTCCAAAAATCAGGCCTCATTACCAGGCTGAGAGTGGTTTCCTTAAATCTCTCTAAAATTTTCGCGGAATCCCCGGCTGTATCCACAGTTTCTCTAAGCTGTGTTATAATTTCCGTCGGGGATAGTTGGGAGAATTTATTATCTTCTCTATTGTCCTCACTGGACCAGCGGATAACAGGCATCTCCGCCTCTATTTGCAGGAGCCTAATGACCCTCTCCCTTGGCACTGGGGCAGAGCCCAGTAAACTGTGTCCCCTATTATCCAAACAGTCACTTAATTCATCCTCATCCATATTCATAATTGACTGAGGAACTCGAAATTCTGGCTTGTCCGCCATTTTATTCGTCTGAATTTTTTTTTATTCATAGTAAGAAAATGCCTACCGCTATTTTCCTTATTCATTTGTTATTTTATTGTTAGAAAATGCTTACTGCTATTTTCTTAATTAATAGTGAAACACTATCAACAATTTCAACTCGTTCAATTTTGTTCGATCATAAAACCAGATTGAAGCGCTTATACAATCATACGACCCGAACTCAAAATTCAATGATTGAGTGGAAGTCCCGTGATAGCAATCGTAGAACCTAATACTATCTTATTGTTCCAAACTGGGCCTGAGTGTTAATTAATGCAGGCTGTTCTTGATTTATCACGCCTGATTGAGCAATGCAGTAAAGACCTCAGCGATGACTCATGAAAATCACTCTGGTCCCTTTACGAGTTTGCTCGTATTCCGACTTTATTCAATTATCTTGCTGAAAAACAACATTGAATGGTCCTACGAAATTCATTCCCAAAATGAACTGATTGCCCATGCTCGAGATGTTTTTGAATTCGCTTTGCTTGTTGACATTATTAAAATGCACAGGGAGTGTGCAACGACCTTCAATAATTTTTGTGCTCCCGAAAACAGATTCCAAAAATTCAATTCCCGGACAAGTTATTGGTTTGCGAGTCAATTTAGCTAAATTGAATGCTTGGGCTCCCATATAATTGTCTGCCACTCCAAAATCTATTATTACGCTCATTGGCCAATTTACTATTTTAATTTTCGCGTGCATTTTGGTTAAGTTGACAAATCAATGAGAGCTAAATTTAACCAGTCGGACCACGAGTCAACTCACGACCTGCGCTCCAATTTTGCTCAAACACGAGAAATTCTAATGTTCATTATACATTTTCACTCAATTGATTAACTTTATATCACTGACTATATTGTTCCAATCAATTGGTAATTTCTTTCTCCTTTCTCAGGTCTTCCCGCCTCACGTTAGTGGGCACCATTATAACCTTGGATTTTTTTATTTTATATAATAAAGATTATTGTCTCAAACCTAGGCCAATCAGAAATCCCTACTTTTCTTAAATTTCCTATTGGTCCTGTCTGAGCGAATACTGAGTCAGCCTTCAATTCAATTACCAATTTTTAATTTAATTTTCATAAAAAAGATTTTACCATATTGACTCAATGGTTTATTCGCCGCTCGATTTCCAATACTCTGACCTATTGTTTTATTGGTCAATTATTTTCACTAAGTTGATTATTTATTATGCCTCAAGGGCGCCAGATCGTTTACCCCGTTAAAACCCCAAACGAACAGAATGGTCCTAAATTAAATTGTTCAAAATGTTACCCATTATACCCATTATACCCAACACAGCGAGGGGTAGGGTTAGGAAGAATCTGATCAAGGATCAACAAATGGCATGTTAAAGAAAATCATAACCAATTCATCAAATACGAGTAACAAAAGAAAATAAATTAATTAATTACGGTCATTACTGCCTCACATGTCCATTTGAAACCCCGTAAAAAAATAAATCAGTTTGAGATAAATCACAATGGCTGAAAGTCACCGACCCTTCACTACGGCGGTCCACTAATGACATGAACAGTCATGTGGGGTTGCCACCATCTTGGATGATCGCTGAAGAAATAGAATAAAATGAAATTGTCGAGATCCAGCGACCCTCCAATCTGGTGCTTCACTGATGACATAAAAGCTCATGTGGGGGTTACCGTCATGTTGGATTATCACTGTGCAAGAACATTATTAAACCCTAACAGAATTGAACATGTTTATCCTAAGTCCTACTTCAATCACGTGACTAACTATGTGAGGTCTCTATGAACGACCATCCAGCATGGCGGCCCAATGTTGACACAAAAGGTCACTGAGGTGACCGCCATCTTGGATGGTTGAATGCTTCAGGCTCCCGAACACACAGACTCTAATTATAATATTTAGGTTACGAACTTATCCAGTTAACTTTTCAAATTTTTCAAATTTCTCAATCACGAGCCTCCAGCATGGCGGCCTAATATCGACACACGAGGTCACTAAAGGTGCTCTCCATTCTGGATGTTTGAATATCTAAGTCTTTTCCCAACTGATTTGACATTTACCTTTTCATTATGTTAAAGTTTTCCTTGGGCATTCTAAGCCTCACGCGCTTCCCCATCACACTGAATCCACGGCTACACTTTTATTTCAAAGTAAAGGCGAGAACGAGGACACATACCTTTGATTTTTCCGATCGCACAAGGATCAGGTATAATAGAGTCGTCACGACCAAACAGAATATTTGTGACGTTAATTAAAAGACTTCACGCCCAAACAAATCCTTCAAGATTCTTCCAATTTCTCAACCTGTAATTATTTTCTCGACTTCAGCGTAACGCGAGACAAATTCCTAAAGTCTGGACTATAGTCGAACACAGAGTGAACGAGAGCGACGCGGTCTACAATTTTGGCGCGTAACAGCAAGGTACGTGTACACGAAACGGTACCTTGCAGCAGTAGACGCCAGTGAAGGCGCGTCCATAATAGCGTCCTTCAGTAATCTATGGCGAGCTACTTCCCCAAGTTGCGCCGCAGGCGCGACGCAAACACTTACAACGTACACTTTAGTCTATATGGTGCACGTTTGAATATCGGCTGCTATCGTGTTGAATTTTCCACATGACAAGAGTACGTGGCATCGCTCCCGCGATACGACATTTTCAACTGAGTGTCCTCCTTCCACCCAGTGTATGTGTGAGAGAGAAGGCGAGAGTGTTGTGTTTGTGAAGTGTGCATCAGTGGGTCATGACTGCCTAGTTGTGATTGAAGGGTAGTGTGAGTGGCGCAGAGTCAAGTCACGACCACCTGGTCGTGTTGTTTGTTGTTGTTGGTGGTGACATGTGACAGCCGGCAAAGCCGGCCCTGAGAGTGCCTGATAAACAAATTAATACAGAAAGTTCGACGGATTTAGTGGTGTAATTTAAAATAAATGATACCCCCCCCCCAGTCTGGTGACGGTTTGGAGCAGCGGAGTTACAATCTCTTGACCTCGAGGGGTTTGTTTTATGGTAACAGGCCATCCCTCTTGAGGCTCCTGTCAAATGACAGCTCTTAAGTGCATTCTGTACTCGACCAGGTATTGTCTCTTCATGAATTTAAAATTAAATTTAGGTTGAATGGGCCTGAATAAACATTTAATTTGGGCGTGGTATAGAATACCACGTCACAATATGTATGTATATATATATTTATTAATAATCAAATTCTGAAAAAAAAAGAGTTTTTGGTTCCCTGCGTAGAAGTAGGCCAGAAATTGGCAGATGTTAACATTTGAACTCATATCTATTACAACACTGATGAAGAGGTGACCTTCTAAGCATAAAACATCAACCAATTGCGACTCTCGGGTTCGTATTCATGCCCCCCCCCCTATCCTGTAACAGAAGTTTTGGTGGGACTGACGTTACAACAATGAATCTCCACCGTACAATGAATCACTTATTAACTCAAGCGTGATTTTCGACTCGCAAAACAAAATAGGCGCATTGAGGTGGTAGTTGGGTGTACAATTTAAACCATAAACAATACAAACAATAAAATAGCCTCGGAATGGACTAAAACTTTGATTGGCAAAATGCATACTCACGGTGAACGTAAAGGTCGAGTTTCAGGCGATGAATGGAGAATGGGTCTTGAGAATGCTAGAGGAGTGAATGATCTTAAAATGAGAGAACTACGAGAAACTATGCACGTGAGGAAACTAGATATTTTATGTGTACCTGAGACAAAGAAAAAGGGTCGCGAATGTAGAAACGTAGAAAATGGGGTATTGGAAGGCGATTTTGAAATCTGGTCAGGAGTAGATAGTGAATCACATGGTAGTCAAGCGGTCGCTTTAATTATGAATGAAAAAGCAAGACAGCATCTCAAAGATCATGATTTCGTAGCTCCCAGATTGTTTTGGGCTAGAATGAAGGTAGGAATCAGAAGCTTATCCATCGTAGCGTGCTATGCCCCAGTTGATAGTCACCCAGGGAAAGTCAAAGACGCATTCTGGGATACTTTGAATGATAAAATTAGTACTTGCGATAAAGGTGAAAGAATAATTTTGCTAGGAGATATGAACGGATGGGACGTCGTCCAGCGTCAAGATACAGATACGGATAGGGTACTAGGTAAATTTGGTGATCCAAGAAGAAATTATAACGGGGAAAAGTTATTCAGCTTATTCTTAGAAAAGGGCCTATGCATTACAAATACTTGGTTTCGACATAAAATTATCTACAGGTACACCTGGTGTAAAGGAAATAACTGCAGTATAATTTACTTCGTGATTGCGGATGAAAGACTAAGAGAACTAGTTAAAGATGCAAGACTCATGAGAGGTTCCGAATGCAATACTGATCATTACCTTTTAGTCTGCAAAATAATCTTGAGGCGTGGATGGGGAAGAAATAAGACAACAAAAAACTAAACAAACGTGAATCAAGATTGAAAATTTGCAGAAACCGGAAGTGCGAATAGATTTTAAGAAGAAGATAAACGAACGCATAGATGAGGCAACTTGGGAGGGGCTTAGAAATAATAAGGATGTAGAAGGCGCGTGGACTATGTTACGGGATAACATTGTTAAAACTGCGATTGAAGTATGCGGTACGGCGGTAGTAGGAAGAAAATCTGGTGATGCATGGTGGAATGATGAAATTAAGGCAGCACGAGAAGAAAAGAAAGAAGCGTACGAGAGGACGCTAAACATCAGAGGTCTTAGCGATAAGGAGAGAAGTAGACTTGAAAATGATTACAGACACAAAAAGAAGAAAGTTAAACGGCTATTCAAGGAAAGTAAAGATAAAATCAGAACAGAAGAAGAGAAGAAATTACAAAACGACTTCCAAAGAATCATGATACTAATATTCAAAGAGATGAAGGAAAGTAAAACTACAGAGTTTGGGAGCATGAGAGACAACAAAAGTGAAATGCTATATGATACAAATGGGATAGTAGATACTTTAAAAGACTATTTTAAAGAATTATTAGGAGGCGAAGATATATGGCAATAGAGCTGCGAGATAGAAAATAATACATTAGAAATCCCAATTGAAAATGTCTGCGTCACTGAGGTTACTGATATAATTAAGAGTTTAAAAAATGGTAAGGCTGCTGGTGTAGACAGTACTAGTGCTAAAATTCTCAAATACGGTGGCGAGTACATACCTCAAAGGGTGTGCGAATTGATAAATTTATGTATCGAGACGGGACAAGTCCCAGACGATTGGAAAAAAGCGATTATCCTACCAATATACAAAAGAAAGGGAGATAAAAGCAACTGCGACAATTACAGAGGTATCAGCTTACTAAGTACCGTAAGTAAAGTATACTTAAAAATACTTATTCGTAGGGTAATGGAAATCACAGAAGAAAATATGCGGGAAGTCCAAAGTGGATTTATGCCAGGCAGATCATGCACAGATCAGATATTTAGCTTAAGACAGATCACAGAAAAAAGCTTAAGAGTAGGAAAAAAAGTCTTCTGTGCATTTGTTGACCTAGAAAAAGCATTTGACACGGTAAATAGAAGTAAACTTTGGGAAGTCCTTAAAGAGTACGGAGTACATGGTTGGCTCCTACAAGCAATACAAACAATGGATGAGAATTTTTTTATTGATTGAAGAATCCTTCTTGGTTGAAAATTCAACTCTTTCGTTGAAAATTTGTATTTTCTGGTGCAATTCAACAATTTTTTATCAAAAAGTAAAATAATTTTTGCTGGATATATCAACTTTTTGTAACATAACAATAACACTTTTTGCTGATAATTAATTTCTTTCTATTAAAGATTCATCACTTTGGATAAGAATTGAACTAATTCGTTGGAAATTCCCTTTTTCTTTATTGAAAATTAATTACTTTAACTGAAAATGTGATAATAAAATTTAACATTTATAAATCTTCAATTTTTGTTAGTTCTATTATGCACGCAAAAGTGACATTCATTTGTCAGTGCCCTTCAACTGAAAAACAATTCCGAATAATTAAATTTAAAAAAAAAGTGATAAATTATGAAACAAAAAAATAATAGTACACTTTTTAATTACAATGAATGAACTTTCAACCAAAAAAACAAAGACTTTTCTATCAAAATTCTGCGTCCAAATATAACGACCTTTTAACAAGATAGTGAAGTTTACAATAAAATAATTAAAGTTTCAACAAAATAGTTCAATTTTACACCTAAACAAATTAGCTTTCAACCAAACAGTCGAAATTTTTACCAAATTTTTGAAGTTTTCAAGCAGAAAGACGAATTCTCTGCAACATAGTTAAATTTTTGAACCAAAAAGTCGATTATTCAACAAAACAGTTGAATTTTTAACAAAAGATGATGACTTTGCATCAATATTGTTGGATTTTTGAAAAAAGAAAAATTAAATTTTCAACCTTTTACCTAAATAATGTTAAAGGAACACGTGAAATTCAAAATTCGATCCATTTTTATTTTTTTTTTTTAATTTTTCTCTGAAATGGTTAGTTACAAAAAAAAATCAAACATCAGAACATGTGTAATTTTTGTAGATCTTCAATTTTCGTATACAGGAATTTTTTTTTGAAAAATATGGGAAAAAGGAGAAAATAAAGGAAAAAGGGGGAATATTAAATTGACCGTGATCCTTAAGTATATCCACGTACTTTTTGGTGGAGTTTAAAACATTTTTAATGATTTTATTTTGAATTTGTTGACAATTTAAAATATGTACAAAAATGTTTCTTTATTAACCCCTTTACAATTCCTGATTTCAAATAAGGATGGGTGAACAGTAGTGAAAGAACTTTGAAATAATTATTATATAATTATTTTTTCTATAATAAATTGATATAAATCAGTCTTATTGACTTGGAAAAGAAGAAAATTCAATATTTTAGAATTAGAGATTTTTAAGATGGTTAACTGATTGTCCTTTAATTAAATTTTTTATCCTATCATGCCCTCTACTAATTAATAATGTTCAAAGAAAAAAAAATTCTGGTGACAAAGTCAAATAAATAACGTAGTTCATATTAACTATATTTTTTCTCGATTTTTTTAAAATTATCTATGTTGAAATGTTGTCTTAAAATGTTGTTAAAAATAGGATGATGTTTTTTAATTATACGTTTTTAATCATTTTCAATCAAAAATAAAGACAATCAAATAAAAACATGTTTATTCTTAAAATTTTAGACGGTGGAAGTGGAAAAGGAACGCGAAGGGGAGGGGTGATATACATACAGATCATCTGGACCTGGATGACCACATTCGTTCAGGTGATCTGAAAGAGTAAACAGTGCAAATGTTTAATTTATATAGCATAATAGAGCATTATTATCATTCTCTAATTAATAGTTTAAAATATTATAAATTTTTTTCTTCAGTTGAAACAAGAGCTTTATAAAAAGTTCGATTTAATATAACATTAAAATTTAAAAATTTAGTCGTATTCATATATCTTAAAGGTCATAAAAGTTATATTCAAATACTATTTTTACAAAAGGTATAAAAAACCGCGAAGCTTTACACAGTGGAGCAAAAACAGTTTCTGTGGACAAATTCCATTTTTAGCCTGCACTATTCATTGGATTTTGACGTTTTTTTAAATAAAAGCTTTTTCTAGTTTTAAAAGATTTGTGTGTTTGCATTTATGATGAAAAATTCAAATAATTTTTTACTTACCAACAAAGTTGACATTTTTTTCAGAAGTACCATTTTTTGAAAGATTTTCTGATTTGTCAAAGAAGGTCTTATAGTTGTGCTAAAACTATCTGGAAATGATTTCCAGCGGGAGAAAATAATGTAAAAAAATTGTTTAATATGTTGTAAACACATTATTGAAAAAAAAGTTATTTTTCTGAATCGGCACTGTTCAGATCATTGAAATTCAGATTTTTTGTATAAAATGTATGAGAAGTTATAAATAAAAATAAATTAATCATTAATGTGCCGAAAATTAGGTCTCTAGAAAAGAAAAGTTTTCTATGGTTTTAAGAATTGAAACAATCCGAGCACTCATTTTTATGAAAGAACAAAAATTATTTTGTATGGAAAATTTTTAAAACTTAAGAAAAGTACTTATTTTAACAATAGTTTTAGTAATTGAATTTTTTCTTACCGTCGCTTCTTACCCATTTTTTAAAAATGGTTGAATTTTTAACAAGTCAAGGCTTATTTTTTTGAAGAAAACATTTACTATAACTTTAATATTTTTAATTTGAAAATAAGTCAATAATCTTCGAATATAATTATTTGTTCATGCACATTTTTCATAAAACCAATTGTTTTAACGATTTCAGCCATAGAAAAATTTGCTTTTAGAATTAGAAACAATAGAGTTGTGGGAAAATTTTGAACCGAAAATGAAAGAATTAAATTTTTAGATTACTCAATAAGTTTTCAACCAAGACAGAAGGAATTTTCAATAAAATAGTTAAATTATAAACCGCAAAGTGATGAATCTTTGATAAAAAATGAATTCTCAACAAACAGTGTGATGGTTGATATTTCCACCAAAAAAATATCTTTATTTTGAATCAAAAACAGTTGAAATCTATCCTCAAAAAAAAAACTAAGTTTCAAACCAAAAGGACGAATTTCCTACAAAAAAGTTGTGTTTTCAACACAAAAATATGAATTTTTAACAAAAAAGTTGAAATTTCGAAGCGAAAATATGAATTTTCAACTTTGTTGTTGAAAATTCATATTTTTGTGTTAAAAAAAGAACTGTTTGGTAGGATATTCGTCCTTTTGGTTTAAAAATTAGTTTATTTTGTTTGAGGATAGATTTCAACTCTTTTTGATTCAAAATATAAATATTTTTTGGTGGAAATATCAACCATTACACAAAAATATGAATTTTTAACAACAAAGTTTGAATTTCGACGCAAAAATATGAATTGTCTACCTCGCAAGTTTGAGCGTGCCTAGGGCGCGCAACTGTTGGTTCTCGCGCTTCGCGCTCGATAATGTGTTACGTGCTCACGTTACGTGCTCGGTCTTTGTACTCCCCCCACATTTGTGCACAGACCTATTAAAACTAAGTTTCAAAACATCAACAACCAATTTTGGTGATTGTGAATTCTCTTTTGTTAAAGCTCCTTCGTGTTTAACGAACACATTCTCATTACGCATCTCGTGCTTCGCACTCGATTTTGTCCAAAATGTGAACTTTTCTACGTTATGTTCAAGACTATTATATCAAATGTATTTTATATTTATTTATGTATCTAATGCTGGTACTGCTAATTCAGATATTGCAAAATAATGCACAAATTTTATGTTTTATGATTACTCTAATATTTTCTCCTCATTTTGCACTAATTTTCATTCTCAGCCACCCTGAAAAATCTATCATTAAAATAAATGTATATTATTATTATAATTCATAATACGCATTTGTATTGAAATATTTCGTATTTTCATTGTATTTTCACAATTTTGTTATTAAACATTTTATTGCATCTTGTGACGTTTTTCCATAAATTCAATTTGTTTATTTTCAGAGTTATTTTGTACGATTTGAACAAAAAATATGCATCCGAGCGTAAGGTGTCTTAAGGTAAATTTATAGACATAATTGAGGCGAAAAATTTTGGTAAATAAAATGTTATTGTAGCTTGCGTCCTTTTTGCAAAAAATTAATTTTCTAATTTTCAATATATCTTTATAACAAGAATTTATCTTGTCTAAAAATTATACATAAAGAAATTGTAGATCCTTTTTGAGTGAACAACTTTTGTGCATTAATTTTTTTTTTGTAACTTTTGTCGTTTTTGAAAAAATTGAATTATCTTATTTTATATATTATTTTTCACGATTAAAATAAAACCCACGAATCCTATGTAAAAATGCTAATTAACAAATTTGTATTTCTTTTTGAGTAAAAAAATTTTGTCTGATTGTTCTTTTTTTCGCAGCTTGTGTCGTTTGTCCAAAAACTTATTTTTTTTTTTAATATTTTTTTCCACGAATGAACCAAGAACTACGCGTCCTATAAAAATGTGAATTAGAACAACTTTGTAGATCTTTTTTATATGCATAATTTTTATTCTCTTATCTTTTTTCGTATATTGCGTATGTTTGGCCGCAAAATTGAATTTCTTGATTTTTCATTATTTTTTGTGCGATCAAAATTAGAATTTTTGATTTTCCGAGAAAATTCAAAAAGTTGTTATGATAATCTTGTAGTGCCATCGAAAAAAATGTTTTTCTTTTCATTAATTTTTTTCATATCGTGCGTTGTTTGCCTTGAAATGTTAATATTCGTTTGTTTTTTTAAATTTTGAAAATTTTTTAACTCTGATAATTTTCATTTTATGGAAAAAAGTCATGAAGATCTATTGTTCAAACTTCAAAGTTCTATGAAAAGCTGTACATGAAGTTTTTAAATAGTAAAAAAATGGTCTCAACAATTTTGAAAATGCTCTAATTTTTTTTATTTGCATCCAAAACAGCCAGTTTTCAGTCAGTTTTAGTCATTTTTTACATAAAAACATAACCTTCTCTTCATGATGAAAATTTAAAAAACTAAATTTTCAAGCAAAAATCAAATAGTTACATTTTCAGTTAAAAAATGAATTTTAACTTAAATCACGATTTTTTCAATATAATAGTTCAATTTTCAAAAAAAGAAATTAAATTTTCACCAAAGTGATGAATATTATACCGAAAAAAATGAATTTTCACCCAAATAGTTAAATTTTCAACCTAAAAGATTAATTATCTACCAAAAAGAAAAACAAATTTTCAACAAAATATATGAATTTTAAACTAAAAAAAAAAACAATTTTCAAACCAAAAATAGAATAGACAGAATGTTAAGAAAGTAAATTTTGAACCGAAAACAAACACGAATTTTCAAAAAGCAGTTAAATTTTCAACCAAAGAAATAAACTTTTCCCAAAAATATAAAAGTTAAATATTCAGTAAAAAATCAATTTTCTACCAAATAAAATATATTTTCAGTTAAATAGTTAAATTTTGAGTTAATGAAACAAATTTTTAACTGAAATTATAAACCTTTAACGAAATAAATAAGTATTTAATCAAATAGTTCAATTTTTAACCAGAAAGATTAATTTTCTACCAAAAAGACGGATTTTCAACAAAAAATTTGAATTTTAAACTAAAACAGATACATTTTAAACTAGAAATAGAATAGTTCAATTTTCAGTAAAAAATTTATTTGCAAAGAAATAAAATAAATTTTCAAAGATATAATTCAATTTTCAACAAACAAGAAATGAGGTTTCAACGAAAAAGATTAAATTTCTACTAAAAAAGAAATATTTTCGACAAAAAATGAAGTAATTAAATTTTCAGTTGAGAAAATTAATATTTATTAAACAAAAAAAAACTAATTTTCAACCAAGAAGATCATTTTTCTACCAAAAAAGATTAATTTTCAACAAAACATGGAATATTTAGATTTTCTTTAAAAAAAATTAACTTTCAACAGACTAATTAAATTTTGAAAAAAGGTTCAACTAAAATGATGAATCATCAATAAAAAAAGATTAGTTTTCAACGAAAAAGATAATAGTTGATATTTCAATAAAAAAAGATTTTAACTCTAAACCAAAAACAGTTGCATTCATACTAAAAAGACTAATTTTCAAAAAAAAAAGTTGAATCCTCAACCCAAACAGATTAAGTTTCAACAAAACAGTTGTGATTTTTATCCAAAAAATATGCAATTTTTACGAAAATAGATGAATTTTCAACAAAACAGTTGAATTTTCAACCAAAAAAGAATGCCTTTGTAAAAAAATGGTTTGATTTCCAACAAAATAATAAAATTAACTTCAAATTCATTTTATCGAAAATTTCCAGATTTTGTCAGGTTTTTCCTGACATTACATGTCTTTCCCTGACCTGCAACATCCCTGTTAAAGTACTTTGTGCAGAGATAAAAATCATATAGTTGTAAAATCTAATTTTCCCGCTTTTTTATTTATATATTATTGAAGACAAAAATAAATTTAAAAATCTGGTCAGACAATTTTCATTGAAATTTAATGGAGATCATTTAAAAAAAAATTCCAAATCCGTCAACAATTACAGGCCGTGGACTATTTTGAACAGAAAATACCAAATCCGTCCCACTGTGCGTTGGTACCACGAGACTTTGAAGTTTGAATGCGCATAGAAAGTGCAGCCGTTAAATTAGACGCTTTTTTCTTCTAATTATAGGAACAATTAGTTCATTCCACCTAAGCAGAGGTGACTCACCCGGTCACCTAAATTTGCATTACTATTGCAATTTGCTCAAGCGCACAATCTAAGTTCTAGCGAGGGCCGTAAAGAACTTTATGGCCTGCTGCATGACTCAAAAGAATTCCAAGTGCACTTTGTAAGAACCGCGAAGCGAATCGGGTTTTACTTTCAGGTGTAAATAGGGGAAACCAGTACTAGATGGATAGAAAACATTTAGTCATAATATTGATAAATGATGAACAGGTGGGATGGTGATGATGATACCAGATGGTACTCTTCTTGTACACATGAAACAATAATAATTGTTATTCAAAAACATTTTTCCATTTATACAGTGATAATTTTATTTGTTTATGTTAGTAAAAGGCATGAACTTGCTTATTTATTTTAAATTTGTTTTATTGATATCTTTTTTTCATTTTTACTCGCAACCTGAAAGCAAAAAATTACTTTGATACTCGAATCTAACCTGTCAACAACTTGTTCTCCTCATTCCGGTGGATACTTCTAATAAAATAACGTAACCTTTATTTTTGATGAAAACTAAAAGAATTAATCATTAGACAGTTTTGAAGCCGAAGGTTTGAGGAATTGAGGTAATCAGTGAATCAATAGTGAAAGCAATTTAATTCCTCAAAAAATGATAATCTGTCAGCAAACATAGTTTTAAATTCGAAAATAGCAAGTGCTAAAAAGGCTGATGATAAAACTCGTTTCTAATATTGTAATTCACAAAATTTACTACAGCATTTTTGTTTTAAAATCCAGTCACTTTTCCCCATTACTCAGTTCGTACTCGTACTGGTTTCCCCTAGAGTGAGAGTACAGAGCATATTGATCTTCATGCTTTTGAATATCTCGATCTCGCACGTCTATCGCGATCGCGATCGCAAAATAAAAAAGGTGAAGCCTGTTGAGTAATCGTGCGATTCTGCATGAGATAATATTGCGTTGCTATAAGTAATAGTTAAAGTTATCAGCTATCGCTAACGTGTAACAAAAACGCGGAAAGGAAACTGATACTTCCCATCTAGCATGAACTATACCTTCTGAAAATTTCATAATTTATCAGCGTTATTTAACACTATAGGGTGGCCGCAAAGCTTCATTTTCAAAATTCCCTCACTTTTGCCTGAGCAATCTTTAATTTTTTCTACTGAAAATTAATGTTCTAGGACGTGCACCTTAATCTTGAAACATAGAACCTTTTATAAATGGAATAAAAAATTAAAGATTGAAATTTAAAATTTTAAAATTTATTCCTTTATTCGATGAAAAGGTGACTTTTCTAGTCAATTTTTAACCCAAAAGGGCAAATTTTCAACAAATTAGGGAATTTTCAATTGAATACTTGTTATTTTTGCCTAAAAAGATGAATTTTTAACCTAAAAGTTGCATTTTTCAAACAAAAAGTTTAATTTTCAAGCGACCTAAGTGTCGCAGGCTCTCAGCCTATTAAATTTTTCACTTTCGAAGATAAATTTTCATCCAAATAGTTGAATTTTCACCGAGGAAAAATAATATTTCAACTAAACATTTACATTTTCAAACCAAAAATATTAATTTTCCAGAAGACAGTTGAGTTTTTCACTCAAAAGGACGATTTTCAACCAAAAAAATTGATTTTTTGACCAGAAGAGATTAATTCTCTATGAAATAGTTCAACTTTCAACAAAAAGAATTAAATTTTTTACAAAATGATTGAATTTTCAATCATATACTTGATTTTTCTACCTACAAAGGTGAATTTTCAATCAGATGGTTCAATTTTTAAACAAAAAATATTAAACTGCGAACAGAAATAGTTGAATTTTCAATCAAATAATTGAATACTTTAGAAGATAATTGAATTTTCAATAGAAGAAGATGAATTTTCAATACAAAAGAACGAATTTTCTGTCCACATAAACGAATCTGTAACAAAGCAGTAGAATTTTCCATAAAAAAAGATTACTTAAAAAAATCAAGCTTTCAACAAATGAATTAAATATTCATTAAAATAGTTCAATTTTTAGTCAAATAATTGAATTTTTAATCATATACTTGAATTTTCTACCTACAAAGATGAATCTTCAACCAGATGGTTCAATTTTTAAACAAAAAAGATGAAACTTCGAACAGAAATAGTTGCATTTTCAAACAAATAATTGAATACTTCGAAAGACAATTAAATTTTCAATAAAAAAAGATGAATTTTCAATCCAAAAGAACGAATTTTGTGTCCAAATAGACGAATCTGTAACAAAGCAGTGGAATTTTCTATCAAAAAAGATTACTTAAAAAAATCAAGCTTTCGAAAAATGAATTAAATATTTATTAAAATAGTTTAATTTTTAGTCAAATAATTGAATTTTTAATCATATACTTGAATTTTCAAGCTATAAAGGTGAATTTTCAACCAGATGATTCAATCATCAAACAAAAAAGTGTAAATTTCCAGCAGAAATAGTTGTATTTTCAACCAAATAATTGAATACTTTGGAAGACAATTAAATTTTCAATAAAAAAAGATGACTTTCCAATCCAAAAGTACGAATTTTGTGTCCAAATAGACGAATCTGTAACAAAGCAGTGGAATTTTCTATCAAAAAAGATTACTCAGAAAAAATGAAGCTTTCAAAAAATTAATTAAATATTTGTTAAAATAGTTAAACTTTTAGTCAAATACTCGAATTTTCTACCTAAAAAGATAAATTTTTAATAAGATAGTTAAATTTTCAACCAAAAAATTAATTTTCAACCAAATAGTTGAATTTTCAAGCCACAAAGACAAATTTATTGAAAGACAGTTAAATTTTCTAAATAAAAATGAAATCTCAATAAAAAATGTAATAGTTCATATTTCTATTAAAAACAAAAACGAATGTTGAACAAAATAGTTACATTTTCAACCAAGGAGCTTAATTTTCAACAAAATGATTAAATTTTCAACCAAATAGTTGAATTTTGAACCAATTAGTTAAATTTTAAAGAACAAAAAATTCATTTTTAACCAATCAGTTACATTTTCATCCTGAAAGTTAAAATTTTAAACCAAAGAGACGAATTTCTTAGAAGAGTGTTGAATTTTCAATCCAAAAGGACGAATTTCCTTTCCAAAAAGACGAAGGTTCAGAAAAACTGTTAGGTTTTCAAACAAATAGATGTCCTTTTAACAAATTAGTTGAATTTTTAAGAAGTCAAATAAATTTTCAACAAAAGAATGGAATTTTCAACAATTAAATTAAATTGTCAACAAAATAGATGTATTGTTAACTAAAATATCGACTCTTTAGCAAAAAAGGCGAATTTTCGATTAAAAGCATTCATTTTCTGCAAAAAAGAAGTTTTTTTAACAAAGTAAATGAATTTTCAAATAAGTAGTTGAATTTCCAACTAAAAAAGATATACTTTCAACCAATAATGCAAATGTTGAATTATCAGTGAAAAAATTAATGTTCCACAAAAAAAAAACGAAATTTGAACAAATGAAGCTTTTTCAGTCAAGAAAGAACAAAAAATTGCATCCAAATTATTGACCTTTTAAGCCAAGAGACAAACTTTCTATAAAATAGTTTAATTTTTAACTCCAAAATATGAATTTTCACCTTAAAAGATAATTTTCAACCAAACAGACCACGTTCGTTCAGAAGAATCTAGTTGCGATCGTTAGGATGCGCAGTTTCAGGAAGAAGGGGTAAATTGGGGATGCGCATGACATTACTTAGTTCTCTAGAGGACTAAATGCCACATTACTTCGCTGTGGCGTCATTAATCAAGTAAATACCAACGTAGATTCTCCTGAACGAACGTGTAAGTCGCAAGTTCCGGCGCGGGTATTGGCGAAAAAAAATAATTTTCAACTAAAAATCGAATATTCAACAAAATAGTTCAATTTTTCGAAGAAACAGATAAATTTTAAACAAATAAAGATTTGTTACTCACGAAAGAAGAAAAGTTCATAAATATTTTGATTTTCCCAAGCCAGTTTTAAGTTCCCTGACTTTCCAGTATTTCCTGACCTGTAGCGACGTTTCGTAGCTGTTTTGTACTTCTTGTTAGGAAATTTATTGAAAATACGGTGAATAAAAATAAAAAGAATTTTTCCTTTATCTCCTTTAAAAATACAATCGCGCATGCTTCACGTACATTTCCCGCAACAATAAATTTACCATACAATTCCCGCTTTTCACGCTTTTCGCACATACTGGACAACCTGTTTTATATTTTAATTTACAACTTACGTGAGGCAAATAAAATGTGTTCTTTCCTAGTTTATTTAACTACACTGCCGTCGGAAATTATCTACACGGCTAGCGTGAATGGTACTGAAAATCGCTGCTCACTTTGAAACGTAATTACTGATTAAAAAAATAAGTGATAATCTGCTTTAAAACAATATTTCAAGAGCTTCTGAAATTGCGCTTCGAATGACCCCTGAAAGAAATGTTTTTGATCTTTTGAGAAGAATATACCTCGACTTCAACTCATGGCAGGACCTAGGAAAGTTGTAGAAAATAGCAGAAATTTGCACCACACATGGATTCTCAAGATATGACTGGAAATGTCCAAGTCTCAAACATCGAGTTTCAGTCAGCGATTGCCGCCGTCGGCCGCAAGAGCCCTGATCGCGGAGAATTTATCAAATTTTGTACCTTCACTTCAACTCGTGCTGTGACTTAGGAAACTTATGGAGTAAAAAAATTAAATTTACAGGACTCAATCTTTAAAATCTTATTTTTAATTTAGGCATTTAAAACTTTGAAAATCTTCACGGGTTACCATGATATGACAACAAATTTCCAAGCGTGTCTGCGTCGAGCTACCGTCGGCGTAACTAGCGGGTCCGCTCAACAGCAGTGATCGCCGACTGAAACTCGACGCAGACACGCTTGGACATTTTTTGCCATATCTCGAGAATCCATACATTTCTGAAAAGTTTCAATGGTTTGAATTGAAGATAAGACTTGTAAAGACTGAGTGCTATAAATTTCAGATTTTTTCTACAACTTTCCTAGGTGATAACCTGTCTTACAGCCGAGATACAAAATTCGAGAAATTCTTGTATTTTTGTTAAAAACATTTTACGTGGTATATTTTTTTCAAAAGATAAAAAATATCGTTATTTGAGGGTCATTTAACTTGGAATTTCATAAGTTTTCAAACCTATTTTCTGTAAGGTTTCTCGCTCCTTTTTTGAAAGAGTAATCACGTTCCAAAATCACTAGTTATTTTTAGTACCGCTCGCACTAGCAGTATAGATAAGTTGCGACGGTAGGGTTTATTATCTTCAGAAGGTCAACAATATCTTTACCAGGGGTCATTTGACGCATAGTTATATAAGCTTTTTAACAGTTCCAGGAAAAAAGTTTATCGCTTCTTTTTTTAACAAGTAATCACGTTTCAAAGTCAGCAGTGATTTTTAGTACCGCTCACGCTAGCCGTGTAGATAAGATCCGACGGTAAGGTTTATTATCTTCAGAAGGTCAAAAATATCTTTATTAGGGGTCATTTGACGCGGAATTATATAAGCTTTCTAACGGTTTTTGAAAAAAGCTTCTTGCTTCTCTTTAGAACGAGTAATCACGTTTCAAAATCAGTAGTGATTTTTAATACCGCTCGCGTCAGCTGTGTAGATAAGTTTCGACGGTAGGGTTTATTATCTGTAAAAGATCAAGAATATCTTTATTATGGGTCATTCAACGCAGAATTATATAAGCTTCTCAACAGATTTAGGAAAAAGTTTCTCGCTCCCTTTCTAAACGAGTAATCATGTTTCAAAGTCAACAGTGACTTTTAGTACCGCTCGCGCTAGCCGCATAGATAATTCCCGACCGTTGGACATATTATCTTCAAAATGTCAGAAATATTTTAATCAGAGGTAATTTGACTAAGATTTCACAGGTTTTCTAACGGATTGTGAAAAAAGTTTCTCGCTCCTTTTTTGAACCAGTAATCACGTTTTAAATTCAGTAGTAATTTTTAGTACCGCTCGTGCTAGCCGTGTGGATAATTTACAGCGGTAGAACATATTATCTTCAAAAGTTAAAAAATATCTTAATCAGGGATCATTTGAACCAGAATTTTCGAAGCTTCCAACGGATTTCAGAAAAAGTGTTTTGCTCCTCTTTTGAACCAGTAATCACGTTTCAAAGTCAGCAGTGATTTTCAGTACCGCTCGCGTCAGCTGTGTAGATAAGTTTGGACGGTAGGGTTTATTATCTGCAAAAGGTCAAAAATATCTTTATTATGGGTCATTTGACGCGGAATTATATAAGCTTTCCAACGGATTTCAAAAAAAGTTTCTCACTCCCTTTCTAAACGAGTAGTCATGTTTCAAAGTCAGCAGTGACTTTTAGTACCGCTCGCGCTAGCCGTGTAGATAATTCCCGACCGTTGGACATATTATCTTCAAAATGTCAAAAATATTTTATCCAGGGGTCATTTGATTAAGATTTTATAGGTTTTCTGACGGATTGTGAAAAAAGTTTCTCGCTCCTTTTTTGAACCAGTAATCACGTTTTAAATTCAGTAGTAATTTTTAGTTCCGCTGGTGCTAGCCGTGTAGATAATTTACGGCGGTAGGGTTTATTATCTTCAAGAGGTCAAAAATATCCTTATTAGGGGTCATTTGTCGCAGAATTTTCAAAGCTTTCCAACAGATTGTAGAAAAAGTTTTTCGCTTCTTTTTTGAACCAGTAATCACGTTTCAAAGTCAGCAGTGATTTTTAGTACCGCTCTCGGCAGCTGTGTAGATAAGTTTCGACGGTAGGGTTTTTTATCTATAAAAGGTCAAGAATATCTTTGTTATGGGTCATTTGACGCAGAATTATATAAGCTTTTCAACGGATTTCGAAAAAAGTTTCTCGCTCCCTTTCTAAACGAGTAATCGTGTTTCAAAGTCAGCAGTGACTTTTAGTACCGCTCGCGTGACTTACATCGATTCTAAAGACGAACGATTTTTCAACGATTTCTTCTGAGTAAGAAACTGACGATTCTAATTTACGATTCTGGCTTGCAGGGCTTTTCTCAGTAGTTAGACTTTTTGCAACTGATTTCGAAAGATTTTGTTTATTGTTTAAGTTTAATTGATTAAGTGTATTGTTGTAATCTTAGGTCAAATGATTAAAAATGACTATTTATTTACTACAGTCGAAAATGTCTTTGTTATTAGAGTAAAATTTCTTCAAAGCATGTTTATCGCCTGTTTTGACTAAACTCACAAGCTCATTCACAGTTTTTGGCCAATTTCGAGAAAAAATGTCTGAATAGTAAGTGCCATCGTTATTAAGTTTATTATTTGTGATCAATAAATCAATAAGTTTCTTGTAATCGTAGCCGATCTGAATAAAAATATGATAATTGAATAATTAAAAGCTATAATAGATACAAATTACATGAATTAGTTCTCAATTTTACCAATTCTAAGCCTTGAACCAGGGAACAGATGCAAGGAAAACTCTCAAAATATTTCCCTAATGAAATTTTTTCAACTTCAGAATTTTTTGGTGGATCTAGTGATTGCATACGAGCAATAAAAGTATTTCCCCATTGCAGTACTATATCATTGTATCAATATTGAGTGGCATCTTCATAGTGCAAACAATCAAATTGACTTTCCTCCGCTAAGAAAATATTATAATAAATTTTTTTCTACATCTTCGCACTATACTTTTTTTTAAAGATATAACCAGTTGCCAGACTCTCACCTAATTTGATTTGTTTGTGTACTCTTGACTCACTACAGCATCAGATGCGAATCCAGCCTCACGCAGCAATTTTCTCACAGCTTTATAACGAAGATAAAGGTAGCCAGATGAGCTGATGGCATCGTCATCATCATCATCATCAAGATTGAAAAGATGGTCACTATCAATTTGTTCAAATAATTGAAGTATTTGCGTTTGCATATAAATAAAATCTTCACGCTCTAATCTGCAGGCACAAGTTTTGAAAGTAATTAAAAATAATGTAATGAGAAAAAAATCTGTTAGTCACAATTATTTTAAATATAAAATATGTTAGTCACCCATGTTAGTAGACACAAACTTGAGCAAAAAATAATGCATATTTGTACTAAAAAATTATTTAAAAATCATTTTACAAATAAACTAGGATTTTTCTATATAAAAAACAATGAATATATTTAAAAAATATGTTATGCATGTTGATCAAGCAGAATAAAGGAAAAGTAATTTAAATTAGCATTCATTTAATTGATTTTGCACTTTCATAAGAAATATAACCAAAAAGTGTTAGTTCACATGGTGCTACGAAGTTTATTATATATTGAGTACTCAGTATCCAAAGAAAATTATTTATGTTAGACAAAAAGAAATTATGTGAAAAAAAAACAATCTAATTGAAGCAACATATATATCAATATCAGTTTAATAAAACATGGTTATAGTCTGTAAATAATTTTAAGTCTTACTTCAATTGCATAGTATTTTCGTTACATTTACTATACAGAAGTACGTTGCAAACTTGTTGCAAATCTAAAAGTTTTGGGTTATGGTAATACCTTGCAAGTATGACTTGCCCTTGAAGATTCGAATTCAACATATAAAAGAGATCGTTTTTTTTTTCAAAAACATCACTCAAGTTATCTGAAAATCATTACATATTCATTTTAATTTGTACCCATTATTGAAAAAAAATGAAGTCATCTCTGTTTTAATAATCATGCTATACCTTTTGAGATTTTTGTTTTTATTTTTTCAACAACTTCCTTTTCAGGAATACTAATTTCCATAGGCTCACAACTATTTACTACCGATACATCTTTATTATGTTGAGTATTTGCTTTAACTTGCATACAATCATCTTTGTTGCTTTGAATGTTTGTTAAATCAAGGAAAGGAACGCTCGAGTTAGTTGTAGAAATAGCAAAGAATTTTTTTTGTCTTTCACTTTTGTAAGATTTTTCAAAATCGTCATACTCCGAATATCCTTTCACCAGAGACAACAATGCATCAACATCCATTGTGAAGAAATTCTCTTCATTCACATTGTTGCCTAAATATTCATAATATGGATAAGAAATGATTTTGTATTTTTGTTTCTAAAATTCATCAATAAACTACGTTACTCATATTCACAGTAAAACATACGTTGAGTTTTCAATTTTTTGTAAAAAAATTTATTTCGTTAATAAAAGGGTGTATTTTCATATATTTTTAGTTGGAACATGACATATTTTAGGAACTCGATTGAATTATTGATCGTTGTAAACTATTATCAAAATGAAATTAAATGTATTTCATAGCTATATATTATTAATGTGATTTCCTAACATTTATTTAAAAAAAGGCATGATATAATAGTATACATCAAGTAAAATTTATCTGTGAGAAGGTATATATGATATGATATAGTTTGAAGCATCAAATGTATGATCGGCCGCAGCACGTCGTATGCATAGGTTAGGTACCGTATATTTAGGTTATGTGTACTTACTTTTCAGAAAGTATGACAGGCTTTCATGTCCATTCAGTGTTAAGAATTCCTCCATCCACAATAATTTATAAACTGCACTAATAAAACCACATGTACCGTGTTCAGAAAAAAACAATAAAACTATATGCGTAGCATATTACGTGTGAATTTAACTCTCAATGCCGGAGCTAGCCTGCCGGAGCGTCGGTTTCACAATAATCCGAGAGCAGAGCAGAAAATCTGCCCGAACGCTTGGCGCGCGTTTCACTGCAACTAGCGCCGCCACTCTCCTACAGCGGGCACTTAGCCGTCTGCGTGTACAGAGCATACAGTTCGCTGAGTGCGGAGCGCTCAGATCTACCATTTCCCTTTCCGTGTAGTATACCCTTTTTTCGCATTGGGGCTTAGGGACGGTATAACTGTGTGAGTGAGAGAGAAGGTCGTGAGTACCCTGCTGTGAGTGCGGTTGTCTCGATTATCGTGAAGCCTTTTGTATTTTTCCAATGAGAAAATAATTTTTTAAACATTAAGTGCAACTTTTTGCTCACTGACAATACACGCAACATTGTCAGTAGCCAAAAATGTGCAATTTGCTTCAAGATCATATGCGTACGTTCCTTAGTTTCGGAGATGACACCTGCTTCCTCCTTTAATAACAAATTATTATTTTTGGCTCTCAATTTTAACATTGTGCACAGTAAGGATCAACGAAATTCACATATTTTTGAAGCATTGTTATAATTTATTTTCAGGAACTAAAAGCCATTCAAAGTTGAGTATTCTGAAATGATCATAAGATTATGGTATTTTTTCACCTTTTACTCGCCAGGAGATAATCGCTAATCAATTGAAAATTTAAAAACTCTGCATCAGTATAGGCAAAACCTTCACCTCCAACATGTATTTTGTCCCATATTTTTACCATTTTTTTTCTGCTGAGATTTTCACTAAAATCTGTAAAAAAAATCGAGGTATCTACATTTTTTGGACAGATAGTAGTAGGTTGTGACAAAATGGGAATTGACTCTAGCTGCAGAGTTTTTAGCCGCATTAGTAAAATTGAACTATTCGGATAAAGCGTTGAGGCAGGATATAATTTGGCAGGAGCAGGAAGTGCTAATGATTTTTCAGTGATTTGGACTCGGGATTGCTGCCAGGAGAGGGGGAATTTAACATGGTACGATGCATCCCGTTACAAATCTGACAATGTTTGGTAGAACCACATGTGTTTAGTATATGCTTACCTAGACAGTTGAAACACAACTTGTTTTATCTCACCAAGTCTTTGCGCTCCTTGACGGAAATCCTCCTTCAAACGGAAATTAGGACAAGCAAAACCCATATGCTTACCAGAACAAAAGTAGCAAATGATCCCTTTCAGATGGCATTGTGAGTATGTGTGAAGGTACTCCTTGTACTCCCTTTGTTGTTTCCTGATGATACCTTCGATGTGTTGACTGTACTTAGTCTGGAGTTCGTAATCGCTGCTATTACTTTTTTGAGCCTATTCAATTTGATTAGGTTAAGATTTAGGATAAGTTTATAATTGGGAACTGTTTAATATTCCTAATAAGGTCTGTGATTATTTGGGAGCCTGTTCCTGACGCTATTGTTCCGCACGGTCACTTTTCTTATCGTCTGTCGCTCGAGACCTTGCGACCGCGTTTGTGAAGCGGTAGTGTTTTTGTTGTGGTGGCTCGCTTGACTTGGCTGGACGGTATCCAGCTTTCTCTTTTCTGTTTCGTTTCGACTTTCGTGCTAGCACTTGTGACCTCTTTCTGAGATCAAGTTCGACGTGCTACATTATTAAAAGTGATATTGATTACTGGTTTAAGTACCGACTTTTCGGGTCCAAAGTCACTTCTCGGGCTTGTACCTTTTTTTTGGATTATCGTGAAATAAAGTGAAAAGTGATCCAATAATTGTGATTAGTGTTTTTTCCTTCTGGATTATAATGAAGAAATTTTTCCGACTCGATCGCCTTCTGGTGTTCTGGAAATTGACGATTCGGACGAAATACATCTCTAATTGCTTAGGAATCGACCTTCCAGAGAAGTATCGTGGTCGCAGCCTCCGGAGCGTACATCCGGCTAAGTTTTCAAAAATAACTTATAGTATATTACAACACAAGTAGGGTTAGATACGTCTTTACACGGGGAGTTCAATGTTTCCAGGACAAGTAGTTATACCGCCCTTTACCGAAATGATGCGAGAATGTCCCATGGAGTGAGTGTTATTTGATACTGATGGTTTTTTTGATAATTTTTTCGCGACGTAATTGCAGATAATTGAAGATTTCATGGATTCTATTGTTCTAGATGACAACATATGATTGACGTGGTAGTCATCTGTTTGGACTGTGTTTGGTAATTTCGTATGTCGCGATATTTGAAAATGGTTCCTTCAAAGGTCAAGTTTTATACATATACACTACAGTCCCGCTATAGTGGCCGTCTCGGGAGTACCCTCAATGGCCTTTACACTATTTCGGAATTCACCAAACCGTTCTTCTTCTCCTTCTTGCTTGTGACTTCTTCTAGTGCCGAACAGTAAACATCGCAACTCCGCTGACCTTGCAAGCGCCTCTCTCTCGCCCTCTTAGACCGCCTTGTCCTGAATATGGGGAACCACTATAGCGGAACTCTAGTGTATATGTCAACAGTAAAATAAAAGAATACATTGTGCGTTATTCAGTGGCCATTTGTGAAACTAGTTACCTGACTGTGCGGCGGCATTCGGAATTAATTATCTACCGCTAGCTACACGGTTCAGTAAAGGGCTATCTAACGCTCACTTTTCTGGGTGCGTTATTGGCTTGTAACATGGTGATTTCGAATAAATATTTTTGATGTGACATGTGTGAGTTGACTCGCAGGTTCGATCTCGGATCATAGTTGGGTTGGATCAAGTCACATTATAATTGAAGTTAACGTAGTAGACTGACGACTATGCCTTTACAATATAGATTGTTTTTCACCTTTGTAATGGATAATGATTAAATGACGAACTAAACTGTTGAATTGTTGCTCAGTGTCACTGTCCCTGAGACACATTCTTGCTAACTGCCTTGTTGCATAAGCTTCGAGTCTGACCTGATATACTGAATGATAATGACAACTTATATTACATTTCTTTTGTGTTTTGATACCCCGTACTAGAATTGCGTCGTGAAGCTCCGTGCTGAAGCTGTGTCTTGATACCCCGTGCTAGGATTGACTGGCTTGACATAGCCAGGCGCCATGTGTTTGCGTCAGTGGGCCATGATTCTGACGTGAGTAACCTGCAGCTGGCCTTGGGCGCCAGATGCCACAAGATCGGCCTCGGGTGCCATGATGCTGAAGTGACTAACCTGCATCTGCTCTTAGGCACCAGATGCCATAAGACCGGCCTCGAGTGCCATGATTCTGACGTGGATAACCTGCATCTGGCCTGGGCACCAAATTCCATGTGACTGGCCTTGGGCGCCATGACTGTGACTTTGAATAGCATTCACCTGGCCGAATGCAGCCAGATGCCATGTGAAAGCATGTACCTGACCGTACGCGGTCAGGTATTATGTGAGTGCGCAGTGTAGGCCGTGACTGTGACTAGATGATTTGTTTTGAATTTGTGAAACTGACACTTGCTATGGCTGCAAACTTGAATAACCAAATGATTTACAGTGAATTATGCAAAGCAGATTTCACGACGGTACCTTACAGTACAACCAGTCTGGAGACGTTGGTTTATCTCTTTTGTGAGAGGATTCGCCCGGGACACAATACCTCCAGGGCACAGTGTCGATGTCACAGGGTTGCCTGGGACGCTATTTTTTTTTAATTTTATGTGTCATTTAATAGAAGGTGAGCATGCGGCGATCGTTGATTGAATCAGAAATAAGCAATGCATCACTTCGAAACAATAAAAGACGAAATTCTCATTGCCAATAATAAAGGATTTAGTTCTTTAGGAATCACTGTAGGTGAAACTGTATTCCTTGTAACTAGATTGAATTGCTAGGAAGAGAGTACAACTGTTCAGTCGCAGGACGACATCTGACTTGCGATGATTCAGACCGCGTTGCCCTTGAAACTCCCATATTCTCTGTGCAACCAAGCTTGCATTGTGAAGTCCGTTTACCGATTCGCTTTCGGAATGATTCGAAATAATTTGAAATTTTCGGAATGTGTAGTTAATTTTGAAATAGAAATTATCTCGATTGATTCTGTTCCATGCAGTGGTATAGATTTGTGGCATCTCTGGGGCGCTTCCCACATGAGTGAATGCGCGCTGGGGGGAGGGGGGCACGGAGTTAACTTGTGGTTCTGTATGAGCTGGTTTATCGCTATTATAGGAGTTGAGTTTCAGACTTAATCATTCCTAACGCGCATCAGTTCTATTGATTATTTTAGATTTCAGACATGTTTATGCAAAGTTTAGTTGTGTGAATGGTTCAATTTGTGTAATCTTTGCAACATTATCTTCTTGCGAACACTGATATGTGTCGACGTTGTAGTTGAGTGCATGTTCTGATCGATTTTTGGATTATGTTCATTGGTGCTTGAATTTATAACTCGCATTGTTCCATTCATGATCTCCCTGCGATGTTGTTCTCACGAGAGCATGCAAATCTTCTATGCTTGCGATTTGTGGCCGTTATGAACTTGATTGAGCCTCGAGTCTTCTAATGGTTGATGCCTGAACTCACAACTCGGGCGAAATAGTGTGGGAATGTCTCGTCTGTGGTATGTGTCGTGGCACCAGGTAGTAAATTAATTTGGAAACATTCTCTGTGTCTTATATTGTTGCTTGCGGACGTCATAGTCCTCATAGCTAAGTTGAACGCTCCTTCTTCAGAAGTTGATTCTATATTGTGCCTATCCATTTGCTGCATTCAAGTCCAACGGATATCTATTCACGTACTTTTCGCGGAGAATATCGAAACTAGTTGGACAATTGAAGGCTATCTTCTTCATTTTGATCTCATTGAACTCTTATTCGTATCGTCATCATCTAGCTACTGAGACGACGGCGGCCGATCATCCTATCCTTTGTCCGTGGAGGATACAGGGGCTGCGAATATAAAGGGAGTATCTGTGACTCGGCATCTTAATCGCAGGAAACTCCCAATGGGGATCGGTTTCTAGAACACATGACTCTATAAGACGTTGGCAATGTTGCTTCGATGATGAACTGTCAGATGGATCTTCCTTTTACTGGATTAAGCTATAATCTTATGGGGACGTTTCCTCACAGCTTTCAGTATCTTGGCCCAATAAGGTGAACTCCGGCTTATGAGCTGAGATGACGCATCGAGTGGCGCGGCCTCCTTTTAAGGCGTACTCGCCTTAAAAGTATAATTTGTGAGATCATCCAGCATTGATTCGAGATGTCCCACTGTTTATATTACTGATTTGAGTAGAATTAAGTGAATTTATAAGAATTGAAGTGAATACAACAAATTCAAGAGTATTCCAAAGAAATTCAAATGGATTGCAAAAAATATTTGAAAATCTCATCAAATCTTTGAAACCTTGTGAAATTCCTCACTTCTCGTGCATCAATTCATCGAAAGCCATTTGTTTCGGATTGGAGTCGAACTTAATGATGATCGCTGAAGTGATTAGGTGAACACAAGAAAATCGGTATGAAAATGAAACATAGTGAACAAAACTGCGTTTATTCGCAAAGTTAAAGCTAAGTTTTACGTGACAAATTTACTTGAATAGAGACACACGTGACTCTCGTATGAATCTCTCGCGCCGAGTGCGAGGAAAAGCGTCGAGGAAAGCGCCCATGTGCCCTCATGGAAAGTCTTTAAGAGTGGGGGCCGTGAAATCAGCACGCACACCAAGAATTTGTTTATAGTGATACCGAAATTCGAAACATACGCCCGCTTCGTTTCAAGAAGAAACGAAGTTTTACTACTGTTACGGTTATCACAGATGGCCGCACGATTTGATATATCCATAGTGGTAATGAGAGCCCGATTAGAGGAAAGTGAAAGAACGGCTTTGAGATTAACGAAATTATATTTAGGATGGTAAGATAAAGTTAGTGTCTGAATGGGCCAGGAAAGGTTTATGCAAGATCTTCTTTTGCACGGGGGAGAAGTGAGTGCTTGACAATAGGTCTATCAAGCTCGGTAGTAGCTATGCGAACCGTAACGGCACGAACTAGCCATGTTCTCCCGAATACACCTCAGTCACTCAACATAAAGGCCATTTGGTTGGAGGAATTATCTCATCAGATTCCTTCAAAATGGCTAGATATACTACCTGGGCAGACTGTTGACATTGGCGCCATTTAGGAAGCGTTTGAAGCGAATGAAGGTATTCTGAAGGCCATCTGTGCCAGAAATCTTCCTACATTTGCTGGACCATTTTTCACCTTTCATTCGCAGGAACGTGCTCGTGTATAAGCGAAGATTTAAGAACGGCGGTAAGTGGGCCTCCAATGAGTATTATCGATCTGTGATAATGCAGTTAAGATCTCCTCAAAAGTTATAGTCGATGGTCTGATAACTCTTTTGAGATGATGCTTCGTAGATTTAACGGTGGCTTCTCAAGATCCACCGAAATTTGTGCTCTGGTCACTTGTGAGATTGGAACAAATGCCCCGTTGTGAGGTAAAGCGTCGATAGGCAGCTAGAACAGAGAGAGAATTATAATCAGACACTGCCTCCAGATGTAAAACTCGAGTAGACGTGCAAACAAAAACCGCAATGTAGCCTTTATACTATTATTGCCCACGTCCAGGGGCTGCTCGGATTCTTATTGGACCAGAAAAATCCACACCACTGTGAAGAAAGGCCCGAGTGCACTGCAGACGATCAGAAGGGAGATTTCCCATGAGCTGCGTGATGGTGACGGCAAGATGACGAATACATACTACCCATCGTAGTATGCGAAACTTTACAACCTGGCGACCTCGCAGAATCCAAAATAAACGTCTCAAGGTGGCGAGGGTAAGCTGGGTACCTCCATGAAAGGTAGGACGGTGGCAACTTTCAAAGACCATATCTGTGAAGGGAGACGTCGATGGCAAGATATATGGGTGCCCCTCATCAGGATCCAAAACGGAATATATTAGACGGCCACTAACTCTCAGTAGCTGCTCAACATCTAGGAAAGGATTAGGCCTCAGCTAGCGCAGTCCGCAGGATTCTCGATCCCAGGTATGTGATGCCAATGAGCATCTGGAAGGGATGTCTGAATATATGATACGCGGTTAGCCACAAATGTATACCAACAACAAGGAGAACATCTCAACCATGCAATCACATTCGTGTTATCTGTCCAGAGATGCACCTTCACATCTTCTAAGGAGAGTGCCTTCTGCATGTAAAGGTTAAGACGGGCGAGAAGCTTGGCCCTGCAGAGCTCCAACTTTGGAATTGATAATTTTTTGATGGGCGTGAGCTTAGAGTTCGAGCACATAAGAGATGAACGAACGATATCTTGATGTATGACGGTTCTCAGATAAAGAACAACAGCATACGCGGCCTTAGAAGCGTCTGCGAAGCCGTGGAGTTCGACCAATCGAAGACCATTGGAATGGCCCAAGCAAAGAGGAATCCTGATAGTATCTAAATGCTGAAGATTCTCAAAGAGGCGAATCTATCGTTTGAAGGTTTCTTCTGGAAGTGGATCGTCCTATCCAATCTGGATAAGCCCGAGATTCTACATAGGAATCTTGAAGACTATGATGACTGGTGATATTAATCCGAGAGAGTCAAACATTTTCGATATGTCTGGCAAGACTCTTCTCTTGGTAGCATGTGCTGTAGAGGTAGCTACGTTTGTACCAAATAGCAGTTCATCTTTTGTGGCTGCCACGTCGATCCTAGAATACGAAACTCACCTCCGTCGTGCCATGAATGGGACTGAGATTTCGCCTTCCAATCTGCAGGGACTGATTTCACGAGTGCCATCTCCATGGAAGCCCATTTGTGTAATAGTCATCCGCGATATTGCAAAAGG
Source organism: Andricus grossulariae (assembly GCA_011634705.1). NCBI lineage: Eukaryota > Metazoa > Arthropoda > Insecta > Hymenoptera > Cynipidae > Andricus > Andricus grossulariae. The sequence goes on from JAABKJ010007545.1 coordinate 228,287,928, forward strand.
TTGATAAGTTTCTGCTGCAATGTTAAGGCCGATTCCACGTCCTGAGCGCCTGCCAAAACATCATCAATATAGATATGATGGGAAAGGATGGAGACAGCGTGAGGCCACCGATGTCCTTCATCCGTTAAAAGTTGCTGGATGGTGTGTAACGTCAAGTAAGGCGACAAGGATAGACCAAATGTAACAATTGTCATCCGATACTCTCGGACTGGCTCATTTGTGGGGTCGAATCTCCACAAAATGCGTTGACAGTCTTGATCGTCAGGATGAATCTTAATTTAAAGAAACACCTTTTCAATGTCAGCTGAAAGGACCACGGCAAACATTCGCCATCGAAGTAAGATGTCCAAGAGCTCTGAATGCAATTGCGGTCCAGTTTGTCGGTAGTCGTTGAGAGAAGAGCCGGTCAAAGTTCGATGAGAGCCATTAAAAACTACTCTGAGTTTTGTAGTAGCTTTTGTATCCTTGAACACACCGCGATAAGGTAAATATACAAGGGGTACATTTAGAGACACTGTTGAAACTGCTAATTCCATGTGAGCTAGAGAGAGATAGACAGAAACTTAGCGTAGGCAGCACGAAGATCCGGATTCTTCAGAAGTCAACGTTCCAACTTGAGAAAGAGTAAATCAGCTTAAGGTCTGGAGTCACCTAGTTCACTGATAGGTAGGCGAACAACGTAGCGTTCATCAGATTCACGAAGATGCGTTGTCTCATATTGTTGTTCATAAAACTACTCTGCATACCTCCTCTTGTTCCCAGAAGCGTTGCAGTTGAATTGATAAGGCGTCACACGACACACCTTATTAGAGCGACAGTCTCCAACTATATGTGGTCCAAAACACTTCTCATATATGCCCCTCGAAAGGACGCATCTCTAGCGCTGAGCAAGAAATTTATGATTAAATCGTTCGCAGAAAACCAAGTAATGATTCTTCTGACAGAGGGTGCAGCTAACGTTAGGTGAAGTTTTCTGTCAGGCTTTTTTGAAGTATTATGTGCCTTAACGGAAGAATTCGATTTGTTATGTTTTAAATAACTCTTCAACGATGACGAGATTGTTGGTGTCTGAGAACCAGCTGAATGGCCCATTGATTTATTGATTTTTAATTCGTTAGATTCTAATTTTCAACCTTTTTTTAGTTCTTCTTTCATGATTTCTTCGGCTTTGAATATACTTTTTGCCATGCAATAAATCATGGTATCATCCGCAATAAATTTCAATACACACTTACTAACAACATAGACAATATCATTCATTTGCCCATTATACATAAATGGCCCTAAAACCGAGCACTGCGGCACGCCATTTTAGACATTGATACTAGACGATTGCATATTTCCCCATTTTGTATATTTTTTCCTATCTTTCAAATAGTCTTCAAACCATTGCAAAACAGTCTCTTTTATTCCATAACCTTTTAATTTCTTTAACAAAATGCTTTTTTTTTTTACCGTTTCAAAAGCTCTCTTGAGACCTAGAAATACCACTAATACTACATTTCCCTCACTAATTTCTTCTTTCCAAGCAGTTAATATATTTCGTAGCATCGCTTCACCTGAATAATTCATTCTGAATCCAGATTGGTCTTCTGTAAATAAGTAGTGGTTCTCAAAATACTCTTCTACCTTATTTTTAACTACTAATTCTAAGACTTTTTCATAAGTTGGTAAGATATTAATTGGTCTGAATTCCTCACCTTTATTCGTATTTGTAATTTTTCGTATCGGTATGACTGTTGATTCTTTCCAATTGCGCGGAAATTTGCCTTCCTTTAATGACTGATTTATAATATCTACCATTTTATTACCTAATACCTTTAAACTTTTCATTAATTTAGATGTATTTATTCCATTTTCACCCCCTTTCTTATCTTCCATCTTACTTATTATTTGATCAAGATCTGCTATGTTTATTTGTTCAAATTCATTCATTTCATAATTTGTTGAATTTAAGTTAACAGAAGTACTCATGTTATTGTTACATATTGATTCAATAATTTCTTGAACACTTTCTATGTAGTATCTATTAAATTTTTCAGCAATTTCTTGCTTATTTTATATTCAACATCTTTAAATGTTACCTTATCTATGATATTTTCAGACTGTCCTTTCACAAGCTCTTTGATTATTTTCCACATTCCTCTCTGGTAATTTTTGTTTTCTGCTAATTTATTTTTATTATATTCCCTTTATGTTTTTCTTATCAATGCGACTACATGATTTCTGCAGCTTTCATAATTCGCCCAATCTTCCACACTTTTTGATTGTTTAGCAAGCAAATATAAATTATCTCTTTTTTTTATTTCATCATATATATATTACGTGTGAACCATTTCTTTTTAACTAAGTTTTTTCTAATATCCTTCGTTACATAAGGTGCCCATTTATTTAAAGCTTTTGTTATTATTTCTACAAATCTGTCTGAATGTATTTAACTGATTTAAGTACAACTCCTCGTTTAAATTACTGAAGTCTCTATACGTAACTTTTCTACTAATTTTTGAATTTAAACTTCTATTAGTATGCACTTTTATTTGAATTATCGAGTGATCGCTAATCTTTGGTGTATGCAATATATTAACCACTTGCCTGGATTAAGAAAAAACTAAATCAATACATGTCTTAGATACATCCGTGACTCGTATATCCTTCAACATATTGTTTTAGTCCATAAGAGTGCATCATATGAATTATCTTATGCCTGTAAAATGTATTCTTACTGATGTCTATATTGAAATCGCCCATTATCAACACTTAGTTAGATCCAGTTAATTTGTCGCATTTATCCTATAATAATCGTATAAACTCTGCATCGCTGATACTAGGCGAATGATAAACTACTCCAATAATCTCACAATCTTTCCATCCGTATATTCTAATTAGAGATATCCACATGACGTTCTCATATTCTATATTTTCAATTACTATAAATCTTACTCCATTTTTTATGTAAATTAATGTTCCACCCGATCTTCTGTAAGACGTGTTACATCTGACTAATTTGTACCCGTTTATTTGTAATTCATGATCTGCTACAACATTTGATTGAATCCGCGAAAGTCATTTTTCACATAAAACCAATACCTTCTCATTGAGATGAGAATGTAATAAAAACATAACTAAATAATTTATTTAAAAAATTGTAATAATAAATACGAAAACTCCCAAATTTATTATTTACATTTTTTTAATAAATTATTTAGTTTCTTTTAACTTTTCCAATGAGAAGTGTTTGAAAAAATGTTTTTATTGATATGATTGTGAAGAACACTAAGACCAGGAGTTTTTTCAATTTTTTTGTTATTTTTTTTATGAATAATTTTGTTATTTTTTTGTAGATTTTTTACGACTAGAATGTATATTTCACAATTTAATATTCAATAATCTAAATATTTTCATTTTCAAACGATTTTAATTCAAGACCATTACCTTTAATTAAGTTTTAAAGGGTTTCAGTACAATGTATGGGTAGGTGTTTTAGGGGGAGGGAATAAGTGGCGAGGGTTGGATTTTCCTCAAAATATAGGTAGGTTTAAGCGAATTTTGCTAAAGATAGCCCTGCAATGGTACAGTTAAATAATAACTTAATAAGATTAAAGATCACTTCCTTATTTCGGACATCACACTTTTTTTCCTATACCCCCTTGTCAAGAATTCTTCTTTTTCCCATGTTTTCAAGAAACTGCACCTCGTTCCTCTTTTTATCATCGTTCTTCGCTTGAATTCGAACTTTAATAATAGAATCCAATAAGAAAATCCAAGTGTTTTTTGTTTAAAAGTTAACTTTTTTGTGTAAACAGTCTACTGTTATATTTTGTGTTCGAAATTCAATCTTGTTTGGTTAAAATTTCCACTATTTTGTAGAAAATTTAATTATTTTTGTGAAAAAGCAACTATTTTGTTAAAAAGTCTTTTTTCTGTCGTCCAAAATTCTACTACGGGATAGAATCTCTTTCTTAAAAATTTTATTTTTTTTCGTTGAGGGTAAATCTCTTTGGTTGAAAATTTAATAATTTTGTTAAAAATGTGTTTAGTTTTTGTTTCAAAACAATTATTATGGCTGAAAATGTAACTATAACATTTCTGGTTAAGAAGTCATCTTTTCTAGTCAATAACTATATTTATTCGTTGAAAATTCATGTATTTTGTTGAAAATTCGCCATTTTCAGGAGAAAACTAGTCCTCTTGGTTGAAAATTCAATACGTGGTTGAACTCTTTTGTTGGAAACTCATTTCTTTTTGTTTAAGATGTATCGTTTTAGTTCAAAATTTATCGCTTTGGTTAAAAATGTAACTATTTTGTTGAAATTCATTCCTTCTCTGGTTAAGAATTAATTTTTATATATTGAAAATGCAACTATTCTATTTTTGGTTAAATTTTCATGCATTTTTTGAAAATTTGCTTTTTTTGATAGAAAAGTAATCTTCTTGGTTGAAAATTACACTTTTTTGGTTAGGGATTGAACTATTTTGTTAAAAATTCATATTTTTTGTTACAAATTCAACTATTTTTGTATAAAAATCAATTATTCGATTAAGAATTAAACCATTGATTTAAATCTGTAAATATTTGGTAAAAAATTATCTTTTTTATTTCTAATTAATCATATTTTGCGGTTGAAAAATCAACTCTGTTTCAGATCATTCGTCTTTTTGGCTTAAAAATTCAACAGTTTTGTTAAAACTTCATTTTTTCAAAAGATTCACCTCTTAGGTTCAAAATCTAACTACTTTGTTTAAAATTTTTTTTTTTTTTTGGCTTAAAAGTCATTTTTTATTTGAAAATGTATCATTTCCATTTTGGGTTGAAAATTTATTCTTTTTGAGTTAGAAATTAAACTATTTGGCAGAAAGGTCATATATTTTGTTAAAAAATTCATCTTTTTTGTTAGAAAATTAATCTTCTGGGTTGAAAATTCATCTTTTTGATTAAGCATTCAACTACTTTGTTGAAAATTCATATTTTTGGTTGCAAATTCAACGATTTATGTGGAAAATCAACTATTTAGGTAAGAATTAAACCATTCATTTAAAACTGTAAATATTTGGTGAATTTTTTTTCCTTCAATTTCTTATTAATCATATTTTGCGGTTGAAAAATCAACTCTGTTTTATATTATTCGTTTTTTTGGCGTAAAAATTTAACTACTTTGTTTAAAATTTGTATTTGTTTTTGGTAAGTTAAAAATTAAACTATTTGGTAGAAAGGTCAGGCATTTTGGTAAAAAATTCGTCTTTTTGGTTAGAAAATTAATGTTCTGGGTTGAAAATTCATCTTTTTGATTAAGGAATTAACTATTTTGTTGAAAATTTATCTTTTTTGGTAGTATTAAACTGATTAAAAAATTAGGTTTTTTGCATTTGTTAAAAATTAATGTTTGCGAAGTGTCTTGACCCGAAATTCAGGATGATTATTATCAAAACATGTTTTATTAGCTTGGCTAGTCATTCCAAATTTTCGGGACGATTATTCCATCCCCTTTTCCAACTCCCCCAATTTTTTGGGATCTAGACACAGCCTAATTTTTAACAAAAGTCAATTCATCTTTGATGGTAGAAAAGTAATTTTTCTTGGTCGAAAATTAACTTTTTGGTTAAAAATTGAACTGTCTTGTAAAAAGTTCTTCTTTTTAGCTTGAACATTTAATTATTTGGTTAAAAACTATTTTGTTGACAATTCATCTCTTTCGCTTCAAAGTTCAACCATTGGGTTATTAATGGAACTGTTTGGTTCAAAATTTATTTTGTTGTTGTTGGAAGTTGGTCTTTTTGGGTTAAAAATGTTTGCCTTCTGGTAGAAAATCTTTCCTGGGTAATTTAACTATTTTGTGGGAAATTGCAATATATTTCAACTTGAAATATCGTGGATCTGAAGTGCCTTTTATTAAATATAATATCGTATCCCCAATTATTTACTAAAAAAGAATTTATTTCCTTATTTTCGTAAAAATCAACTTATTTCACCAGTTTTGAGAGCATTTGAAAATTACAAAAAATTACAAGACCACTTTTAATTGACAATAATATTACACTGTCCTTTATCCACTGAGTTTATTCACTTCTTCCAAAACGTGGTCCTGTCTATTCTTGGATTCATTGCTCTTTTCAGATCCCGACGAGCTTCACCCCTCCTTAAGTAATATAGGAACTCTCCGAGCAGGTCGGGATCTTTTCGCGCTTCTATTCAGACTTACATTGATACTAGAAATAGTTCAAGATCACAACACTGGCGTCGATCACCGCGCGACCACGAAATCATCGTCGGCCACCGCATGAGCATCAATCACACTACCGCTCACTCTGAAGACCAAGTTATATCTGGCTCTAAATACCATCTAATTTTGCACTACACTTTTAAACTCCATACGATCACAATGCGGGCAGTAAAGTGCTTTCCCTTGATTGCAAAGTCTCTGTCCCAGATAATTTCCGGTATTGCCAAAGCATGTAGTTCATCACACGGTTACATAGGCATATTGACAATTGAAATCACTCGAAATGCGAAAAACCGCAAAAAAAATGTGAAATCCATTACGCCAACCATTACGTTACTTTCATGGGGGCGGGAGGGGGGGGCTGGGAAAATTTTTCCCAATGAATTCTTCGATTTGACAGAACATATTTTGTATGTCTTCTTGGGCGTAAAATGCACTCTCTTTGGAAAAGGTGGATAGAAATTTCCGGTAAATTAAACATGCTAGTTCTAGGTAAATCTTTTTCATAATAGCTTGCAACGGACATGTGCACTTGTTGCACCAAAACGAACAATCGTTCGAGAAGGTTAGAGTGCATCGACTTTCAGTATCTGACATGAAAACGTGCCAAACCATTCCATTGAGTGGGATCCTCCCAACCTACTCTTTTATAATACAGGACAAGCAAAGCAGAGAAAAGCGCGAAAAACCAATACCTTCTACTAACAACATATAGACTGTAGAGTTTCGAATGCGAAAAAACATTCGTACAGCTTCTTTTCAAACTTAAAGAAAAACATTGTCGTCTTTTGTTTTCGCTTCCAGTTTATTGACTCAATAAAGAATTCAAGACAATAGAAACGAATTGACTTGAAAAACGAAAAAGAAATATAGTCATGAGGAGGAATTGGCCTCTAATGAAATTATACTATTTCTTTTTACTATCTGATATGTTAAACTGAGATATTCAGGTATTAAACTCGTTGCTAGAGCGCATGCGTAGCTCGCGGTGAGCAAGAAAATACTGTCGGCATATGTAGGTCACTTGCTGAAGCTTATAAATTATTGTCGTTTTGGATCATAAGTCAAGGCTGCTGCAGGTCAGGGAATTACAGAAAGTTGAAGAAAGTTAGGGATTCTCAGGGAAAATCTGGCAGTGTCTGCGAATTTCCGATAAGCTAAAGTTGAAATTAATTATATTATCTTGTTAAAAATTCAACCATTTTTTTTAAAAGGTCATTCTTTGTGGTAGACAATTCCTCTTTCTGGATGGAAAATTAATCTATTTTGGTAGGAATTGCATCTTTTTGGGTTTATAATCACAATTGTTTAGTTGAAAATTAATCTGCTCTGGTTGAGGAATAACCGTTCTAAATTTGAAATTTAAATCATTTTTGGTTGAGATATCAACTATTACATTTTTCGTTGAGAAATCATCTTTTTTGTAGAAAATTCAACTATTTAGTTGAAAGTAGAACTACTTTGTTAAAAATCTTTTTCGTTATTGTTAATACATCGTTTTAGTTGAAAAAGCTTTTTTTCCAGAATTTAACTACTTTGTTGAAAATAATTTTTTGTTGTTTAGAAAATAATTTTTTTTAACTGAAAATTTAACTATTTCATGTTTGGTGGGAAACGTATCTTCTTCAGCTAAAAATTCAAGTAATAGATTGAAAATTCCTTTAAAAATTCAAATATTTGGTTGAAAATTCATGCATTTTATAACCAATTAATCTTTATGGTAGTATTCTAATCTTCTTCGCCGATAATTGATTTTAATCAGCTGAAAATTGATCTTTTTGTTCAAAATTAATTCCCTTGATTACAAATTATTTTTTTTTTTATTCAAAAAATTAATTCGTTTCAACTGAAAATAATCTATTACATTTTTTGTCAAAAATTTAATCTCCTTAGTTGAAAATTCATCTGTTTGGTTGTAAATTTAACTTTTTTAATGAAAAATTTAACTATTCTAAGTTGAACATTTATCTTTTTTATATGAAAATTTATCTATTTTCTTGAAACTTAGTCTTTTTGGTAGAAAAGTAATCTCATTAGATGAAAATTAATTTATTTGCTTGAAAATTTAACAATTTTTTCCAAAATTTGTTTTTTCTTATAGAAAAAAGAAAATTCATCTTTTGGGTTCAAAATTCCACTATTTATTTTTTTGGTTTAAGATTCATCACTTCAGTCAAGAATTCGTTTCTTCGGTTGAAAATTTAACGATTTTTGTTAAATTCGTTTTTTTAGTTAAAATTCAATTTTTTGAATTGAAAATGTAACAATTCGATTTTTGCCTGAAATTTGATCTTTTTTATTGAAAAATTCATTTATATTGTTCAAAAATCCTCTTTTTTGGGTTAAATTTTTAACTATTTTGTTAAAAATTTATTTTTTCTTGATTTAAAATGTACTGTTTTAACTGAAAATTTCATTCCTTCATTTTTGGTTCAAAAATGATTGTTTTAAGTTGAAAACTCAACTATTTGGTTGAAAATTCATTTTTTTTTTGGTTGAAGATTCACATTTTAGTTGAAATTTTGTTTCTTCAGTTGAAAATTTAACGTTGAAAATTCTTATTATTGGTTTAATTCCACTGTTTTTGATTGAAAATTAAAATATTTGCCGGTGTAAATATCAAGTATTACACTTTTATTGGAGAATTAATTGCTTTATTAACGATAAACCTTGGTTAACAGTTAAAAATGTATTTTTTCTTGTAATATCTTACGTAATTTGTTGATGACCCCTTATAAAATTCTGTATGACTGTTGTCATTGAAAATGCTTGAAATAAATTTATAAGCAAAATTTTTGTTCCTTAACATTATTGATCTTCTAGGTGTAAGGCTGTTTTGAGCCTAAAAGAAAAATTTAGTATAATGGAATAATTATAATTATTAATGGATTGCCCACAATTCTCAATAATAATGGTGTAAATTTTTTGTAAAGAGTAAAATGTATTTTTTTTTTAAATAAAACCAATTTTAGAACTCAAACAATTATAAATGGAGATATTGTAAACTTTTAAAAATAATATTTGACTAATTCGTTATCGTTTTTAGATATTTTGAGCACTTAAAACCGAAAAAAAATGAATTAAGAAAAAACTTAAAACCTGTAAACATCTCCTCCTCCTAAATTTTTCAAAAATCATATATATATGTATACATACATATAAGAGATTCGACATCAGCATACCATTAATTCAGTCGCACGAATCTCAGACCCTTGATTGTATAAAGAAGCTCAAATATTTAAATATATTATTAGCAATTCCGAAGTTTGATTTAAAACTTTCATGAAGCAGGTTATCATAAATTCGCGTATCCTCCCAGAAACTTGGCTAGTTCCCAAATACCGGAGACAGTGTGGTCTACAGAACATTGAACTTTGTTCTTTGTATGAGCGAAAAGCTTGCATTGAATGTATGTATATTATGCCAGATTGATTTTAACCCTCTTAGAGATGACATTTGAAAATGAAAAACGAATAATTTCGGAATAATCATAAGTCATTTTTATGCCTCAAAGTATATAAAAATTCGGAATATTTGGAAATTTGAACAATCGAAATATGAAGAAAGAATGAAGTACTATTTTTAGGAACAAAAATTTAAGAACTTTTCAAGTTCAAACCATTCAAGTTATTAAGCTTTTCATTTCAAAAATATTTGAAATTTTAATAATCAATGTTTTTCACTACTTAAATATAAAAAGCGACCAAAGTTCTAAGACATCAAATCAAGATTCGCGGCAGCGGATCATTGCCAAGTTAAAGAAAAGCTTCCAAGAATCTTTATCTAGAACAATGATGTATTTTGGACATTTTGTGGATTGTCGGCGCAATTCTCAATCGATTTCAATTAAATTTGGCAGCTGGCTGACCTATAGGGTGGTCCACATTTTTTTTCTTTGAATTTTCATGCATATCGCCCCATAATTAGTTCGAATCCACAAAAAATAAATGCGCTTGTACAATACGTTTTTGTCAATTGTATTCAGAATCGTCAATATTAGATGAATTGAGCAAAAGCTCATTATTTATCTTCATAATAAGCTATAGAATATAAATGAATAATTATTTTTAAATATCACTCCTATAAGTCTGTTTTATAGGGTCCCAAAAAACCCGATAAGTGAAAAATTGGTTTCAGCGAGCTTTTGGCGCTAATTACGATTTTTCGCGGTTTGAAACAAAAAAAATTGCTTATAATACATGAAATAATATGTTTTAATGATAATGAGATGTTTATATGAATGGTTAAAACAATTTGTTATTGTTTTGAGCAATCTTCTCTTAGAATAGAGTTGGAAAGTCTCATTTATTTCGAATTTTTCAACTTACTTTTCCATTTTGGAGCTTAACCGAACCAATAATCAATTGAATTTGAAAGTAATTATTGTTCAACCAATTTATTATTATTTATAATAACATTATCTTAGAATAATCCTAGAAAGCTGCAGTTCTTTCTAAAATTTTCCTTTCTTGGTCCAATATTTAATTAGAGTGAGGTAATTATTTCTTTAAATTAACAAACATAATTGTTTATACCATTTGTTATTATTTTTAATAATATTCTCTTTAAACAATGCCAAAAAGTTGCGTTTATTTCTAAAATTTTCAACTTTTTGTCTACTTTTCACTTAGAGTTTGGTAATAATTAATGAAATATAACACACGTAATTGTTTAAACAAATTATTATGTTTTATAACTATATTCTTTTACAGTAATGCTAGAAAGTTGCAGCTTCTTTTCTGAAATTTTCAGATTTTTTTTTACTGTTTAGTTAGGAACAAATAATAAATAATATTTATTTAAACAAAAAGGCTCTCAGTAACAACTTCAAGGAAAATTTACATTTAATACGATCCATGTAGCAAATTTGAAGAATATTTCAAATATCTGTTTTATTTCAGAAAAATATATTCACAAAAGAGAAAGAGATTGTTTAAAAAATGATTCTCTCTATTGTTGATTTATTATTTATTCATAATTAAATGCCAAAGCAAAGTAAAAAATTTCAGGGATAACCGCAACTTTCTGACATTACGATAGGAGAAGATAAATAAAAGATAAAAAAATGAAAGATAAACAATAATAATTTGTTCAAACAATTATGTTTGTAAAATTTTAGTTATTTTTACCTCGCTCTAAGTGAAAGGTGGAAAAATAGTTTAATATTTAGGAAAAAACGCAAATTTCCACCATTATTCAAAGATATTATTATTAAAAATAATAAATATATATTCAAACAATTGGTTTTGTTAACTTTAATTAATTATTACCTCACTTTAAGTGACAAGTTGGACTAAAAGTTGAATTTTTCAGAAAAAACCGCAACTTCATAGCATTATTCAAAGATAATATTATTAAAAGTAATAATTAATTGTTCAAATAATAATGTTTGGTAACTTGTAATGATTACCTCACTTTAATTAAAAAGTTGACCAAAAGTGGAATTTTTTTGAAAAAACTGAAACTTTCTAGCATTATTTTAGGAGAATATTATTGGAAATAATAATAGATTGTTTAAAAAATTATTCATGTTAAATTTAATTGAGTATTGCCTTGCTGTAACTGTAGAAATGAAAATAAGTTGAAAAATTCGGAAAAACCGCGACTTTCTAACTCTATTTTAAGAGCAAATTGCTAAAAACATTGATAAATTATTTAAGAAATGTATGTACACATCTAATTATCAACAGAATGTAGTATTTTATGCATTAGAAATAATTTGTTATTCAAAATAACTTGCAAAAAATCATCATTTGCGCTAGAAAATCGCAAAACCCAATTTTTAATTTATGGGTTTTTTTGGAACCCTATAAAACAGACTTATGGGGGTGATATTTGAAATGTAATTATTCATTTTTGTTCTATAGATAATTGTGAAGAGAAATGTTTATTCTTAAATTGATTCAGTTGATATTGACGATTCTGAAAATAATTGACAAAAATGTCTTTTTTTCCTATGGGAAATACATGTTAAAGTGCATGGTTCTTGCGGAAACTCTAAATATAATTTTAAAAAAATGCATTTATTTTTTTGTGGATTCGAACAAATTTGAGGTCGATATGCATGAAAATTAAACAAAAATCCAATGCATGTTTGGACCGCCTCATCACTGTAGACGAGATTTCAAAAGATTTCAAGGGATTACAGATTTTTTATCTCCAAATTATGACCCATCTGATTATGCTTCCAAAAAATCTCGACTTTTTCTGAAAATGATTAAGATGCAGAACTAATTTGATATAATTTGATTTCAATATATTATGTAGGCTATCCATGGAATGCATAGGATTTTGAGGAATATTCATAACATCAAAAAAATGTTGAGGGATTTACAAAATTGTAAAAAGAATTCACGGAATTTCAAATGATACCGAGAGATACCGAAGTATTTTCACGAATTTGTAAGGACTACAGGGGTTTTAATGGGATTTCGAATATTTGAAGGGATTTTATAAGATTACAAAACATTTCACGAGATTTCAAAAGATTTTCAAAGATTTTCAAAGTTTGCAAGGGATTTTAATGGAGTTTAATAGTTTTGAAGGGGTTTCGATGATTTCACGGAAATATAAAAGGATTTTAAGAAATTTTAGAATATTCCGAAGTACATCCATGGATTTAAGAGGATTTCATAAGATTTTATTGAATTTTAAAGATATTTTGGATAGGATTTTAAAGATTTCAAGCGATTTCAAGTATTTTAAAAGATTTCACGAAATTTTAAAGAATTTTATGGGATTTCCACAGTTTTGAAAGGATTTCAAGGGATTTCCAGGGAGCTCAATTATTTTAAAGGAATTTTAAAAGATCATATACGATACACATAAAATTCATATGATTTCAAGGAATATTTATATAATTACAAAAATTGTATGGGATTTACAAAATTTTGAAAAGACTTTACGGGATTTCAAAGGATTGTAGAGATTTCCAAGAATTATGTAAATTTTCTCGACTAATTAAACATGAAATGTGTGATATATATAATCGGAAATGTATTTTAAATATATTTCAACAATAATATATGAAGAAGGTTGACATTGAAATAATTTTGATTTTGAATTACTAGAAAATATTTAAAACGGATATACTGCTTTTTATTTCACGATAAAACAAATTTTCAGTGTCTGAATTGAGTTAAAATATTTTATACTGCACATAAATTTGTGCTTCTATAGTGAAATACTCATTACAAATTTTTTAAATTAATTTCAAGGACGCCTAGGGTGAAAAAAATTTGTTTAAATAAATTTTGCAGTGTACATGCACAAATTTAGGTATACTGGAAAAAAATGTTGCTTCATTTAGTAACTCAAAATTTATTTTATCGTGAAATAAAAAACAATACGTCACTTTCAGATATTTTTTTGTGATTAAAAGTCAATAAAAATAATTTTAATGTTTCTCCATGTATTATTTTTGCAACATATTGAAAATATATTCCCGATAACAAATATCACGTTCAGGCAGGATAAAAACAATTTGACTTGGATTTCAGAAAACAATTTTTTGGTCTTCAAATAAGAAGAGGTGTGCTGAATTTAGTGCTTCTTGACTATATCTACGATGCGGAGACAGAAAAACTTTTTTTTGTCAATGAAACTTTAGGGGAGTGTTTTTGACTCCTAAAAGAAAGTTTTCATCCCAATTAGAACTGCGAATGAAGAATATTTTTTTCAATACGCCCTAGTGGAATGGAAGCTTCTAATGTGTTCCCTAAGGCTTCATATTTTTCTCGTATCTCTTCCCTATTTTTTTATACACCCCCCCCCCCACACACACTTACTTGGTGGTAAGAAGGGGGACCTATAGTTTAAGGTGGGTTCCGAACCACCAAGAGCAACAACTTTAAGTACTTAGAGAACCTTTTTCTCTAGAGGTACGGGTTCCACGACTCTCCGGAGGCTCTTCTAGAGTGCGAGGCAAGTAGCATATTTAAAAAAAAAAATAATCAGAAAGAGGAAACTTAAGTAAAAAATGCTTTGGACTCCCCCCCCCCTCAAGTAAGTTTTCGTAAAAGCCTTACGTAATTAATAGTTGCTCTCTTATCAAATATAGAAATTCAAATAGTACTATCAATATTTTTTATAATTTAAAATTGATTACTATGATTAGTATGTTAAGGTGCGCCTTGAAGTAAGTGGTTTTGATTATTCTAGTAGATAAGTCGAGCTTCCGTCAGATAACCTATCGAAATTATGCAGAAAATACAATATGCTCCATGTTCCTAACTTGTTATAGTGACTCGAGAAATCTCGTTATATTGGATATTCATGTTGCTCAGTAATTTCCCGGAAATTAAAGTTCTTTGTACATTGGCTGAATCTGCTGCAAAATTTATACCAATCGCAGGCCACTTCAAGTCATTGACGGTAAAGGAACGAGCTAGAAAATCGAAGACATTTACCATTCAGATCCAATCGTACGAAAACACTTATTCAGAGAATGAGGTTGTTGATAAATCGTATATACGTATTCGTATATCTATGGGAATTGCAAAGTGAATTTTTAAAATATATTTGATAAATCAATCTTATTTACAGAAATTAGTTCAAATATTATTTTCAAGACATATACTCTAACACTTTTTTTTAGGTAATCCTTGTATTTTTATTTACTGATTACAGTTTAATAATGTATATAGTTTTATTGCAAAAATTATATTTTTAATGGAAATGTTTGAATGAACAAGTCTTCTGACAAATAAAAATAAGTAATTTTAAACTTAATTTAAAATAAAAACTTAGTTATTGTGGGAATAGAGTTTCTTGAGTACTTATATTATTAATGGGGGTATCATTAGTACCCTTTCAGGTGAATTCAAGTTGAGATCGCATTTACACTAGAATAATTGCGGCTGGCATATTGAATTGATCATCAAGCTGAGCAAAGCGAGTTTCAAACGAGAAGCCAGTGGTTTAGAAATTCAAAGATATTACTACAAAGTAAATGAGTATCCATCATTATATAAATTCCACATATTATTATTTATTTGGCAGAGTGTGAAAACAAATTAGTCTTTCATTCAAATAATAATGATCATTTTTAGATAAATAGTATTGTAATCTTGAAAAGAATTGAGGACTGCTACCCAATCCACGAAATTTAAAAACGTAATTGGAACGTCCTAAAAACGTTTCTTCGGCGTGCAAGTCAAAAGGCGTTATTTGAACGTTTCAAAAACTGTCCTGAGTCAGACCAAATAATCTTCTGAAAACGTATCATGTTCCAAATATGTTTTTAAAACGTCTCTGGAACATTGTATGTTTAAGGAACGTTATCAGGAATGACTTAGGACATTTTTGAGCTGTTCTAATAATGTTCCTTAACGTTTGTGCCCACTGGGTACTTTTTATTTTTTTTAATATTTCAATACCCACTGCGTATATTATAGTATATAGTATTGCAGCAATTGAATTCACTAAAACAGTGGAATAGGTCAATATCAAGTGAAGAAACTGTTGCAATTTTATTATTTATAATTATAATTAAACAGTTCTAATTTAAGCATAATTTGAAGTAAAATTTAAACTGCAACTAAGCTCAAATAAGCAGTCCTAAATTAAAGTAAACTTTCAAAGTTTTATATATTTTTAATAATCATTATTGTTACAAGCAATAAATAGTTCTCGAAATAGTTTAAATTAAACACAAGATTAAACTTTTTACAACCGAATTGATGAAATGAACATTTTTTAGCATAAAAAGAATCATTTTCTCATCATAACTCAGTCGAAAATTCGACTTTTGATACCTGTGGTGCGGCTCGAAAATCGAGTTCTCTACCCTAGCGAAGAAAGTGACAGACCAATGTAAATAGCGCTGTTAAACACATTGATCTGTCACTTTCTTCCCGAAGGTAGAAAAAACGATTGTCGACCCGCTCCACAGGCATCTCGAGTCGAATTTCCATGATCGGTATGATGAAAAATTGTATGCATGTCATTTTTCGCTTCAAGCACCGGAATGAATGAAGGACTTTTCAGATCATAATGATCTGATTCGGGATCATGTATCAAGTCAAACAAAGAGAGCCGACGTTCTTGGAGTATTTTAGCTCAAATGCGAGCTTTTTATGGTTTCTGATCGTGCAGTGCACTTGAAAAGTTAAAAAATTAACAAAACCTGATAATAGTGTGTATCAGCTGTTAAGTGTGACTTGCATGCGGTTAAATCACATTTTTAGGTTATGTCATTATGAAATCGGCAGGGGGGTGCTTCCACTGTACTGCCCAATGTAAAAAATATGTCACGAGAGTTGAAAACGGCCGTGCGCGGCGCTAGTAGTAACTTTGTTCTACAAAACCATGCAATACCATAGGAAAAATGCCAGAAAGATTTCACAAAGGTTTAAATAATTTCACAAATATTACCAAATATTTGAAATATTTTGCAAAGATTTTTCAATGATTTCCGAAAGATTTCACAAAGGTTTAAATAATTTCACAAATATTACCAATTATTTGAAATATTTTGCAAAGATTTTCCAAGATTTTTCAAAGATTTGACAAAAATACATTAACATCCAACAATTAACATCCCGACGATTTTATAAAGATTTCACAAAGATTTCAAATATTTTGCAAAGATTTCGGATAGATTTAAAAGATTTCACAAATAATTCTATTATTTTACAAACACTTCTATCATTTCACAAAGATTTCAGATAGCTTACAAAGAGATACAGATTTCAATGATTTCCCAAAGATTTTAATAATTTCACAAAGATTTCAATAATTTCACAACTATTACCGAATATTTCAAAAATATTTCGCAAATATTTTTCGAGAATACATAAATATTTCACAAAGACTTCACGAAGACTTCACATAGATTTTACAAAGATTTTACCAACATTTCAACGATTTCACAAAGGTTTGAAATATTTTGCCAAGATTTTCAGAGAATTCATAAAGATTTCACAAAGATTTTACGAAGAATTCACAAAGATTTCAATGATTTCCCAAAGATTTCAAAGATTTCATATATTTCGCAAAGACTTCAGATAGGTTTCAAATATTTCGGATACATTTAAAAGACTTTACAAAGATTTTTATAATTTCACAAAGATTTCAATAATTTCACAATTATTACCGAATATTAAAAAAAAATTTCAAATTTTTCGCAAAGATTTTTAAAGAATTCCCAAACATTCCACAAAGATTTGAAGGATTTCAATGATTTCAGAAAGATTTCACAAAGGTTTAAATAATTTCACAAATATTACCAAATATTTGAAATATTTTGCAAAGATTTTTCAAGGATTTGACAAAATTGCAAGGATATCCCGAAGATTTCATTAAGATTTCACAAAGATTTCAAATATTTTGCAAAGATTTCGGATAAATTTGAAAGATTTCACAAATACTTCTATTACTTTACAAACATTTCTATTATTTCACAAAGATTTCAGATACATATTTCGTAAAGTTTCCAGATACATTTCAAAGAATGGTCTATAGACAAGTGTAAATAAGTTAAAAAAATTACTTATATCTTTAACAAACAAAAATTCAATGAATAATGTTACAGTGTATATTTCATAACAAGAAGATTTTCATTTAAAATAAAAAACACCTGCAGTCTTATCCAAACAGATGGTATTTTTACTAAAATAGATGAATTTTTGAACCAAAAAGACGAATTTTCAAAAACAGTAGAATTTTCAACCAAGAAAGATTTCAGTTCAATTTTCAACACAAAAAATATGAAAATTAAAGAAAGCAGGTGAATGTTAAACTAAGAAGAATGACTTTCTTATAAAATTGTTCAATTGACACAAAAATAATTAAATTTTGAAACAAAAAAAGATTCTCGACCAAAAATATATTATAGTAGACTTTTCACCCAAATTTTTGGATTTTCAGCCCAAAAAGACGAACTTTCAACAAAACAGTTGAATTTTTACCCAAAAGAAATTAAACAATTTTCAATTGATTATTTTTTATGTATATATAAGCAAATTTAAAGCGAAATTTAAACACATGTTGATGAAGTTAGCACCTCAATCAATCCAAAATCAAATATTGCATTTAAAAATAAAGTTGATGAAAATCTTTTTTTTTGTAAAAAATATAAATACTAGAAATATAAATAAAAATGATACTTGAATACATCTTCATAAAATAATCTAAAACTTGATTTTATATTATTCTAATTTTTTATTTGGTTTCAGTTTCATTTTAATGAATATTTGAAATTTAAATCCTCAAAACATGGAATAATTATTGTTTAAACGTTCTCATACGTCAACAGTTTTAAAATTGTAAGATTTAAGTCAAAAAATAAATAAATATCACATCTAATGCAAAATGATGAATTTTCAACCAAATAGTTGAATTTTCAAAAACAATTAAATTAATTATCAGCAAACATTTGCGTTTACAACTAAAAATTTAAGTTTTTAATCCAAAGGGACTAATTTTCAACTAAAAAATATAAATTTTTAACCAAACAGTTGAATTTTCAGATATAAACAAGTTAATGCAAAAATGGAATAGTTAAATTTTAAGATAAAAAAATTAGTTTTCAACAACAGCAAAAACGAATTTTCGATAAAGTGGTTTAGTTTTTAACCAAAGAGATGAATTTGTAAGTATAAATTGATGAATCTTCTAATGAAAGATTATTTCATAAAGACAAAAGGTAATAGTTGATATTTTACCAACAAAAATTTTCTATTTGGAATAAAAAGCACTTGTTTTCTATAAAAAAAGACGAATTTTTAAAATCCTCAACTGAAATAGATTAATTTTTAACCAAAAAATTTCATTTTTAAAGAAACAAGATTAAATTCTTGCAAAAAGATAAATTTTCAAACCAAAAAGATGAAATTCAAAAATAAGAGTGGAATTTCCAACCAAAAAAGCCAAATTTTTTATATTCTTCAAACAAAGAGATCATTTTTCAACAAAATAGTTGCATTTCCAATCAAGAAAAGATCAAATTTATACCAAGAGAAATAGAATAGGTAAATTTTGAGTTCAGAAAATTAATTTAAAACCAAATAGAAGGAATTTTCAACAAAAAAATTAGTTTAATTTTAACCTAGAACATTCATTTTCTACAACAACAAAAAATCAACGAAATAGTTAATTCTTCAACCAATAAAATTAATTTTTAACAATGTAGTTTAGCTTTCAAGCAAGTATTTGAATTTTCAGTCAGAAAATACGAATTCTCAGTGAAGAATGTAATAGTTGAATTTTCAACCTAAAAATATAAAATTTCCACTAAAACGTTAAAATTCAACCAAATAGTTAGTTTTTCACAAAAATGATGAAATTTTTGCGCCAAAAAGACGAATCTTCTACAAAACAGTTGAATTTTCAACAAAAAAGTTAATTTCCATCAACTAAGAACATTCAATTTTCCACCAACAATAGAATATTTAAATTTTCAGATAGAAAATTAATTTTCAACCAAATAGAACGAATATTCAACAAAACAATTAGTTAATTTCAAACAAAGAAGATTCATTTTCTATAAAAAAAAAGTTTCCAAAAAAGTAGTTGAATCTTCAACCAATAAAATGAATTTTTAACAATGCAGTTCAACTTTCAAGCAATTATTACAATTTTCAACCAAATTTAATTGATTAAACTAATGAAATTAGTTCAATTTTCAGTTAGGAAAATTATATTTTAAACATAAAAAACTAATTTCCATACATTGAACAGAAGAAAAAAGAGAAAAATTGGGAATAACCAAGTATTATAAATAAAAAAGATATTTAAATGCATACTCATAAAATAATAATCAAAGAATGTTTTGTTTATAAAATCTCAAAAATAGAATAATCATTATTGTTCAAACGCTCTCATGCGTCAACAGTTTTAGAATTGTAAGGTCTAAATTAAGAAATAAATAAATATGGTATCTGATGCGGAATGATGAACATTGTAACTTTGCTCTTTCTGAAGGTTTCTAAGTATAATAAATCTCATTTTAAACATCGCGCCCCACTCGAGATAGCGGCTTATTGCTGGTATAAATAGTAGCGAATTCAGTCAAAAAATTATTTAGTTAACGTTTACAAAATTCTTCAAAAATGAAGATCGGCAATAGAATTCTTCTCCTTTTCTTCGTCGTAATGATTCACTTTCGATGTAAGTATAAAATAATATTTTATATTAAAAATTTCTCATCATAAAGTTAATAATGTATAATTTTACACACAGAAAACGATTTGATTAAATTAACCAAGTTTTTGTTGGTTTAAACATAAGATATGGTTTATTATTATGGTTTTATTATATGAACCACGAAATATTTAATGAACTTAACTCAATTTTTCGATTATTGTAACCAAATGTGGATGGAGTATTTGGTTGATTCAACAAAAAAATGTTGTGTCAATAAAATATTTTATTGAATCAACAGAAAATTATTTGTTTCAACAAAATTTGATTGTATTATTGTATGCTCTTTTGGTTCGAAATTTTTTATTTCTGAATGCAGTAATGGTCTCGAGTATGAACTTCTCTTAAATAACATTAAAGAATGTTTATCATTTCATATGTTATTAAAAATTCAAGGAAAAATTGAAATTTTCTTTAAAAAATTGACAAAATAACTAACTTCATTATAACGATTATCAGATTTCAAATTCTGTCTAAATATTTGAGGGACTGTCTGGGCTTGTGAAGAGCATTGATAATATTTGCCTTTCTTCAAAAAGTATCTACACGTACCGAAAAAAATTTGCTATTTATCCCGAAATTTCCCTAAAAATAGCCCCTTTCCCAGCCTTATTTTTACTGGAAAATCCGGCTATTTGTACCGAAATTTTCGTATCAGCAGATAGAGAATAGAGAAAACCAGAACAACGTATTTTTATACTTATTTAAATATAATCTCTGTATTTAATATTTCTTATTCATTAATCAAATTATCTTCATTTAATTGTTATTTTTAGATTTATTTAAAACTCATTTAAAGTGATATTTCTGTCCAACGATTTTTTATCCTAAGGCACAGCATATCTATGTGTTATTTAAAAAACTATGTCAACAAAGTATATCAACATAGACTTAAAATTTGAAAAACGATTCAAGTAGAAAATATTTATGTTGATCCCACGTTATCTCTGATAAGAGGAATGTCTATTTTTTCACATGTGAATAAATTTTAATAAAACATTGAAATTACTTTTTGGTATTCTAATTTTTAATTAATTCTTAGATATAATTTTTAATGTCTTTGGCATTAGCGATTAATTAATTATTAATTTGAAAAATATTAAAGAAAAACTATTTGTTATCTTTTATTAGTTAGATATTGTAAAATTCACTTGGCATTACAATAAATAATTTCTATAATGGATTTTTGTAATAACTCTTCAATAATTAATCAATAATTAATAGCTAAAGTCTAAATTTTGTTTTAAAATCTTCAAAGATCCGCATTTGGTTAAAATTTTTTTGATATTTTTTCAAATTTAAAATTGTTTTTTAATCTTTCCAAAACTTCTAGACTATCTAAATATCTTACAAAATTATTTGTATTTTTCTTTAAATTTAGAAAAAATTACGCATTCCGGATTATTTGTTGTTAATTTTGGATATCTTTTGAAATGTTGTTAAATATTCTCTTAAAATTTATTTTTAAAAATAAAAAACCATTCAAAATTTCACCAGAAATCTTGAGAAAATTTTTCTATTCTCTTTTTGTTCAAAATCTTCACAAAGCTACACTTTGTTAAAAAATTTTCAAAACCTTTTTCAAGTTTGTAATTATTTTTTAATCTTTTAAAAACTTCTAAACATCTCTGAAGTTTACTCGAATTTTTTCTGACATTTTTTTGTCTTGCACAATTGAAAACTTCTGCTTAAAGATTTTTTATATCCTATTTCAAAATTTTAGGAAATTATTTGAAGTGTTTGCAAATTTTTTTCAACATTCTCTTAGAATTCATTTTTCAAACTAAAAAATCATACAAAATTTTCCATTAATCTTAAGAAAATATGTTTAGTCTCTTGAAAACTTTCAAAATTCTTAAAACGCTTCTAAATTTTGTTTCAAAATCTTAAAATATTCACATTTTGTTAAAAAATTTTTTAATATTTTCAAATTATTTTTTAATCTCTTCAAAACTTCTAAACATTTAATATATCTTGGAATATTATTGATAAATAAAACTTTCAAACTGTCGAAATATGTTTTAAAATTATTCGTATTTTTCTTAAAATTTGTTGAAAATTATGCATGATAAAAAAATTGTAAGATCTTTCGCGCTATGTTTTGACCACCTTGGCAATATTTCGAAATATTATTAAATATTAACTTAAAATTAATTTTAGAAAAATAGAAAGACATTTTAAATTTTCCTAGAAATTTTAGGAAAATCTATTCTCTTTTTGTTTGAAATCCTCACAAGGCTGCACTTTGTTAATTTTTTTTAAAACCTTTTCAAGTTTTCAATTCCCATTCAATCATTTTAAAAATTCCAAATATTTCCTAAACTCATTCCAATTTTTCTAAAAAATGTTATATACTTTTTCAAAATGTTAGAAAATCATGTGAAATGTTTTCAAATAATTTTCAAGTTACTCTTAAAATTCATTTTTCAAAATAATAAATCATTTAAAATTTTTCCAGTAACGTTTATAAATTTCGTTTGAAAATCTTCTAAACGTCTAAAAATTCTAAATATCTTAGAATATTATTGATAAATAAAACTTTTAAACTGTCTAAATATCTTCTGAAATTATTTGTACAAAATTATGCATGATTACAAAAATGGTAGAATGTTCCAGATTTTTTCTGGCAATTTTGGAGATATTTTAAATGTTTTCAAATATTCTCTTTGAATTAATTTTTAAAAATAAAAAACCATTTTAAATTTTTCCAGAAATTTTTTCATTCCATTTTTTTCGAAATCTTCACAAAGCTACATTTTGTTTTAAAAAATTTCAAACCTTTTCAAGTTAGGAATTTTCCCAGGAATCTTAAGTTATGAAAAGTTTACCAATCATAGTGTGGTAACAAAATGTTAAGAAGAGAGTTATTTTCCATTATGAAAAAATTATTGTCAATTAAAATTTTCTCTCTTATCCATAATGTTTAGAAATATTTAAAAATAAATTTCATCAATAAATAAAATGACTTATTTGGAACTTTTGATTTATAAAATGTATGGTGCAGAGAATTCGCAATCCGTATCAATAAATAAACAAATTGAAACAGTCCCGGTTCCAATGATAAATCATCAAATTTTGATTTCATTAATTTTCCAAAATGATTGGGTTTGTAAGCTACAAATTATGAATATTGAAATAAGAAGCACTTGAAATCAAAAATACTTCCTATTGCACAACAATATTGAACATAATTTTTAATTTTTATTGCTTTGATTTAAGCTCCATTGTTTACCTAAAATATGCAATACCGACCATTCTTTTCTCTGAGCGTGATATTTGAAATGCAACATGAAGAACTTATTTTAAAATAAGCGCTATAGCTACAATTTATATATACATAATTACGAATATGCAAAAAACATTTACTAATTATAAAAATGGTTAAATGTTATATATAGTGTGAAGTATCATATATAATATTCATTTGTTTTATACATGTTTTATATAAAAGAAATGAATATTATATATATTACTTCACACTATATATAAACTATATATATTGTTTCCCCGGAAATATTACATATAGTTTATATATAGTGTGAAGTAATATATATAATATTCATTTGCTTTATACATGTTTTATATAAGACAAATGAATGTTATATATATTACTTCACACTATATATATACTATATGTAATATTTCCGCGGAAATATTAAATAAAGTTTATATATAGTATGAAGTAATATATATAATATTCATTTGTTTTATACATGTTTTATATAAAACAAATGAATGTTATATATAATACTTCACACTATATATATACTATATATAATATTTCCGCGGAAATATTATATATAGTTTATATATAGTGTGAAGTATTATATATAATATTCATTTGTTTTATACATGTTTGATATAAAAAAATGAATATTATATATATTACTTCACACTATATATAAACTATATATAATATTTCCGCCTGGGACTATGAAATCTATTTTTTCAGTCTACGAAAACTTCATACATCTTTATTGTTTTAGGTGCAGAGATGACTAGTGGTTACAACAACGGTTACAACGTTAATCCAAATAAAGCCCAAATTGTGAATCGACCTTTACCTGTTGTTGCTCCAACGACCAAATATGACGTAAGAACGATGCAACTGAGACAAGATCCCAGATATGCCCAGCAAAAATATCCTGCATCTGATCCAATTAATGTACCTCCGCCGCCTGTTATGCCTAAAACGAAACACGATTACTAGATATAAACATTTTACCTTACTCATAAAAAAAATAAACAAAAAAAAAACATGTAATATAAGTAGCTCTAAGAAAGCATCGGTCTTATTCGGAGACTGCACTGTTATCAATATATCATATATTTCCGAATAAATAAAACATTATTGTTTGAAAATTACTCTGACCTATTTTATTTCAACCTATGATAAGTTTTATAATATATACAAACCTATATGTATATTAGGGCACCAATTTAAAATGTATTTTTTTTTTCTTAAGATCTTAGCCTCTAAATTTGTACAATTTGACAAAAAAAAGACCACGTATTTTTTTCATATATATTTTTTTGAGCTCCCGCAAGACGTTTAAAGTTCTAGGTTCGCTGAATATTTTTTTAGCTTTAAAAGAAAAAACACGGAGTTTTTTTGGTTTTGTTTTAAGAAGAAATCCTACAGGGTGAGACTTTGAAAATTTAAATAATTGGCTCAGATACGACACTTAGGTAATCGAGTAACATTTGAAATTTCTTTAATTTGGAAGATTTAGAATTGAAAACTTGACCTTTGATCTTCAAAATCATCAAAATTTCAGAATCTTCCTTCATACACTCTTAAAATTGAAAAGTTTTAAATTTTGAAAATTTACAATTAAAAATTATACAAGTTTTAACATTTTCAATGGACGATTCACATTTGAAATTTCTTCAATTTGATAGATTTAGAATTGAAAACTAGACTTTTGATTTTCAAAATCATGAAAGTCATAACGGTTTAAGAATTTTTATTGATACATTTTTAAAATTCAAGATTTTTCAATCATAATTCTTGAAAATTGCAGAACTTTGGATTGTAAATCTTTAAAATTGAAGAGTTTTTAATTCTGACAATTTACAATTCAAAAGTTTGAAGTTTTTCAATTAAAAAAAGCTGTAATATGTATCATTTACATTTTAAGTTTCTTCAGATTGAAAGATTTAGAATTGAGAACTCGATTCAAAATTGAAAAAATTGAAGTTTATGATTTTGAAAATTTACAATGAAGAATTATGCAAGTTTTATGTTTTACAATTTAAAATAAAACTATAATTTGCGCAATTTACATTTGAAATTTTTTCAAATATGAAGATTTAGGATTTGAAAACCAAAAAATATTATTTTTCAAAAAAATAGTTGAATCCTCAACCAAAACAGATTAATTTTCAACTGAACATTTGACTTAATCGGATCTTTAACCTACAAGGTGCAACCAAATGGTGGGAAATTTTAAACAAAACAAAAATCAACCAAAAATAGTTGAATTTTTCAACCAAAAAGATGAATTTTCTATCAGAAAACAAAACCTGAAATTGATTTTTGAACCAAATAGTTGAATTAACAACTAAAAGGTTTTTTTAACCAAAAATAGAATAGTCAAAATTTCCAGTTTAAAAAATTATTTTAAAAAAATCAAATTTTCAGCCCGTTGAATTAAACCAAGAAAAGATTTTTTTTAACAATATAGTACAATTTACGACCAAAAATATGAATTCCTACCAAAAAGGCGAATTTTCAACCAAATAAATAAATTTTTATTCAAATTATAGAATTTTCAACTAGAAAAGATCAATTTTCGTTCAAAAATATCACGCTCAAGAAAAAATTGAATGGTTAAATTTTCAGTTAAAAAAATTAATTCTTCATAACAAATGGAATAGTTGATTTTTCAATCGAGTAGTTTAATTTTTGCCCAAAAAATATTACTTGTCAACCATACACGTTAAATTAGAAGGGATCTGTATTATCATCGGAGTTGGTAACGATCGATCATATGTTGATAACTTTCACGAACTGTGAAATTGGAAATCAACAATACCGGTCTGAGGTAACTCCTTTAATAGCAGAAATTCTAAACGTCATTTCAGACTAGATGGAGTTTGAACATTTATAAATGAAAAATTTTTAATTTCTGAGAAAAAGATATTTCTCCTTCGCTCCGGTTTCTGAAAAAAAAATCTTTGACCTTCGCTCAAGTTTCTGAAAAAATTTCTTTCTTCTTCGCTCCGGTTTCTGAAAAAAATCTTTCTCCTTCGCTCCGGTTTCTGAAAAAAGACCTTTCATCTTCGCTCCGGTTTCTGAAAATAGATATTTCTCCTTCGCTCCGGTTTCTGAAAAAAGATGTTTCTCCTTTGCTCCGCTTTCTGAAAACAGATCTTTCTTCTTCACTCCGGTTTCTGAAAAAAGATCTTTCTTCTTCGCTCCGGTTTCTGAAAATAGATCTTTCTTCTTCGCTCCAGTTTCTGAAAATAGGTCTTTCTCCTTCGCTCCGGTTTCTGAAAAAAAAAATCTTTCTCCTTTGCTCCGCTTTCTGAAAACAGATCTTTCTTCTTCACTCCGTTTTCTGGAAAAAGATCTTCCTCCTTCGCTCCGGATTCTGAAAATAGATCTTTCTTCTTCGCTTTGGTTCCTGAAAATAGATCTTTCTCCTTCGCTCCGGTTTCTGAAAAAAGATCTTTCTCCTTCGCTCTGGTTTCTGAAGAAAGATCTTCCTTCTTCGCTCCGGTTTCTGAAAATAGATCTTTCTTCTTCGCTCCGGTTCCTGAAAATAGATCTTTCTCCTTCGGTCCGGTTTCTGAAAAAAGATCTTTCTCCTTCGCTCCGGTTTTTGAAAATAGATCTTTCTTCTTCGCTCCGGTTTCTGCAAATAGATCTTTCTCCTCCGCTCCGGTTTCTGAAAAAAGGTCTTTTTCCTTTGCTCCGGTTTCTGAAAAGAGATCTTTCTTCTTCGGTCCGGTTTCTGAAAAAATATCTTTCTCCTTCGCTCTGGTTTCTGAAGAAAGATCTATCTTCTTCGCTCCGGTTTCTGAAAATAGATCTTTCTTCTTCGCTCCGGTTTCTGCAAATAGATCTTTCTTCTCCGCTCCGGTTTTTGAAAAAAGATCTTTCTCCTTTGCTCCGGTTTCTGAAAAAAGATCTTTCTTCTTCACTCCGGTGGTAATCGAACCTCATGTCTTCCGATTTGAAGACGTGAGGTTCGATACGCACCGAAGTGCAGGAGAAAGATAACTTTTCACAGATTAAAAATTGTTAATTTCTGTAGAAAAGTCTTTCTCCTTGGCTCCGGTTTCTGGAAAAAGATCTTCCTCCTTAGCTCCGGTTTCTGAAAAAAGATTTTCCTCCTTCGCTCCGGTGGTAATCGAACCTCATGTCCTCCGATTGCCGGACGTGAGGATCGATTCCCACCGGAGCGAAAGAGAAAGATAATTTTTTAGAGATTAAAAATTTTTAATTTCTGTAAAAAGATCTTCCTCCTTCGCTCCGGTTTCTGAAAAAGATCTTTCTTCTTCGTTCTGGCGTTTATCTGAAAAAAGATCTTTCTTCTTCGCTCTGATTTCTGAAAAAACATATTTCTCCTACGCTCCGGTGGTAATCAAACCTCACGTCTACCGATTGGAAGACGTGAGGTTCGATACGCACCAGAGTGCAGGAAAAAGATCATTTTTCAGAAATTAAAAATATTTTATTTCTGTAAAATGATCTTTATTCTTCCCTCCGGTTTCTAAAAAAGATCTTTTTTCTTCATTCCGGCGTATATCTGAAAAAAGATCTTTCTCCTTCGCTCCGGTTACTGAAAAAGATCTTTCTCATTCGCTCTGGTTTCTGGAAAAAAATATTTCTCCTTCGCTCCGGTGGGAATCGAACCTCACGTCTTCCGAACGAAAGACGTGGTTCGATACCCACCGGAGTGCACGAGAAAGATAATTTTTCAGAGATTAAATATTATCAATTTCTGTAAAAAGATCTTTCTCCTTCTCTCTGGTTTCTGTAGGAAGATCTTTCCCCTGCGCTTCGATTACTGAAAAAGATCTTTCTCCTTCGCTCCGGTTACTGAAAAAGATATTTTTCCTTTGCTCCGGTTACTGAAAAAAGATCTTTCACCTTCGCTCCGGTGGTAATCGAACCTCACGTCTTCCGATTGGAAGACGTGAGGTTCGATACCCACCGGAGTGCAGGAGAATGATCATTTTTCAGAGATTAAAAATTTTCAATTTCGGTAAAAAGATCTATCTCCTTCCCTCCGGTTCCTGAAAAGGATCTTTCTTCTTCGTTCCGTTGTATATGTGAAAAAAGATCTTTCTCTTTCGATCTGGTTTCTGAAAAAAGATATTTCTCCTTCGCTCTGGTTTTTGAACAATAGATGTTTCTACTTCGCTCCGGTGGGAATCGAGCCTCACGTCTTCCGATCGAAAGACGTGGTTCGATACCCTCCGGAGTGCACGAGAAAGATCATTTTTCAGAGATTAAATATTTTCAATTTCTGTAAAAAGATCTTTCTCCTTCGCTCCGGTTACTGAAAGAAGATCTTTCTCCTTCGCTCCGGTTACAGAAAAAGATCTTTCTCCTTCGCTCCGGTTACTGAAAAAGATCTTTCTCCTTCGCTCCGGTGGTAATCGAACCTCACGTCTTCCGATTGGAAGACGTGAGGTTCGATTCACGCCGGAGTGCAGAAGAAAGATCATTTTTCAGAAATTGAAAATTTTTAGTTTAAAAATTTTCAAACTCCATCTAGTCTGAAATCCAATTTCACAATTCGTGAAAGTTGTCAACATATGATCGATCGTTACCAACACCGATGATAATACAGATTCTTTCTAAAGAAAAATATTTCATATTAAATTGTGAAATTTGTAGCAATTTTCTCTACAAGAAACGAAGAATATTCTTGTAAATTATATTTTAAACCTAAATTTAATTCCATCTTCTCTATCGCAGAAAGTAAATTTAAAACGTAGAGTAGAAGAATTTCTTCACCTGATTATCACTGACTGAAATACGGGAGTGTAACGGTCCGAAAATAATCTAAAGGACGAGCACTTGAATTTCTTGGCGGATTAAAATCGAAATTCTACCCTCAAGTCGTTGGTAGTTTGAGGGCCAGCACTAGAGAAAATCAGTGAACCTTAGTCCAAGAATGATGCCGAGGAAGGAATTTGTTACAAACCCTCAATTTTTTTCTACCTATCTTGACTCGCCATCTTAATTCTCCCTATATTTTAGTTAAGTCTGTGTCCAAGTGAATTGCGGACAGATTTATTATGAGTTCCCAGGTAATCAACAAGACTGATGTTTCAATTTGATAGCACAGTGGGGAAAAAGTACATTTTTGGGTTCAAAATTCTATTTAGCCTACAAATATTAACTGTCTTGAATATATATTTTTTTATTGTAACTCATCAAATTCAGGAGAGAATCGTTGAGGCCAACTTTCAAAACAGATATTTATTTTTTTATAAATAAACTATCCTTATATTTAAAAGCGCACGGTGCCATTTTCGATTATTTCTCGAACCATATCGAAATTACTCGAAACAATTTGAAAATATTGTTGTCCGGAAACTCGTGTTCGTGATTGGACGAAGCTTCAATTTTTTTTGCCATTTAGAAAAACAGACTACAATCTTCAGGATTATGAGAAATGTAAGGTTATCTAAATAATATATTCAATAATAATAATAATCAATATAAGAAAGGTGTCCAGCTAGCCTTCGATTTGATGTTCAAGTTCAACTTTAAAGTTAGAATATTAATTACAGGTTCAACTATTTTTTATCTGGAACCATTTTTTCAACTGAAATGTTCCAATAAATTATTTGTAAAAGCTGCTTTTGTTTTTACTTTCAAATATCTACTAAATAAGATTAGTATAACTATAATCATTATAATATTTTTTTATGCTGGAAAATTGTACTAAAATTGAAATATTTTTCACTTATAATCCATCTGAAAGTAATAAATCCTTTAAATTTTGGAGCTTTACAGTTTGAAAAGATTTCACAAATTAAATGAATATTTAAATTAAACATTTAACTATTAAAATTTAAATGAATTGAATTTAAATATGATTATCACGCATTTTGAAAACCACCTATTCATATAAATTATGTAAAACGAAAAAATATTCCTCCGTTAGCCCTGGCTTTTCATCACAAAAGCTTAGCTGAGATTTTGTCGACAAAATCCAAACGATACATTAGCGTAATTAGCTAGAGCGTGCGGTTTAGATTTAGGTTGTTTAGGTAGGGTGCGAATCCCCAGCGGGGCGATTTTTCATAGCGTTGTGCATTTGTTTGTTTCAAGCTGCTGTAATGGATAGAGCAATAATGGCCGCGGGAATATTACACATATAGCCGGATAAAAAACCAAATAATCTCAATTTATTAAACCGTATAAACCGTAAATAGCCCGACAAAATATCGCATAGGGCAATATGTATAGAGGAAATATTCCGCTTAGAGCTGGATAAAGAACCAGATAGGCCAAATAAAATTGGGCTGGACACCGAAAATATTTCGTATATCACCAAATAAAAAACTGGATAGAAAAAATTGTACACACCGACCAAGCTGCACATAGAGCCAGATTTAAAACCAGACACAAATGCCGTATAAGTATCGGATAGAATAAGATGATAACCGCATAGTGTTTTACTGAACGCTGAAAATATTTCGCATAGAACCGGATAAAAAACCAGATAGAACACATTTTATACACCGACTAAGTTCCGTATAGAACCGTACTAAGAGTCGGAAACAAAAACCGTATAAGTATCCGGATAGAACCCGATAAAAACCGTATAGGACTTTACTGGACACCAAAAGTATATCGTATACAACCGGATAAAACACCAGATAGAAAATGTTGTATACACCGACCAAATGCCGCACAAAACCAGATTTAAAACCAGACACAAATACCGTATAAAAATCCAGATAGATGCGAAGAAATTCCGAATCCTATCCGTCTCTATCGGATCCTATCTTGCATTTTAAGCAGAGTTATGCTCTAAAGTATTCGTTATGAGGCGCTATCAAATTAACTGGAAGTGAACTACTTGAAACTTGAATTGTCTCTGAAGTTATTTTGTTTACCTGTTGCATTGTCCAAAATTATCCTAAAAACTTATTTTCGTGGCTCGTAAGTAAATTTTAACAAGTTTCAATTTTGCGATCCCAAGCTCTCTGTAAACCATATTAATTTCAAACAATCGACCTGCTATATTTACTATACCTTCAAGGCATTGAGGTTTTGTTTTAAGCAACAAAAAAATTCCGTGTTGTTTAATGTCAATCGCATGTCGAGGCGAGTTGTACCGCTTGCATATGGGGCGAGATGAACCACTCAAATTCGTGGTATTATTTGCATGTTGTACTGATTCTCCTATCAGGGATCAATTGAAAGCCAAAAAAGAACAAAGAGAACGGTAACTGACGGAAAAAATATTTTTAAGGACTTATCTAACTCAAAAAAGGCGACAGAAAAAAAAAGAAACGGAGAAAAGAGGAAGACCAAGAAACAAATAAAAAAGTAAAAGAGCAGAACAAACAAAAAATAAAGAAAAAAGGTAAATGATTGAAGATTTGAATCACGATTTTGAGATTATTGACTCCTTTAAAGTGGTAAAACTCGCCTCACATGTATCTACAATTCGCCCCGGGTCTGGAGAGAGTTGAACCAGTTTCCGCATCATCTAATTTCGATTTTAAGGAACTCAGTTATTAAATTAAACTTTTGATACTTGTAGTTATATTAGCCTAAGGTATACTAAACAAGATTTTTAATTATTATATTTGTTCCCGAATTCGTATTTCTTTATTTGATAATTCTTCTGGATTTTGTATTTCTAGATTGAATAATTCTTTAGGATTTCTTATTTCTTGATTCAATAATTATTTAGGATTTCGTATTTCTTGATTCCATAACTCTTCAGGATTTCGGATCTCTCGATTTAATAATTCGTCAGGATTTCGTAATTCTCGATTTCATAATTCTTTAGGATTTCGTGAATTTTCTTTCATATAAATAGGTTCGGAAATGGATTACGGAAAATACGATCGCTCAAGCTTCTTTCTCGTAGTCCAATCTTACCTTGGGATAAAATGCCTCCGACTGCATAACCGGATGTGTCGGTTATTACAACGAAGGGCTTAGTGCAATCAGGACTTTGTAATAAGGGTTCTTCACACAATTTATTTTTTACTATATCAAATGCTTTTTGATGAGTTCCTACCCATTTAAATTCTAAATCGTTTTTCAATAACATATTTAGTAAAGCTGCAATGTTTGATAAGTCTTCGATGCATTTTCTATAATATCCTACAAGTCCTATGAATTCTTTTATGATTTTCATTTTTTTTGGAATTGGAAAATTTCTCTCTGCTTCTATTTTTCTTGGATCTGGCCTGACTCCTTCATTATCAATGACATATCCACGATAAAATGCTCCTAAATGCAAAAATTCCCATTTATCTGGCTGGAGTTTTACATTTGCTTCTCTCAATCTACTTGCTAATGTTGTGAATTTTTCTTTGTGCTTCTCCAGGGCATTCGCATATAAGATTATGTCGTCCAAATATACAAATAATTCGATTCCTTGAAGGCCGGTTAAAACGAGATCTATTCAACGTTGGAAAGTTGCAGGTGCATTCTTTAAACTATCTTCCATCTTTTAATGGAAACTACTGGCCAGGTCGAAAACCGAGAAATAGTGTGCTCCTCCTAACTGATCAAAGATATCCGTGATATTAGGGAGAGGATGACAATTTCCTATAGCTTGTTTATTTAATTTGCGGTAATCTAAAACCTGTCGCCTCTTTTTATTTCCGTGGGAATCCCGTTTTGTAAGTGCAAGGAGAAAAGGTGAGTTGTAAGATTATTGAGATGGCTTTACCTATTTTGTTTTTTATTAGTTCATTGACCTGTCTAGTTATTTCTTCTCTTTGAACCTGGGGAAATCTGTATTGTCGTGTAAATATGGGTTGACTATTTCCTGTAGGAATATTGTCTTAAGGTACGTTAGTTGCTTCAAGAGGTTCGTCTGGGATTTGGAAAATGTCTTCATTGTTAATAATAAGTATTTCAACATGAGTATAGGCTTCTTGATTTAAATGTTCTAAGCGTAATAATTTCTTCATATTTTCAAGTTCACTTTCTTCGTTAAGGGGTTAGGGTCAGTCGCAGTTCAAAAAATACACATTACAAGAAGTTACAGTGATTTTTTAAAATCAGAATATCGATAAACAAGTAAGTGATAGTGAATCTTCCAGAGGTAAAAAAAAAGTGTTTTGCGGTGCGCATCGTATAACTCAGGACTCGATCATCAGAAACAAAAAAATACAATGGGATTAGTTAAAAACGATATTCCCTTGCACTTAAATGAAGAATTAAGTCAAAATTTTAATTTTCAAAAAAATGACGGATGTGTAAACACCAAATTTTTCAAGGAAAATAAAAAGGTTGTGTTTATACATCCGCTATTTTCTTGAAAATTAAAATTTTGACTTAAGTTTTCGTTCAAGTACAAGGGAATATCGTTTTTTAACTAATCCCGTTGTATAGCTGTATAGTTATATAGTTGTATAATTGTTGTTCCAGATGATCCAGTCGTGAGTTACGACGCGCACCGCAAAACACTTTTTTTTACCTCTGGCAGATTAACTATAACTTGCTTGTTTATCGATATTTGCATCTTAAAAAATTACTGTAACTTCTTGTAACGTGTATTTTTTGAACTGTAGAATATTTGTCGATAAATAGTAAAACCTGCTTTCAAACAAAAAAAAATCTTTAAAAAATCGTTTTTTTTTGCCTTGCAACTGACCCTAACCCCTTAATTTCAAAAAGTTGATGATATTGTTCTTCTTTATTATGTTGAGTGTAAAAATAGTTGAATGTATGTTCAACTGGTTGCGATTCTAGATTTTGAATTTGTTTTTTACTTGAAGTTTGCATATAATATTCCGGTATTTTAATTTTTCCGAAATGTAAAAGTTCTACTCTGGGGACTAGAATTTCAACTGGATGAGGACGAATGTTTGAAACCTTTAGGTAGGTTTTTCCATTATTCTTTGTTACTATTGCTTTCCCTAAAAAAATACCACTATTTGGTAAAACTTCAGGAATAAAACAGGTTTCTTTTTCTTTGTTTTTAACATGAACATAAAAATTGACAAGTTTTCTTACTGGGTAATTCATTCTTGAGCATCGAAAGAATAATATTTTGCATTTATTTCTAATTACCTTTGTTCATAATTTATTTTTACGTGATTGTTTCTAAACAATTCTGTCCCTCAAACGCCATTGCGTTCTACTGGGACTTCATTAGGGATTATGTTAAAAATCGTAGGGAACCACAAATATTTATCGTTATTTGTCCTAATGTGAACACTGGGTGTACATTTATACCTGTTAATCTCAAACAATTTAATCTTTTCATTATTACATTTGATGTGATTCCATGTTCATTTATTAAATTTGGACCGGCTCCGGTATCTATCATCATTCGAACTGGATTTTTTAAACCGTGAGTTAATAGTGTTAGTTATGCTCTTGTTTATTCGTTCTGTCTTAAAATTGTCTGATTGTTGGGGGTCAGTTTCTGGTGCGTTTATAGCTTTGCTTGAGCCCCCTCTGTGCACCAGCTCTGGGGAGAGCGTTGGAGTTTTCCTTTTGTATTGTTCGTAGTTCTTGTTGTTGAAGTTGAGGGCTTAGTTGGAAATTGCTATTATTAATTTTTTTATAACATTCGCCTATAACATCACCTGTCTTCTTATAGTAGTTCAAAATGATTATTCCGTTTCTCATATTATTCTTTTGAGGACGGTTAGGGTTTGGCAGGTAGGTATTTGGGCTTATTTCATTCCATTGAGGACTTTGACCTACATTATGTGGTCTCCATCGGGGTCCTTCCTGATTTTCTCTATTTCCCCATGTTTGATTTTGTGGAATATTGTCATTGATTATTATACGATGTGGCTGATCGCTGATAATTATGTGTAGCTGGTCTTAGATAGTTTTAAAATTTTCGCAGATTATTGTTTACAAATTGCCTTTGGATCTTGAAATGGTCTTTGAGTATTGTGTTGAAACTGGTTTTGCGGTTGGTTAGAATTTGATAATTGTTGAATAAGGCGTCTACATGTGGATGCCCTATGTCCAATATTTCCACAGAATTCACATGATATGATATCTTCGCGAGTGATATTAACTTTATTAGTTTGTATTTCATGTACGTTACTTCTTCTGGTTAAGGGTAGTTTGATCTTTTTCTCAGTTCTTTTGTTGCGGCAATTAATCATTCTATTTCTAACGCGCTGTTAATTGTTTCTGAAAATGTTAATGATTTATCTATTCTAGTTTGAACTTCTGTTCTTTACCCTCTAATAACACAATCGACTGGATCTTTTTCTAATTCTTCTATGAAATTGCGAGAGACAGTCAAACATAAACCGAAATTTCTTCCGCAGAGTCACATAAGCGACCGCATCGACTTAAGACCAATTGGCGGCTGAAGCGGGTTTTTTTCAGACTTGCTCAGT
This sequence comes from Andricus grossulariae, assembly GCA_011634705.1. Lineage (NCBI taxonomy): Eukaryota > Metazoa > Arthropoda > Insecta > Hymenoptera > Cynipidae > Andricus > Andricus grossulariae. The sequence continues at coordinate 228,323,825 of JAABKJ010007545.1, forward strand.
ACTCCGTAGGCCTCTTTCTTCTCTTTCGTTCAGGAGCTTGCGCGATGAGTGAGAAAGAAGTCCCAGTGTACGTTGCACAACGCTTTATAATAAAATGTTTGAGTAAAGAACGCATAAAGCCCAGTAAAATTGTGCGTAAGTTGAAGCAGCAGTTTGTACAAACAAATTTATAGAGGCGTGTGCAAACGTACAGAACACGCATCATGCGCGACGGCCCAGAACGAGCGTCACGTGTGGGGTAAAAGTGGGTGCTCGCAACGATTTTTTGGGATCATGAAGGAGTTGTGGTTGTTTATTTTCTCCACGAGAGGTATATGGTGAAGGCTGAGTGCTATTGTAAGCTTTTGGACAAAGCTAAGGCAGTCTACAAGTCCAAAGACGGTGCCCCCCATCCGCAGTACACTAGGCTTCATACTGTCACTCAAGCAAAACTGCAGGAATTGCACTGGACTTTTCTCAAACATCCTGCCTATATCCCTGATATTTACCCTGTGACTACCATTTGTTTGGAGCACTGAAAGAGGCTTTGGGATGTCAGGGTTTCAATACCGATGAGGAGGTTGAGCATTTCTTGCGCAAATGGCTTCAGACACAACCACCTTCGTTTTATGATACTGAAACTCAGAAGCTACCAATCCGATGGAAAAAGTGCCTTAAATATAGAGGAATGTCTATAGAAAAATAATAATTTCATACTTTGTAAACTTTTCATTTATTATAAAGTTATAAAAAATATTCGGTTTATATTTGACTGTCCCTCGTACCCTTTATTTTATTGACTTCTGTTGACGAAATATGTTTATTTTTTGCTCTATACGCGTCAGTGATTTTTGCAGAGATTTCTTATACTCGAGTTATATAGGAAAGTACATTTTCGTTTTCCTATTAATAAATATTACCTACTTTTCCCTGTAATTGATATACCTTTTTTAACGGAGCGTATAACGATTTTAGTTTGTTTATGAATTCTTTCACCGAATTATACGTGACCGTCCGCGAAGAAAGGGACAATCTCTAGGTTCTGAGTTAATCTTTCATTTCCAATAATCAGAAATTTTTTAAGTTATTTACTTTTCTTGTTATTAACCTACAAACATAGGCATGATAAGCGTACGCGGAGACCGAACGAGAGGCCAACGAAATCCAGTCCCACCACTTACCACTTTAGCGATACGCGACGTGTCCGTGAGCTCCACTAGCTCGTGCCTAAAAGTGTAGTGGTAAGTGGAGGGGGTGCTTTTCGTAGACGCATCCCCACTACTCAAATGCTGGCTTGTGGACTCTGCTACGATCGCCCGTCCTGTAAAATACAGCTTTGACGCATTAGGTCCCTTTCTTCGCGGACGGTCACATTTATTTTCTACATGTCGAAAAGTTGGAAGCGTCAAGTTAAACAAAAATTCCAGATAGAATCTGTAAAATCCAACATTTTCCCAGTTCAAGCAGTCAAATTCTTGATTTTCCCAGTTGGAAGCAGCCAAGCTAAACAGAAATTCCGGTTGGGAGCTCTGAAATGTAAGCTTTTTTCAATTGAAATCAGTCATTTTTTTTATTTTCCCCGTTTGACGCGGTTATATCTAAGATTTTTCTAATTCGAAGCAGTTAAATTTAGCAATTTGTCTAGTTGTAAGCAGTCAAATTCCCTATTTGGAAGCAGTTCATGAATTCCTAATTAGAAACACTAAAATTTGGGACATTTCTAGTTTGAAGCAATCAAGTTTTGAATTTTGCTAGTAGGAAACTGTCAAATTGAGAACTTTTCCAGATGAAATCATTAAACCTCACCATTTTCCCAGTTGGAAGCATTCGACTTTGGGTATCGCCCAGTTGGAAGCGGTCAAATTTAGTATTTTCCCAGTACGAATTATTCAAGTTTTAACCTTTTCTAGTTGGAAACAGTCAAATGTAGGATTTTTCCAGTTGGAAGCGATCAAGTTAAGGATTTTCTAATTAGAAGCAGTCATATTTAAGATTTTTCAAAATTTGAAGCAGTACAGTTCAAGCTTTTCCCAATGGGAAGCAGTAAAATTGAACATTTTTCCAATTTAAGGTAGCACAATTTAAGAATTTTCCAATTTGAAGCATTGGAAATTAAGGTTTTCCGAATTGGAACAAGTCAATTTTGAGATTTTCCCAGTTGAAAGCATTGAATTCTAAGATTTTCTAATTGGAAGCAGCCACATTCAAGATTTTTCCAATTTGGAAGCAGTGTATTTAGAGATTTTTCTGGTTGAAAGCAGTGAAATTGAACATTTTCCCAGCACCAGAATTTAAGATTTTTCCAATTTGAGGCATTGGAATCCAATATTTTTTCAATTGGAACGATTGGCGTGTTCTTCAAAAAAAAGAGTACACAATTTAATATTATTTCCCTCTAAACCAAAAAGGTAATCATAAAAATCCCTATACATGTTCCTTTCCCGACTTTTCCGACCATTTTCTGACATTTGCTAAAAAAGTGAGAGCAGGGATCACAGCGCAAAAAAGGGGAAATAAGATAATTTTTTCACGAAAAAGGGGAAAATAGGGGAAAGATTAAACTTTTATTTTTACATGTCGAAAAGAACAAACCAGCTTTTTATATGAAATTTTATATTTTTAAATAATTTTCAATGATTTCTGCCATTCAAGAATTTATTTTTAAAAATTGGATATACTTAGGTTTTTATGGAAATCCATTCACTGCGATATAAAAAAGTCCAAAAAAAAAATAAAATTAGTTAAATACACAATTTTAATATATGTTTAACATCGTTCTCATAAATATTTCTTTGAAAGACTTGCCATTTCTTCATTACTATAATTAATATTTTCAATGTATATTTAAATTAATTAATATCTTCTGTTGTCTTGATTAAATTTACAATTTAAAATTTTAAGAATTCAAAAATAAATTTGACCTTATTTAGAATTTGTTAAAAATGTACAAAACCCTGTTTTTTGGATTGATTCGAACCTGAAATTTCTTCAGCTTGAACCAAAGAAACATGTTATTATTTTTTATTAATGGGAAACATTTTTTTCTTGGTGTTTATAACGTTCCAAAAACGCAAAAAAAAAAAATGAAATCCCAAAAATCCTAAATCACGAAAAAAGATTTTTCCGAAAAAGCAAAATGTTAAAACGTTTCTTTGGTTCAAGCTGAATAAATTTCAGGTTCGAAATATTCAACTTTTTTTGAAACGTATGCATGTAACTCAATAAAAAAACATTTTTTTGCACATTTTCCAAAAATTGTTATTGCGCAATAAATTTATGTTTAAATTTCGTAATTTTGTATTATTGTTCACCAGTAAAAGTTATAAATATAACAAATCTGTCATAATTTTTGAACCAATAGAAAAAATTCATCAATAATTTATTCAAGTGCTATAATTGCCTTAATTATTCTTTTAAAATGGAATTTAATGGTCTTTTCCAGGTTTTCCAGGTCAAGAAGTCAAGTTTTTCCAGGTCTCCTTTTTTTACATCAAATAATGTGAAATAACCGTTTGTTAGATATAAAAAATAAGCTATTATATTTTTTATTGACCATAAATTAAAAAAAGCAGAACCATAAATAAACTAATAAAAAATATAATAAAAATTATTTTTTCCGAACATAAGTCGACTTTGAAATCCTTGAAATCTTTGAAATCTTTATGAATTCGTTGAAATCTCTTGAAATACTTAAAATCTTAGTAAAATCTGGAAATTTCTATGAAATCTTTTTAAATTTTTGTAAAATATTTGAAATCCGTACAACCTTGAAAATCCTTGAAATCTTTGTGAATTCGTTGAAATCTCTTGAATTACTTAAAATTTTGTAAAATCTTGCAATTTCTATGAAATCTTTTAAAATTTTTGTAAAATATTTGAAATCCTTAAAATCTTTGTAAAATCTTCAAATATTTGTGAATTCGTTGAAATCTCTTGAATTACTTAAGTACTTGAACTTGAAAATCCTTGAAATCTTTGCGAATTCTTTAAAATCTCTTGAAGTACTTAAAATCTTTCTAAAATCTTGAAATCTTGAAAATCCTTGAAAATCCTTGAAATCTTTGTGAATTCGTTGAAATCTCTTGAAGTACTTAAAATCTTTGTAAAATCTTGAAATTTCTGTGAAATCTTTTGGAATCTTTTAGAATTTTTGTAAAATATTTGAAATCCTTGAAATCTTTGTGAATTCGTTGAAATCTCTTGAAATACTTAAAATCTTTGTAAAATCTTGAAATTTCTAGGAAATCTTTTTAAATTTTTGTGAAATATTTGAAATCTTTGAAATCTTTGCGAATTCGTTGAAATCTCCTAAGTACTTAAAATCTTTGTGAAATCTTTTGGAATATTTTTAAATTTTTGCAAAATATTTGTAATCCTTGAAATCTTTAAAGACCTTGAAATCTTCGAAATCTTTGTGAAGTTCTTATGAAATCCTTGAAATATTTGTGAAAGCTTTCTTTAATCTCTAATTGTGAAACCTTTTGTGTTCGTTTGAAATCATTGAAATCTTCTTATCTCTTCTCAAATTCGTAGAAAACTTTTGGAATAGTTTAACATCTTTGAAATGTTTTGAAATCTTTGGAATGCTTGTATTCATTTGAAATCTTTATGAAATTGTTATAAAATCTTTGAAATATTTGTGAAATGTTTTGTATTCATTTGATATCATTAAAATATTTGTAATCTGTGTAAAATCTTTTGAAATCTTGGCCATCTGGTATACTATAACCTCTTTAAAATCTTTGAAATTTTTTGAAAGTTGTCAAATCTTTGGAAATATTTGCTGAAAATTTTCTTAAATCCTTATTTGTGAAATCCTGTTTATTCGCTGAAATCATTGAATTATTTGAAATCTTACAAACAGGGAAATCTTTTCAAATCTTCTAAAATGTTCTGAAAACGATTCATATCTTTGAAATGCTTTAAAAGCTTTTTGAAATATTTAAAATCTGGTATACACGGCTTTTTTAAATCTTTGAAATCCGTAAAATCTTTGTAAAATGTTCAAAAACCTTTTGAATATTTTTTAATCCTTGAAATATTTTGAAACCTTTTGAAATCTTTAGTAATGTTTTGTAAATGTAATGTTTTTTTTAGTTTTTTGTTTGTAATGTTTTTTTACACGCAAAAAACAAGTGGCGAAAACTTGGAAAAATCCCTTATATGACTATGGCTCATTTTAATTCTGAAACTGAATTACCATCGAAATTTTCAGCTAATAATTTTTACAATTTGTAAGTTGAATATCACAAAAAAAATGTATACTTTAACATTCTATATTAGCGGAGATGAAATTAAAAACTTATAGAATTATTTACAATATTAATGACTGTTCATTTCATGTTAATTATTGATCACAATATTAAAGTATTTTCATTGCAATCTATAAAATAATTGGTAAAGTTTACACAAAATTTCTAAAAATCTCTTTATATATTCCATAATGAATAAAAGATAAATTATATCTTGATAAATAAAAAACTTTTCAATAGCAATATTTCTTCTAAACGAGATGTTTCTTTCATAATAGACTAAAAGATTTAAATTACTTTTCGCATTTCAATAAAATAACTGTTTTCAAAGAAACAAAAATTTAATTCAAGGTTCTCGTGAAAAATTCAAGAAGATTTCCAGGTTTTCAAGGTTCAACAAAAATTCAAGGAGAATTCCAGTTTTTCAAGGTTTTCAAGGTCACTGGGCACTCCTTGCAGTTTTCTAGGCAGCACAGAATTTTGTAGAAAATGTTCAATTCTTGTTTTTTTTTTTTTTTGTAAAATGAAGACAGAGATGAAATGTTCTTGTTTTGAAATGTAATAATTGCAGAGGGCGGAAAACAACCCTTTTTAGAGAATACTAAAACACGACTTCCATGGATATGAAAATTGAGTTTTACCATCATTCAGGTAATTTTAGTTGAGGCATTGTTTTCAGATATTTCCCGACTTGTTTACTCAGCCGTCATAAATACAGAGGAAAATAATGCTGAACAAAATAACTGGAATGCAGATTGTGAATATTCGCTTTTCCAGCGTTATATATTATTAAGCGAACCAGGGGATTTCTCTCATTGAATGCGTTGCAAACAATTCAAGCAAAATGAAAATAAAAATAAAAATAAATAAAAAAACGTAATGCTAAAATCGTGAAATTAAATATTCGCTTTTGTACATTTTATAATTTTCATTATGAAGTACTTTTCAAAAACACACAATACCGAACCATTTGTAATATGCCAGCTCTCTGCTTGCTAGAAGTTTCTCGTGTTTTTTATCGAAAATAAAAATTATGGAAATCGAAATTGGAACTTTAAATATGGAAAAGTAGTGTATTAGGATCCTAAAAAAGTATAATTAATTTGATTTTGACCGATGAACGCCTTTAACTTACGCATTAGCAAAATATGTTTTAACCTCATTGTTTATATATTTTTGTGTATGTCAATTTTTAAAATATTTTTGGTCTCTCCAAATTTTCACACCTTTTTAATTAACGTTTTCGAGGCGATGATTTATGTTCAATGAACCTCTGTTCTTGAAAAAAAAATTTTTAAACTACTGGAATGACGAAAGAATTTTTTCATATTTTTAAAGCTTTTCTACTGGTAAGAAGACATTAGAACTTTTTTTGATATGTCTGGCAAATCATAAATGTAAACATAGTAAATTTTGGAAAAATTGATTTTTTAAAATTATCTTTCTTTAACTTGCTTTAGAAAATCGACTCTACATTTGAAGACTTTTTACTGGTAAAAATATACTAAATAAATATTAGCAAGTTTACATAATCGAAAAAAGAGAGTTTTAAAGAGAATTGTTTTTATAATTTGTTAAATTATTTGTTTCTAGTGCATTTTTTTCAGTAAAAAGTCCTCGGATGTATATTCTTAAATTTTCAAAACTATAAATATAATAATTTTTACCAGCATATTTTCCACCAAATTAATTATCCTTTTGAGAGTCCTAATTAAACTACTTTTCCACAGTTTCCATGTCAATTTCCATAATTTCAGACGCCACAGTCCCGAATGCTCTCAAAACAAATAGGGTGATTTTTCATGAAAATATTCAACCCAAAAAATTTATTTATTTATTTATTTTCAACCGAGAAGATTAATTTTTTACTAATAAAGACAAATTTTTAACAAAGATAAATTTTCAACAAAATAGTTAATTTTTCAAACAAAGAGATGAATTTTTAACTGAAATAATGAATCTTCAACCAATAAAATGAACTTTAAACAAATCAGGGCCGTCTGAACCGTTTCAAATTAGAATACATAATATTGTGCAATAAAAGCGAGTGAGTACCCGCGCACTGTCCCTTTTCGCTACGTTACTGGGATCAATTTCAATTTTCAACAAAATAATTAAATTTTTCAACCAAATAGTAGAATTTTCACCGAAATGGTAGACTTTTCAACCAAAAAGAATTCAGTTACAACTAAAAATAGTTGGATTTTCTTATTGGGTTCTATCAATTCAGTGCGGATTGAAAACAGGGTGTCTAGCGTTTTTTTAAACATAAATAAAATAAATATAATAATAATAATAATAAATAATAATAAATAATAATAAAATCAAAGTGGGTTCAATTCCGCGTTTAATAAACTTTTCTTATTAGAATTGGTTGAAATTGACTGAGTTATCGAATTTCAAGCTAATTTACGTTTAGTTTTCAATGAAATAATTAATAGTTTGCAACAGCAATAAAACAAATTTTTAACAAACAAATTAATTTCAAAACAAATTGAATTTTCAACTAAAAAAGATCAATTTTCTACTAAAAATAGAAAAGTTAAGATTTTAGTAAAAAAATAATTTTCAGCAACGACAAAAAAGCGAATTTTTCGCACAAACAAATTTTATTTTTAACCAAATATTCGAATTTTAATCCTAATAATTGAATTTTCAACAAAAGACATGAATTTTAAAACAAATAGTGGAATTTTCAACTAAAAAAGATCAATTTTACACCAAAAATGGAAAAATTAAGATTTTAGTGAGAAAATAATTTTAAGCAATAACAAAAACAAACGAATTTGCACACAAAAATTCAATTTCCAACAAAATATCTCAATTTTTACCCAAATAATTGAATTTTCAACAAAAGACATGATTTTTTAAAAAATAGTTGAATTTTCAACTGAAAAAGATCAATTTTCCACCAAAAATGGAAAAGTTGAGATTTCAATTAAAAAAATAGTTTGCAACAGCAATAAAACAAATTTTTAACAAACAAATTAATTTCAAAACAAATTGAATTTTCAACTAAAAAAGGTCAATTTTCTACTAAAAATAGAAAAGTTAATATTTTAGTAAAAAAAAAATAATTTTCAGCAAGGACAAAAAAACGAATTTTTAACAAAAACAAATGTTATTTTCAACAAAATATTTAGATTTGTATCCAAATAATTGAATTTTCAACAAAAGACATGAATTTTGAAACAAATAGTGGAATTTTCTACTAAAAAAGATCAATTTTTCACCAAAAATGGAGAGCTTAAGATTTCCATAAAAAATAGTTTGCCAGAAGGAGAGAACGAATTTTCAACAAAATATTTTTTTTTCAACTAAATATTTGAAAAATAAAAAAAAGCCTAATTTTCACCAAAATGCATGAATTATGAAACAAATAGGTTCATATTCAACTGAAAAGGATCAATTTGAACCAAAAACGTAATAGTTACTATTTCATTTAAAAAAAATAGTTTAAAAAAGTTATTTATAAAAACAAAATATTAGAATTTCTAACCTACAAATATGAATTTGTTATCGAAAAAATAAATTTTAAACTAAAAAATATAAATTTTCTACCAAAAATAGAAAAGTTAAGATTTTAGTAAAAAAATAATGTTCACCAACGACAAAGAAACAAATTTTTAACAAAAACAAGTTTTATTTTTAACAAAATATTTGAATTTTTATAAAAATAATTGAATTTTCAACAAAATACATTAATTTTAAAACAAATAGTTGAATTTTCAACTAAAAAAGGTCAATTTCCCACTAAAAATGGAAAAGTTAAGATTTCAATAAAAAACAGTTTGCCAGAAAGAGAAAACGAATTTTCAACAGAATATTTTATTTTTCAGCTAAATAGTTGAAAAATAAAAAAAGGCTAATTTTCAACAAAATACATGAATTTTGAAACAAATAGGTTCATATTCAACTAAAAAGGATAAATTTTCCACCTAAAATGTAAAAGTTAATATTTCCATTGAAATAAAGATAGTTTTGAACACAAAAACAACTATTTTTAACAACAAAATTTAATTTTTAGCAAAATGTTTGAATTCTTTACCTACAAATATGAATTTTTCACTCTAAAGACGAATTTTTAACTCTAAAGATCAATTGAATTAATTAAATCATATAAATTATTTAAATTAATTAAATTAATAAAATAATTAAAATAATTACATTGAATGAATTATTTAAATTAATTGTTAAAATTTTTAATTAATTAATTTAATTAAATCAATAAAATTAATTTATTAAATTAATTTTTTATTTGCAGTTGCTGCTCAAAACTGTCCCCCTGAAAACTGCATGTCTAGCAGCAACAAATGTCTCCAGACTTCAGATGGACTTTGCGAAAATCCAGCAGATTCTTGTTGTTCCGTGGGTAAGTAATATAACAAAAAAAAAATTTCGTTAAGTTTAAAATTAAGTTTCCATGTCAGAAAATTAAAATAAAAAACTAAAATATTCTCAAAGTTTCTTTCTTGTAGGGGGAACCTCCCACAGTGGATAATACAACCTACAGTGAATAATAATTTAAACATTCTAATATTATAAAAAAATTAATTTCAATAAAATAATATTTAATAGACGATACGAGTCAATAGATTATATTTAATATTAATTATTTTACGTATATTTGCGCTTTGAATTAATTATCCACTGTAGGCTGCATTATCCACTGTAGAAAGTTGCCCCCTATCTCGACTCGTTTTTCTTATTATTAACTGAAAAATGAAAAAATATCAACAATCTAAATATGTAATTTTGTTTTTCAGTTAAATCAGAATATGCGACTCTGTGCAAACAATTCGGTGGAGAGTGCAGAAGCGACTTTTGCGGCCAAAAACTCATAAGAAGATCTAATGATTGTGCTGATAATGAAGTTTGTTGTGTTTTAGTCTAATAAAATCAGAAGAAAGCAGGAAAAATCTTTTTTGGATGTTGAAAAAAATTAAATAATAATAATAATAATAATATTTTGTATGATCCTGTTGTAAATAAATATTTAAATAATATTGCACAATTATTTCAAGTTGCTATTTAACCCTCCCAATATAATAAGAATTATCTGAAAAGTTGAAAATGTATACAACATTAACTTTGAACATTTATTGTTTAAGGGGCAGAAAATATTTTTAAAAATCTTAGTGGTAAATCGTGGAATTTTTGGACAAGAAACTCTTCAGATATGAACCATAAAAACTGAAAGGCTTTTAAAATCATAAAAAAATTAAAAACTTTATTACGTCTAAATAATAATTTATGAATAGTCAAATTTTTATTACATATCTCCATTGTCACTTTTAATTATTCTTGAGATTTCTGTTTTTCAGCTGAACAAACACAAAGATTGGGGAGGCCAACCAGAACAAGCAAAGATTTTTATCATTTTTTTCCGTTGATAATTAGGTTAAGATTATTTTAAGAATAGAAAAATTAAACTGCAAAATATACGGAAATAAGTTAAATAGATCACATATTTTTTTATTCAGAAAATATTTTAAGAAAAGAAGAATCTGATAATTTTTTTAATGAAATAGTATATGAACAATACAGTGAATAATACAGTCCAGAGTGGATAATAATTAATTAAAAATACTAATGTATGTGACAAATTAATTTAATTTTATCAGAAGTTAAGACACTATACTTTTTACGAAAAAAATTAATTTTAAATTAATAATTTTACGTATATTGGCGCTATTAATTAATTATTATCCAATGTAGGCTGCATTATCCACTGTAGGATGATTTTGGAAAAAAAAAATTTTTTTCAAAAAGAGGAAATTTCGTTCTTTTAAAAATGCCAGCGTAATGAACAAAAATTAATAAATGCAGCACTTTTATGAGAAACCGCAAATTTTATTGAATGAGACAACCAACACAATTATTTTTTTTTTCATCTCGCGCAATTTTTCAATTACAATGTAACATGAATATTAATGAATATAAATTTTTTTATTTCATAGTATCCATTATCTGAAATGATAGAAAAGAAAAACCAAGGAGTTTGGATAAATTATGAAAACTGGTATCTTACATAATCTAAAATTGTTGAAAATTATAAATAATTTATTGAAGGTTGTAATGTTTGAAATTTCAACTGAATAAGATCAATTTTCTACCAAAACTTGAAAAGTTCAGAGTTGAGTAAAAAAATAATTTTCAGCAACAAAAAAAATGAATTTTTAACAAAAAAATGTTATTTTCAACAAAACATTTTAATTTTTATCCGAATAATTGAATTTTCAACAAAAGACATGAATTTTGAAACAAATAGTTAAATTTTCAACTAAAAAACATAAATTTTAGAATAATAATTTGCAACAAAAATAAACCCAATTTTTAACAACAATTAATTAATATAATACATAATTAATATAATACAATTAATTAACATAAAATTTTTGTATTTCATAGGGGACGACTAAAAAGTCCCGAAAAATAAAAATCCCAACACTTTAAAATTCCCGAATATATATATATATATACCATTTTGATTGTTTAAATTCGGTAATTTTCCAATTCGGATATTTTATAATTCCGGAATTTTATTTTTCGAGAATTTTCCAATTCGGGATTTTTATTTTTCAGCAATTTTATTATTCGGGAATTTTCCAATTCTGTAATATTATGAAATGATCGGGAATTTTCCAAATCGGGAGTTTTATGATTCGGGAATTTTATTATTGGAGAATTTTAACATACGGGAATTTTACTATTCGGGAATTTTAAAATTCGGAAATTTTATTATTCGGTAATTTTAAAATTTGGGAATTTTATTAATCACGAATTTTCCAATTCGGGATGTTTATTTTTCGGCAATTTTTTTATTCGGGAATTTTCCAATTTTGTAATATTATAAAATGTTCGGGAGTTTTATTATTCGGGAATTTTCCAAATCGGGAATTTTATTATTCGGGAATTTGAAAATTTGGGAAGTTTATATTCGGGAATTTTCCAATTCGTGATTCTTATTTTTCGGCAATTTCATTATTCGGGAATTTTCCACTTCTGTAATATTATAAAATGTTTGGGAATTTTATTATTCGGAAATTTCCCAAATCGGGAATCTTATAATTCAGGAATTTTATCATTCAGGAATTTTCCAATTCGGAATTTTACTATTCGGGAATTTCCAAATTCGGGATTTTTATTTTTTGGGAATTTTGCTATTCGGGAATTTTCCAATTCTGTAATATTATAAAATGTTCGGGAATTTTGCTATTCGGGAATTTTCAAAATCGGGAATTTTATTATGCGGAAATTTTCCAATTCTTTAATATTATAAAATGTTGGGGAATTTTATTATTCGGGAATTTTCGAAATCGGGAATTTTATTATTCGGGAATTTTCCAAATCGGCAATTTTATTATTCGGGAATTTTCCAAATCGGGAATTTTATTAATCGGGAATTTTCCAAATCGGGAATTTTATTATTCGGGAATTTTCCAATTCTGTAATATTATAAAATTTTCGGGAATTTTAAAATTCGGTATTTTTTTCGGCAATTTTATTTTTCAGGGATTTTACAGTGTCGGGAATTTTATTCTTTGGGATTTTTCATTCTTCCCTTCCATAGTATCCATTATCTAAAATGATAGAAAAGAAAAGCAAGGAGTTTGGATAAATGATGAAAACTGACATCTTACATAACCTAAAATTGTTCAAAATTATACATAAACCATTCAAGGTTGTAAATTCTCATGAAAAAATGCAAGCATGAATTAAAATTGTTGAAAAATTTGTCATCTTCATGTCCGGTGTAAAACGTTAACATAACCTTAAACTGTTCCAAAATTGTAAATCTTCAAAAAATATATTTCTATATTTACTGTTAAAATCGCTAAGTTAAACTACAATTGTACAAAAATCTTCTTTGAAATCTAATGATTTTTCACTAAAAATACAGATTTTCACGAAATTCATATAATTAAAGGAATTTAAGAAATTTATGGGATTCACAGAATTCATAGAATTCAAAGAATTAAAAAAATTCAAGGAATTTACGGAATTTATGGAATTCACGGAATTCGTGAAAATAAAGGAAACCACGAAATTTACGGAAATAACGGAATTCAAGGAATTAACGCAATTCAAGGAATTCACGCCATTCAAGGAATTCGTGTAATTGAAGGAATTCACGAAATTCGTCGAATTAACAAAATTCACAAAATTCGAAGAATTCATAGAATTCAAGGAAATCACAGAATTCATGGAATTCACGAAATGCACGGAATTCGAGGAATTCATGGAATTGAAGGAATTCACGAAATTTATGGAATTCATGGAATTGAAGGAATTCACGAAATTTATGGATTTCATGGAATTTAAGGAATTCGTGGATTTCGCGGAATTCACGGAATTTGCGGAATTCACGAAATTTATGGAATTCGCGGAATTCATGAAATTTAAGGAATTCCTGGAATTCGTGGGATTCATGGATTTCGCTGAGTTCGCGGAATTCATGTAGTTGAAGAAGTTCACGAAATTCGCCGAATTAATGAAATTCACAAAATTCAAGGAATTCATAGAATTCAAGGTATTCAAGGAAATCACAGAATTCATGGAATTCACGAAATTCGCGGAATTCATGGAATTGAAGGAATTCACAAAATTTACGGAATTCACGGAATTCATGGAATTGAAGGAATTTGTGGATTTCGCAGAATTCATGGAATGCATATAATTGAAGGAATTTAAGAAATTTATCGGATTCACAGAATTCATGGAATGCAAGATATTTAAAGAATTCGAGGAAATCATGATATTTATGGAATTCACGAAATTCAAGGAATTCGCGCAATTCAAGGAATTCATGTAATTGAAGGAATTCACGAAATTCGTTGAATTAATGAAATTCACAAAATTCAAGGAGTTCATGGAATTCGAGGAATTGATGAAATTGAAAGAAATCACAGAATTCATGGAATTCAGGAAATTCACGGAATTCGCGGAATTCATGGATTTGAAGGAATTCACGAAATTTATGAAATTCACCGAATTCGTGGATTTTAAGGAATTCGTGGAGTTCGCGAAATTGATGGAATTCAAGGAAATCACAGAATTCATGGAATTCAGGAAATTTACGGAATTCGCGGAATTCATGGAATTGAAGGAATTCACGAAATTTATGGAATTCACGAAATTCACGGAACTTAAGGAATTCGTGGAATTCGCGGAATTCATGGCTTTCGCGTAATTCACGGAATTCATTTAATTTAAGGAATTTAAGAAAATTATGGGATTCACAGAATTCATGGAATGCAAGGTATTAAAAAAATTCGAGGAAATCATGAAATTTATGGAAGACACGGAATTCAAGGAATTCGCGCAATTCAAGGAATTCATGTAATTGAAGGAATTCACGAAATTCGTGGAATTAATGAAATTCACAAAATTCAAGGAATTCATGGAATTCGAGGAATTGATGGAATTCAAAGAAATCACAGAATTCATGGAATTCAGGAAATTTACGGAATTCGCGGAATTCATAGAATTGAAGGAATTCACGAAATTTATGGAATTCACGAATTCGTGGAATTCGCGGAATTCATGGATTTCGCGTAATTCATAGAGTTCATTTAATTGAAGGAATTTAAGAAATTTATGGGATTCACAGAATTCATGGAATGCAAGGAATTTAAAAAATTCAAGGAATTCACGCAATTTATGGAATTCACGGTATTCACGAAATTCACGGAATTCGTGGAATTGAAGGAAATAATGAAATTTATGGAATTCACGGAATTTAAGGAATTCGCGAAATTCAAGGGATTCATTTAATTGAAGGAATTCACGAAATTCGTCGAATCAATAAAATTCACGGAATTCATGTAATTTGAGGAATTCGTGGAATTCGCGGAATTCATGTATTTCGCGGGGTTCACGGAATTCACGGAATTCGTGGAATTGAAGGAAATCACGAAATTTATGGAATTCATGGAATTCACGCAATTGAAGAAATTCATGTAACTGAAGAAATTCACGAAATTCATCGGATTAATGAAATTCACAAAATTAAAGAAATTCATGGAATTCGAGGAATTGATGGAATTCAAGGAAGTCACAGAATTCTCGGCATTCATGGAATTGAAGGAATTCACGAAATTTATAGAATTCACGGAATTCATGGAATTTAAGGAATTCGTTGAATTCACAGAATTCATGGAATTCGCGGAGTTTACGGAATTCATGTAATTGAAGGAATTTAAGAATTTTTTGGAATACACGAAATTCGTGGAATTGAAGAGAATCACGAAATTGATGAAATGTCCGGGATTCACGCAATTCAAGAAATTCATGTAATTGAAGGAATGCACGAAATTCATGAAATTAATAAAATTAACAGAATTCAAGGAGTTCATGGAATTAATGGAATTTAAAGAATTCACGGAATTAATGGAATTCACGGAACTAATGGAATTCACGGAATTCACAGAATTCACGGAATTCTTAATAATATTGAAGTTTGGAACAATTGAAACAATGCACCCTCGGAATCAATTTAGTTCGCTATCTCGGATCACTTATCAATCTGAAGTGAGCAAATTAAACTAGACAGAAACTGTTACTAAAATAGACTATTTGTGAGATCATATTAGAAGGCCCAAAACAGGATCCCGGATAAAAATGAATGCCTATTTTGGACTGTCAATTTAAAAGCTTTTTAATTTTAAAAAACGCCTAAATTGAATGAATGATATAGGCTACAAGACTGATTTGTCCACAGAAACTTGTTTTGCCCCACTATGAGCCGTTTGACAAGAAGTCGCTGAGTATAACGATACGAAAGAGAGGATGACGATCGTAGCAGTGGTTGAGAAGAAGCAAGAAGCTTCAAAGAATGAAGGAAAAGCAGAAAAAGAGTAAGATGGAAAAAAGAGGAAAGGGATAGAGGAGATGCATTGCCTCAGGCAATGCAGCCAGACGCAGAGGTTCACCGTTTTGGTACCTTCAGGCTAGGGAATCATAAAGTGTGGTGAGGTGCGGGGTGTACGGACTTGCCTGGGTCGAAGGGAAACCCCAGAGGCTCGAAAAAAAAACTTCAAGCCTCAAAAACTAAACTTACATTTATTCTCTGTTCTAACGAAACTAAGATTTTTAATATAAAATTAAGTTCTTTAATGAAAATTGGTATTGACATGGTTTGTTGTTTAATTAATTCTTAAACTTCAAGGCTCGAACTGCGGATAAAGAAATAGCTGTTGACGGTCTTCATTATTAATTTAATTACATATTTAATCATGCAGGAATATTTAAACAATTTTCATCACATTTTTCTTTTTTTGATTTTAAAAGTCGTTGTTCAGTCATTACACGGCAAAAAATATACAAAAATTTACTTTTCACAAGTTTTTATTTTACTTTTTGCGTGGGTATATTTTCTACCAAATTTCAGTTGATCCCCCCCCCCCCCTCTACTTGAACCCACCTGGATATTCATACTATTAGAAAACCCCAACAATATAATTTGAGTCCCCCCCCCCCTTCAACCCCTGGATATTTATACTATTAGAAACCCCCAACAATATAGGTATATATGGAAAAGTCTTGGAGAGTAGAGTTCAAATTTGAGTCCCCCCCCCCACATACACACAAACATTTCAGAATCCCCTGAATATTTATACTTTCAGAAAACCCCAACAATATGGTTATCTATAGAAAGGTCTTGAAGAGTTGATTTCAAATTTGAGTTGACACCCCCCCCCCCAACAACCTAGATATTCATATTTCAAGAAACCCCGAACAATATGGATATCAATGGAAAGGTCTTGGAAAGCAGAGTTCAAATTAGAGTTGACCCCCCTACCCCCTTCGGAACCCGCTGAATATTCGCTTTATTAAAAAAACACAACAATATAGGTATCAATGGAAAGGTCTTGGAGAGTAGAAATCAAATTTGAGTTGACCCCCCCCCCCAAGAAATCTCCTAGATATTCATACTATTGGAAACCACCAACAATGTAGGTATCTATGGAAAGTTCTTGGAGAGTAGAGTGCAAAATTTAGTTTAGCCCCCCCCCCGGGATTTTTTAAAATCCCCTTCTTCTAAATCAGAGGTAAATTCTTTTCCAAAATTCTTTTTCCATTTAAATAATGCTCTATTCCGAATCAAATAATAATTATTTACGAAAATTCTCTGTTTGAGAGTCAAAATTAAAATTTGTTACAGAAATTTCCTGTTTTGAAGTCTAAATTATATTTCTTTGCAACTTTTTCTATTATAATACAGAAATATAGTAACTCCCTGTTTCTAAAATTTAGAAGAGAAAAGTTCAAAAATCTGGAAAATTTTTATTTGCAAACAAAGTTTATTTTTTAATTTAAATAAATACTTATATGGAACAAGGAATTTTAAAATTGTCAAGAATTCTGTGTTGGAGCAGGAATTTTTTTCTAATTTCACTTTTCTAAATTAGAAGTAAAATTATTTTCTAAAATTTCACGTTTCATATCAAAAATTACCTATTCCAAGACGAAATTTCAATTATTTGAGCAAATTACCTATAAAAAGTTACAATTAAATTCATTTCCAAAATTTTATTCAAAATAAGAATGATATTTATTTACAAAATTTGTTATTATAATTCAGAAATATGGTAACTAGATTTTTCAAGATTTGGGAGAGAGAAGTTTTAAATTGTAAATAATTCTAACTTGGAACAAGGATTTTCTTTAATTCCCTTCTTCTAACATAGAACTAAAATTATTTTCAAAAATTCCCGTTTAATGTAAAAAATTATCTCTTCCGAGTAAAATTATAATTATATCTGGAAATTTTCTGGCCTAAAGTAAAGATTATAATTATTCACAAAATTTCCTGTTCTGATGTGAACACAAAATGAAAATTATAAATCATAACATTTTCCGTTTAATAGTCAAAGTTAATAATGAATAATTAATAAATAATTCTCAATAAAAAAAATTATAATTCAACTAAAAAATCTCATTTTTTCAAAAAAAATTAAATGATTAAATTTTTATTCAAAATTTAATGCTCAGCCAAAGAGATAAATTTTTAACTAATATTATTGAATATTCAACTGGAATAATAGTTGCATTTTCAGTTCAAATGAATAATAATAATTTTCAACCAAAAAAAAAACAAATTGTCAATAAATAGTTAAATTTTCGGCAAAAAAATTCTTTTTCAACCAAAGAAAACAGAAGTTTCAATCAAAAATTAGGATTCAAATTTTCAGTTGAAGAAACTAATTTTCAATCAAACTGATTAATTTTCAACTGAAATGATGAATCTTCAACTATAATAGCTGAATTGTATACCAAAAAAATAAATTTCAACCATAAAGATTAATTTTCTACAAAAAAGACAAATTTCTTACAAAGCAAATAAATTGTCAAACAACTAGTTTGATTTCTAAATAAAAAATATCAATTTTCAACCAAATAGTTGAATTTTCATCCAAAAAAGATATATGTTCAACTGAAAAAAGAATGGTTAAATTTTCTGTCAAAAATCTAATTCTTAACCAAAATAAAAAAAAAAATAAGGAAATTTTCAGAAAAATAGTTAAAGTTTCGACTGGAATAGTTAAATTTTCAGTTAAAAAAGAATGGTTAGCAAAAATATTTAACTTTTACCAAATAGCTGACTTGTGAAATAAAAAAGATCAGTTTTCAACCAAAAGAGGAGTAGTCAAATTATCAGTTGAAAAAATTAATTTTCCACACAAAAAATTTTTTAACTGAAATAGGTGAATTTTGAACCAAGAAGATAAATTTTTAACACGGGAGTTTAACTTTCAATCAAGTAATTTTATTTTCAACGAAAAATATGAATTTTCAACTGAAATGATGAATGTTTAATTGGAAAACTTGAATTTTCAAACAAAAAGATGAATTTTTAAACAAGAAAATTAATTTTTAAACAAAAATACATGAATTTTCAACCAAATAGTCGAATTTTTAACTAAAAAAGTGATGAATTTTCGACCAAAACGATTAGTTTTCCACTACAATAGTTGAATGTTAAACAAACAAACAAACAAAATTTTTAACTAAAATTATGAATCTTCAACTGAAATAGTTAATTTTTTAATCAAAAATATAAATTTTCAACCAAGAAAATTATTTTAAACCAAAAAAAGACGAATTTTCAACAAAATACATGAATTTTTAACTATAAAAGATAAATTCTCGATCAAAAATGAAATAGTTCAATTTTTAGTTAAAAACATTAATTTCAAACCAAAAAAAAACGAATTTAAAAAAAAAAGAAGAATCTTTAACTGGATTAGATAAATTTCCAGTGGAATAAATCAATTTTCAACCAATAAGAGAACGAATTTTCAACAAATCAGTTTTTTTCTCAACCAGGTAGATTAATTTTCAGCCCAGAAGATTATTTTTCTACAAAAAAAGGAGTTTAAAATCAAATAGTTCAATTTTCAACTAAAAAAGATCAATTTTCAATTAAAATAATGAATCTTCAAATGCAATAGTTGAATTTTCAACTGAAAAATATCATTTTTCAACCAAAAATGGAATAGTTAAATTTTCAGTTAGAAGAATAAATTTCCAACTAAAAAAAGGAATTTGCAACTAAAGTGGTGGAATATTTAACTGGATTAATTAAATTTTCAGTTAAAAAAACAAATTTTCAACCAAAAAAAAAACACTTTTCAACAAATCAGTTTTTTTTAACCAGAAAGATTAGATTTGAACCAAAAAGATTAATTTTCTCAAAAAAAGGTGTTTAAAACCAAATAGTTAAATTTTCAACTAAAAAAGATCATTTTTCAATTAAAATGATGAATCTTCAACTAGAATATTTGAATTTTTAAAAAAAAAGATAATATTTTCAACCAAGAAGATTAATTCCTTTTAAAAAGTAGAATTTTTAACTAAAAAATATAATTTTATAACCAAAAATATCAATAGTTATGTTTTTGGTTAGAAAAATTAATCTTCAACCAAAGAGATGAATTGTTAACTAAAATAATGAGATATTCGACTGTAATAGTTGCATTTTCAGTTGAAAAAAATTAGTTTTTAACCAAAACAAGACAAATTTTCAACAAAATAGTTAAGGCTTCAACTGGAATAGTTCAGTTTTCAGTAAACAAATTAATTTTCAAAAAAATAGCTCATTTTACAACCAAAGAGAGAAATTTCAAATTGGAATTGTAAATATACAACAAAAATTAATTTTTAACAAAAGAGATTAACTTTGAACCAAATAATTAAATTTTCAGTACCAAAAAAAAATGAATTCTGGACGAAAAATGTAGTAGTTGATACTTTGACCCAAAAAGATTTTAATTTTTAATGCAAAACAGTTGAATTCAGCTATAAATTACGACTTTTCAATTATCAACTAAAAAAAGTCAATTTTCAACCGAAATTCGAATAATTAAATTTTCAGTTAATATTAATTTCAAAAAAAAAATTTCAGCGAAATAGGTGAATACATCTACTTTTCCAAATAAAGAATCATATTTATTCAATTTTATATTGTTATTTAAAACAAAAATTAAGATTTTTGGTTCATATTTTTGTTTTGGTTAAAAATTCTACCAAAGAAATGATTTTTTAAACTTAAATAATGAAATATTTAACTGAAATATTTACATTTTCAGTTCAAAGAATTAATTTACAACCACAAAAAAAAACACAATTTTCGAAAGGTTTAATTCAACTGAAAAAAAAAGAATTTGTAGCAAAATAGTTAATCCTCAACCAAAATAATTTTTCAAAAAAGGAGATTAATTTTCTGCGATCAAAAGTAAATTTCTGGCTTAAATTGAATTTAATATATTACTCACATTAATTTGACTCAAATTTGCACTAAATTTTGAAATGAAGAGGATAACATTTTTTTTTATTATTATTCATATTTATTGACTTCAGGGACAAATTGCAGAAATAATAAATTATGTTTTTAGTATTATTTAAATAATTGATAGTTTTAAAAAATTCAAAATATTTGAATTTTACGCGAAAAAATTCTTGAGATAAGAAATAACCTTGAACCTGTTGTTACATGCATTGGCTGGCAGAATTGCGCGAAATTATTTTATGACGTCATCCAGGAATGTTCTAGAACAGTCTCGATTTCAACCTCACACGGACACACACACACACAGGCTTACCTCACACAGACACGCACTAATACTAATTGGTCCAGAACGCAGCCTATACATCTACTAATCCCCATTTCTAAAAATTCAAACATTTTGAGTTGAATCCTAGATTTTACTTTATTTTAAATTATAAGCCTTTCAGTAACTGTCTAATTTTTAATTTGACGCGTTCAATATTAAAACATTTTAAACATATTCATCAAAACTTTAATCTTTTCATTATTGTAACAATCGTGGTATTAATAAAATCTTGATGATTGTTTGATACTAAAGGGCCGTACTTAAATTACGTAATGAATTATAGGCCCTCTCCAAGACCCCCCTTCCCCCTGTAACAAACCGTGAAAAAATATTTCTACCCCACCCCCCTCTTACTGTACGTAATTTATGGTTTCCAGAAATAATGAAATATGGCACTTGAAACTAACGGACATTGTTTGTATTCAAGATAATACATGCTTGGAAGAGTGAAAATGTCATTTACAAAATTCTATGATTTTTCCTTGACCAATTTTTTATTTTGCCTACCATTAACATTCAAATTCGAGCATTTTATGTAGGACTTTTTATAAACGGAATGATGCAATATTTCAGATACATATTTTTAATTGTTATATTTATTTATTTATTTTGAATCAAAAAATGAATTTTTTATCATGAAAGATGACCTTTTAACAAAATACTTGAAATTTCAACGAGATCATTGAATTTTCTACAAAAGAATTGAATTTTCAACCTCAAAGATGAATTCTCAACCAAGAAAGATGACATTTCATTTAGAAAAGAAAGAATTTTAAAACCAAAAAGACGATTTGTCAACAAATAAAGATTTTTCAGTCATGAAAGGAAAAAAATTTCACCTAAATTGTTGAACCTTCAGCCAAAAGATGAATTTTTTGTACACAAATTTAATTTTTAAGCAGAAAATATGAATTTTCAGAAAAAAATTTTTTTCAATAAAATAGTTAAATTTTCAACGAAAGAGATAAACCTTCATTCAAAAGAAAAACAAATTATCAACAAAGTAGTTCAACTTTTATCTTAGCAGTTGAATTTTCTATCACAAAATATCAGTTTTCAACAAAATAGTTCAACTTTCAACCAAAAGATGAATTTTCAACTAAAAATATGAAACTTCAACAACAAAAGGACTTCTTAACGAGGAGGTTCCAACAACATTTTCAAACGAATTTTTAATTCAAAAAGACAAATTAAAAAAAAAAATTTCAATTCAAAAAATAGTTTAGTTTGACTTTTAAACATGAAAATATAAGTTTTAAACAAGAAGTAAATTGACAACGAAGATACCTGATTTTTCAATCCAAAAAGACAAATTTTCAATAAAGCAGTTCAATTTATACCCCAAAAGGATGACTTCCTAACAAAATTGTTGAATCTTCAACCAAATAGTTGCATTTTTATCCAATAAAGATGCAATTTTTACTGAAATAGATGAATTTTTAAATTATAAAGAGAAATTAAAACAAAAATTGAATTTCCATCGAAAAAAGATTTCAGTTGACTTTTTAACGCCAAAATATGTATTTTAAGCAACAAGTAAATTTTCTACAAAATATTTGATTTTTCAACAAAACAATTACATTTTCGAACAAAAAGGATGAATTAAAAAAAAATTGAATTCTAAGTCAAACTATTACATTCTCACCGAGAAAGATGCTATTTCTACTAAAATACATGATTTTTAAATTAAAAACACAAATTTTCAAAAAAGATGGTTGAATTTTCATCTGAAAAAGATTTCAGTTTCATTTTTCAACAATAAAATATGAGTTTTTAATAAGAAGTAAATTTTCCACAAAGATACTTGAACTAAAAGACGAATTTTCAATAAAACAGTTGAATTTTCAACCAGAAAGAACGACTTTTTAACAAAATTGTTGATTTTTTAAGCTAATAGTTGCATTTTCATTAAAAAAAATGCAATTTCTACTAAAATAGATGAATTTTTAGATTAAAAATACAAATTAAAAAAAAAGTTGAATTTTCATCCAAAAAAGATTTTAATTGACTTTTCAACACCAAAATACGAATTTTAAACTACAAGTGGATTTCCAACAAAATAGTTGAATTTTCAAAAAACAGTTGAGTTTTCAACCAAAAAGGATGACTTTTTAACAAAACACTTGAATTTTCCAACAAATAATGAAATTTATAACTAAAAAGATAATCTGCACGAGGAAGCAGCTGAAAAAAAAGAAATATGAATATGAATACAAGACAAATTACTAACAAGAATATTATACCAGGGTTACCGCAAAACTTCATTTTAAAAATTCCCTGATTTTTTCCTGACTAATTTTTCGGTATCCCTGACCATTAATAATAATTTAAGACCAGAATTTCTAACTTGAAACATTTTTAACATAGAATCTTTTACAAAACGAAATAAAACAATTTCAAATTAAAATAAATTTTTTTAAATTTATTCGGCTTGCCAGTTGTTTAAAGTTATAGAAATTCCCTGATTTTTGCAAGATTTTTTTCTAAACTCCTGGCTTTTCCCTGACCAATAAAATTCCGTGACTTTTTTTGAATTCTTGTTTGCTATAGGTTCGTTTTTCACTCTCCAGATTTCTTTGGCGCTTAAAGATAAATTCATATTAAATTTCTGTACAATTACTGCGAGGTATTTGTTTCATTTGTGATTTTCCAAAAATTACGTAGAATGAATGAATGACTTCGTCCCCCTTCCGTAACAAATCGTAACAAATTTTCGATGAAAATCCGTCCCAGGAGGGTTTTTGGATTGCTGAACACAAATTTAAGGTACAAATAAAAAACTTTTACATTTTTTATCCAAAATATTTTGTACTTCGAAATTCGAGTTTCAAGTTTTTTATACACCCCTGCAAATGTCTTATTTTCAAATTTAAATCTGTATTATTTTAGGGTGATCCAAAAATTCTTTACATTTTTTTTTAATTTGAGAGCAACGACCCTCCCCTTCGTATTTTTTTCAAATCATTCAACATAAATCAATGCCCCTGAATCTTCGAAATTATTATGGGATTTGAAATCTCCTTTTATTGGCCTATATTTTTTGTTTAACATATTTTCCAAATATTTCGAAAATGTATATTTGTATAATTGTTATTATCACCAAATCGTGCAAAGTTATTATTTGCTGAAAGTAATGGCACAAACAAGAAATAATTATAAAATGTTTTGTTGCTTAACTCATTTTGAAATTTTCTAAACAATATTCATTTATATAAACAGTTTTTCCCTCTGCAAATCGTAAATAGTTAATATTTCGGGATAAATGATACAGTTAATGAATTTTAGGAGAAATATTTTTGTGGAAGACCGTTTGAAATTATTCAAACAATGAATAATCATTTACTTGTGCCTTTTCGTAGGGAAAATGGAGAAAATACTAGTTTTTTCGAATCTCTGACACTATATCCCGTATCATTCAGTATTCTGTTATTGCAGAACTTATAACCTAATTTTCTTTTTAAATTTCATTTGTTCAAGCATTTGTTTCATTATGTTATGGTTAGTTACTTTTTCAGATTGATGCAATTGGTCGTTGATGCTTGTTTCCCACGAAATCAATCTGAAAATGTGACTATCCAAAACTTAGTGAAAACATTGTTTAAATAAATGTATATTTGAAACAATAATTAGGTTAGGAAATAAGTTTTGAAATAAGAAACTACTGAATAATATGGGATTCAAAGAGGGAGGAAATTGTTTAACAAACAAAAATAATTTAAGTAATTGCAAAATGTCTTCAAAAAATAAATAATGCTCTCAATATTCGTAGTCATTTCATTGCTTCCAGTATAAATACTGATTTCTCACGATTTGGTGTAAATGAATTATACAAATATAAATTGTTTACAAAATTTAAAAATATGTTAACCAAAAAGATAATACCTAAAATTCATGAAATATATAATTCATCCCGAATAATAATAACTTTCCACGATTTACAGTGAGAAAAAGTTTGTTTAAACAAATCATAATTGTTTGAAATATTGAAAATTAGTTAAAAATCGGTCAAAAGTCTTTTCTTGTCTAATCTTAATCATTTATGAAAAAAAGTGTTAAAAATGTCGTCTTTGGCATGACTTTTACGTAAAAATGCTATTTTCGATTTTTTGGGGCATTTTCCGGGCACAATAAAAGGAGATTGGACGCGGGCCAAAATTAAAAGTTATTGGATGAAAATTATTTCTTAAACATTGCTTAAGACGTGACTAGACTTTAATTTATAAAAAGCTGATAATAGGTAGTTGTTTTCTCATCTTTTTTTAAAACGGAGCTTTTATGATTTAAAACCTCATGTTAATTTCAATGACCCAGAACACGCCCTAATACTGATCAATTAAAAAAATATATATTTTTGAATATTCTTTATTTTTCTAAAATATTATATTAGAATGTCGTAAACTGTTCTGAACATTTTTGGAATTTTTTTTTAATGCTTCGGAATTTTAACAAATATTTTTATTTCTACGGTGCTACACAAATTTACAAATCTTCTATTCTGAAATTTTATGGAGTATTATTTAAGTATTGTATAATGTTATATAATGTAACAGGAATGTTCTGGGTCATTGTAAAATAAGCTTGATTTTTCTAGAATGTTCCAGTGTATTCTGGAACTTTTCTTAAAGATTTCGAATTTAATTAATTATTCTTTATTTATAAAATTCTAAAAAATCTTTGAATGTTCATTACTTTTATTAAATATTCTGGAATGTTCTTTTCTGGAATTGAATTATTTAGAATTTCATAGAACATTCTTTATTTTTAAAATCTCATCCAAATTTCATAAAAATTCTGTAATGTTCTCTACTTTTTTAGAGAATTCTATTATTAGGTTATAAAATTTCTGAATTTTTAAAATTGGAAAGAAATTTAAAATGTTTTGGATTTTTCCAGAATTTTGTAGACGATTCTGGAATTTTCGGATTGGAATATTCTAGAGTGTTATGAGATTTTCTAGAATACTCTTTTATTTCTATAATTGTCCATAAATTCTGGAATGGTCCTGTCAATTCTAAAATATTTTTAAGAGAATATTCTATATATAACATATTTTTGAAATCTGGAATATTCCTAAATTCTCTAGAATCTTATTCAACATTTTTATTCAAATTGTATACAAATTTTGGGATGTTCTATTTTGAAATTTTTGTTAACAACTTGGAATTTCGATGGAAGTTCGCTATTTCTACAATTATATAAAAATTCTAGAATGTACTCCACTTTTCCAAAATATACTTTGTACAAATATATATTATTGAAACATTCAAAATTGTTTAGTTTCAATCTTCAATCTATGTTATTATTTCAAAACGATATGTTTGTTCATATTAGGATATGAAAAAAATCAATACTTCAAATTGATAATAATTCTCTTGTAATATTTATACTTATTCTGAATTCCACCAAGTCTTTCTAAAGTCTCTTGTTTATTTGAATTCTTCTAAATTCTTTGAATTCTACTGAATACTATGAATTCTCAATGGTTCTTTGAATTTTTCTGAACTTTTCGAACTTTTAAATTCTGTCCATTTTTTTAATTCTCTTAAAATCTTTAGAAACCAAACTGACTTATTTTGAATTCCTTAACGTCTTTTGAATTCTACAGAACTCTGGCCATTTCTCAGAACTCATTTGTAATCTTTTGAATTATTTTAAAGATTTCTAAATTCTCTTGAATTATTCAGGATAAAACTTGATTAATTTTGACTTTTTTTAATTAGGATGCACAAGTTTTTTTTTTAATTAGGCAGAATTCTGTAGAAGACTCTCAATTTACTTGAAGACTTTGGATAACCTTGAACCCTTATGTGTGCGCCAGAGTACATTGGTACCCTTTGTGTTTTTAAACTGAAATTATTTTATGTCGGGCACATGATTCATCATTGTTGAAGTTTATTATGAGACCGAAAATATAACTTGGAGTCTTCTGAAGGTGACTTCTGTGATGATTTTAATTTTTTGAGTGTTTTGCCTGGCATTTGTTCAGGTAAAAGTGCTAGGAGTAGTTTTCGGGAGTTGTTGAATAATATTATGGGGTTAGAAATATAACAGGTGGTTTTCTGAAGGTGACTTGTTTAATTATTTCAAATTTCTAAAAATGTTGGGTGTTTTGCGTGGAGGCACTTGGGATTTGTTTAGGTAAAAGTGGTTGGGGTGGTCGTTAAGGGTTATTAAAATATATTATGGGACCAAAAATATAACTTGGAGTGTCTTGAAGGTGACTTGTGTGATTATTTTTAATTTAAACATTTTCTAGGAGTTTTACGTGGAAGCACTCGGGGTTTGTTTAGGTAAGTATAAGGGGTGGTTTTCGGGGGCTGTTAAATATTATTATGGAGTGGAGAATAGAACTTGTGGTTTTCTGAAGGTGACTTCTGTGACCCGCAGGTTTGTTCTCCTCACACATAGGGGTTAAACTCAATTAAACTCCTTCAAATACTCCAAATCATCTCAATTCTTTTGAAATCTCTGATTCCTCTTTTTTTATATGAGTTCTTCAAAATTCTTTGAATTCGAATAATACTGTGATGTCTCCATGATTCTTTAAATTTTTCTGAACATTTTGAACTTCTCTGAATTCTTTAAACTCTAGTGAAACCAATAAGGTCTTTTAAACTCAAAAACTTTTAGAAATCTTTTGAATACAACTTGAATTATTTTGAATTCTCTGAAGTTCTCTAAAACAATTAAATTATCTTCAATTTTTCTCAATTCAATTCAATTCTACATAATTTGCCATGTTATAATCGTGTTTGGAAGTTAATTTTAATTACACCCTCTCAAATAATAAATTTTCAAATGCTTCAAAAATCAGACAAATATTTTTCTATCCTTTCCAAACTTCAAAAGAAGGGTTGTAAATTACCCTTATATATAAAAAACCAATATGAATTGTAGACAAAGAATGGTAAAATTAATTTGAAGGGCTGACTAATAATAACAATTAAGCGATGTAAAATGATAATATGCTGACATTAATTAAGAAATGCTTGAAGCGCAAAGACTTTACACCATGAGCAAGTAACTACTGTAACTTCTGATAATCTCTCAAATTCATATCATGGTCGGCAAGATTTTTTAAACGCAAAATCTAATGGGTTTTCAAATTCATCAGGTCTTTCAGACACCTAACCGCTTTTAAACCAATATTCACGAAATAGATTATAATATCGGGGTGAAGATAACCGATTATGTGCCAGTGATTGTAATTTAATTATATTGTTTCTTAAATGTAAATTTATATCATAATTCAACAATAAGACTGGGTCGGAAAATAGTCAGACATAATTTTTTCAAACCCTGAATCCAAAAACATAATCTGTTATCTTCACCTCGATATAACAATCTATTTCGAAATTATTGCTTTAAAATCGGTTAAGTATTTAAAAGGCCTGATGAATTTAAAAACCCAGTTGAGTTTGAATTTTAAAAATCTTCCCGACCCTCATGTGCAGTTGAGAAATGTTCAGAAGTTGCAGTAGTTACTTGCTCATGGTGTAAAGTCTTTGTGCTTGAAGCACTTCTTTGTAGTGTCAAACATGGTAATTTCAGACATGTGGGGTAGATTCGGACATTCCTAATTTAATAGTTTAAATTATTTAAGGTGAGTGGCTTTAATCAGAATCTAGAACCACTTAAGGCTTGAACTGATTCCAAATTCTTGAAACAGTTTTGAGTAATTTATCATCAATTTAGGGAATTTAGGGGTGTTCGAATTTACCCCACATGTCCGAAATTTTCTGGTTTGACGGTACCACTTTTGTTGGAAGTATATCGAATAATATTGTCGGTAAGGTAGTCTTTTCCAGTGCCACGCTTAAGGGCCCTGGAAATCGAGTGTAAATCGCCCTTTTGGATTCAGGCCAAACGGTGGTGTAATGTTATTTTGTAAAAAAAAATGAATTTCCTACTAAAAAAGAAGCAATTTCAACAAACTAGATCGATTTGCAACGAAGAAAGATAAACTTTTCATGATATATGTGGAATCGTTTAATTTTCAGTTAAAAAATAGAATTTCGACAAAGGCACAGAATGTTTAGCATAATACTCAAATTTTTGGCCAATGAGATGACTTTCCAAGTACATTTGTAAAATCTTGCAGTGGAGAGTCAATTTTTCAGTTAAAAAATAGTTATTTGTGATACAAGTGCGCAAAATGGGTGATTGTGTGCGAGTGTGAATTTTGCAGCATAAGCCGGAGACTCGAAGCATGAGTCGGTGGTTAGCGCACGAGCGAAGCGAGTGTGAAAACGTAGACGAGTGCATCGAGCCGCAGGCGAATGATGCAATTACACGAGTTAGCAATCTCCTATGCGCACGTGTATCACACGCTATTTTTTGCAACGACCGTCAGAAAAAGTTGTGTTAGGAGGAGTTAAAGAAAAATACTAATCTTGAAAGAAAAGATTTTTCAATTTTGCAAACAATTTTTTTTGGAAAAAAAATGTTTGAAAAAAATACTTTTGAAAAAAATCGGAAAAAATTCTTTTTGAAATGAAATGTTTCAAAAAAAAATTTGGTGAAAAAAAAAATTTAGTGGAAAAAAATGTTTGAAAAAAATTGCTTGAAAAAAAATGTTTGAAAAAAATACTTTTGAAAAAAAATGCTGAAAAAATTCTTTTTGAAATAAAATGTTTGAAAAAAAAATTTGGTGAAAAAAAATTAAGTGAAAAAAAATATTTGAAAAAAATTGCTTGAAAAAAATTGGTTTAAAAAAATTGGTTGAAAAAATTGTTGAAAAAAAATTGTGAAAAAGAAATTTATAGAAAAAAATTGTGAAAAAGAAATTTATGGAAAACAAATTTTTTATGGAAAAAAAACTTTTTGGGGCTCATGCCCTTTTGCTGGGCCAAATATTCGTCCTTATGCCCTTTTGTACGACGGACGAAAACGGCTACGAAACCTTGGAAACAAAACTTCAATCATTGAAAGATTTGTTGAAGTTAAATCTAAATTTATTTCAAGAAGATACCAACACCAGTGTTTAAAGTTACCTATGCCATTGTCTGAAGTACCTGATCTCGAAAGTGCTCATGCGCAGCTTTTTCACCAGTGTCTAAAGTAAGCCATATTCAAACTGCGCATGCGCGAGAATTGTTTCGCACACAGTCTGCTCAAATAAGGTCCTTTAGGCACAATTTAGAAGCATGAAAAGTTCAACTTTTGAAATGGGTGTTGCAAAGAATATTTTAGAACCATAATTGGCCATTCATGGACGATTGTCATGAAGGAGTGAAGGGATTGCCGAAGTGAAGGGAAAATAAGAGGTCTATGCTGTAAGCTTTTCTTTTAGTCCGATTTTCCTCGAGGACAGCTCAGATTGAAGCGCTTGACGCGTATATGTGCAAAGCTGTATTTTCTATATTATATCCTTTCTTTTTTGAAAACAGTAGTTGGAAAATAAGAAGAATGAGGATGTCTGGTTTGTTAGACCACGATGTGGAAAGCTTTTCTTTTATTCTGATTTTCTTCTAGGATAACTCGAATTTAAGCGTTTAGCATGTGGAATTGCGATAAAAAATAAAATCTGTTTTATTATACCTTTAATCAGGACTGAGTGTTACAGTGTGGGGTAAAGCGGGCCACACGGAAATGTCCATTTCATGACTTGATCCCAGACGGAAAAGTTATACATAATGGGAAATATTATGTATAACTTTTCCCACTAGTATATTGCTTTTCTGGATTGAAAACAGAGATCCCGCATAATTTTAGAATGTAACGGAAATATCGAACGTGATTTCCTTACTCAGACTATTGACAACTGCATCAGATTTGAAAACCTTGAGAAAAAAGCCTTATATGATTCATCTATATTGACATTAAAATTGCATGTTAACCAAAATATTATAATTACTGTAATGTGTAAACTGTAAAATAAACATTTTTTTTTAGGAAACTCGTTTTTATTCTGAAATTTCAATGATTTGAAAATACTTTAATTCTCCATCAGTCCAATAACCGAAGCTAATTTTAATTGATTTATTATAAATTAAATAATGTATTAAATAATCTGTAAGAAATTAATGATAATATTTTAATTATAAAGGCAAGAAAATGTAGAATTGGTTAAGCTAATTTTTAAAGTAACACATCACAGTTACGTTACTGCAAAAACTACTTCAAATTACTTTGAATTCAGCCCCCCGCCACTCTTAATTTGCGAAAGTTAAAAAAAGCGAATAGCTTGAATAAAATGAGTCTGCGCCATGTGTTCAGATGGAAAGAAAAATATTTGTAGAATATAATAACACAAAAGGCTTATAATGTTCTCCTGAATTCTTAATTTGTTCAAATATTATGACTTTTGATTTTTAAGAAAATTTTTTTTGCGATATTGGAACATTTTAAAACGCAAAACATTTTTTTATGAAAACCAAATAAGAATATGTTTCTTTGGTTCAAGCTGAAGAAATTTCAGGTTCGATACATTCAACTTTTTCCAAAAAAAGTTTGCATTCAACTCAATACAAAAAAAAAATAACGTGCTTTTACACCCATTACAAAACTTCTAAATTGCAGAAATAACTTGTTTTGACTTTATAATTTTATATAAGTGTTTAATAATAATAACAGTACATATAAAATATTCGTCAGAATGTTTGAAATAATAGGAAACATTGTCTTTTATTTTTGAAAATTTGAATGTTCGAATCCACAGAGCGACTAGAAGATATTGCCGGGTCGAAAAAATATTTTGCAAGTGAAAAGTTGGTGTGGGTGGGAGCATTTTCTTGGTATTGAAATTCAATCAGAAAAAACAGGTGAAAATTGAGTTGGCCTATTGCACGTGAAATACCCAATTTATCAATCTCAAACGTTAATAATTCAGAAATAGCACTATGAAGTTTTTAGAAAAGTTTATCTAATATAAATTTTAATTTTTAACGTTTCTGAAATATCTAATTTAAAATCATTCAATTCTAAGCACGTTGAATTGTAAGTTGTACAATTATATATATATATTTAAATAAAAAATTATTCAATTTTGAACACTTGTAATTTAAAACTGTTCAATCTTTAATGCTAAGAATTTGAAAATATTCAATTTTAAACTCTTTAAACTTCAAGATAATAATTATCAAGGCTTTCAGTTTGAAATTTCTTAATCTTAAACACATAAAACTTGGAACTGAAAACGTGAAATTATACAATTTGGGAAGACATAAGTGTTAAATTCTGCTTCAATTTCTAATCAGTGGAATTATTTTTAAATAAGATATTCAAAACCGTAGAATTTCTGATTCCAATTGTTTTGAATGCAGTAATTTCACATTGAAATATCAAAAATTGCGTCTACAAAATGAAAAGAGCTTACATTTGTACAATAATTGAATTCCTATCGAGAGCCAAAAATGATGAACAATTTTGAACTGAAGTTGCCTTAAAATGTTTAGTATTTTAATTTCACTGTTATTGATTTTAAGTGTAGGGGAGACCACTTTACAATAGGTGATGGTCCTACAGTAGATCATCATGAATTTGAAATACTGAAGTATGTCAAATAAATTATTTACTCAAATTATTAGTTAGAATTCTATATTTGTTGATAAATTAAAATCAGAAATAATTATTTTAGGTATATCTGCGCTTCTATTCAACGATTATACTGTGAGGTGGTTTCCCGTACACTCGTAATCATGTATTGAATGTTTTCTATCAACTTTATTTTTTAATACTTTTCTTAAATTATTTAATTTTGAGGTTCCTAGCTTAAAATATTTTTCACTAGCAAAATATATAATTTCGAAAGACTTGATATTAAATCGATTTAAATTTCTATTTAAAATTCTATAATTGTCAAAGATTAATATTTCAAACTATACAATTTTTTGAAATTTAATTTCCGATAGGAAGTTTATGATAAAATAATTTTTTTTTGTGATTGAAAACAGGCCCAAAGTATTCAGACTCAGAGAATCAAAGATTCATTCTCTTGTTCTTCTGCTGCATCTTACTTTGAATTTCGGTTATCTCATAACCCACCTCGTTCTTAAAAAGGAGATATGGTAATAAAAAAGATGAAAAGTATCAAAAAAGTGACTGACTTAAAGATACAAGTTACTACAAAAATAGTTACTAAGTTACGTTACAAGTTACATGTATCAAAGAGGACCTAAGTCCCTGAAAAGTTACAAAGCACGTAACTTTTTTTTGTCACAAGCACGAATAAGGGACAGTGCATAAATTACGTGAATTTTTTTTCTGAAATTTTGAACCGCGTGCCCTCTTATGTTAGGATTTGTAAGTTTTGACCCCTCTCACCATACCTTATACAATTTTTTCCGCCTAAATTTTTGGTGTGAATTTATTTGGATGATATTTTTTACCAAAAAATATTAAATTTCTACCAAACAGTTAATTTTAATGAATGGAGAATGAATTTAACAAAAAAATACGAATCCGCAACAAATTACTTGAATCCTCAGCAAAAATAGATTAATTTTTTAACAGAAACTTTCATTTTCAGCAAAAAAAAATGGATTCTCTAACAAAGACATAAATATAGAGAGATAAATGAACTATTAGCCATGTAGATCAATTTTGAACCACTATGATTAACTTTCTACATAAAGAAGAATTTAAAAAAAAATACCAAATAGTTGAGTCTTATACCAAATTGTTGAATTTTCGATTCGAAAATACGAATTTTGTATGAAAAAGAATAATTTTAAAGCTGAAAGTTTTAATTCTCAACATAAAAGGTAATTTTCAACCGAATCAGATTACTTTTTTACCAGACAGGTGCATTTTTAACTAAACAAGATGAAATTTCTACAAAAAGAGATGAATTATCAAACCAAAAATAAAAGAAAATAGCAATTAAATAGTTGAACTTTCAAGCTAAAGATGCGAATTTTCAACAAGTTAGTTGGTTTTTTAATAAAAATGATGAATTAAAAAAAAATTGTTAAATTTCTAACAAAAAATTAAATTTTGAACTAAATATTAAAAATTTCAAGCACAAGGATGAGTTTCTAACCAGAAATAAATAAAAATAGTTTTGATAATTTGCAGATTAAAGAATAATAGTTCCAATAATAGGTTGGAAAACTGGAAATTACGCTTAGAAAGTAAAGTTAATTTTCTATTGTAGATTTTTTTTCAATTCGGACATTTATTTCATTAGCAGAGCTAATATTTTGTGTGTCTGTTCGTTCCCAAGTGCATAAAATCTTAGTTAGATTTCTTGGAAATTTTAGAAAAAGACCTTGCGATAACTGTAGATAACCCCTTATTTGTTTATTCACTTATTATTATTTCGTGATTGACAGACTTAAAAATATCTTTCGTGAATAACGGTTTTGTCAGCGTACCCCCCCCCCTGTAAAAGATCATGAAAAAGATTCACAATTAAAAAAACAGAATTCCAAACTATCTCACTTTTCGGCTCATTAGAGACAAAAATAACCTATAATACTTTACACTATATATAAACTATGTATAATATTTCCGCCTGGGTCCTAATTAGAAACTTCTCGCAGATGTAAATTGGGTGAAACTGAATCATTATTACGTTTTTAGTATAGAAAAATGCGAAGAATTTTAATTGTCGGTGCCTTTTTGAAAAGGGAAAGTGAGGACCCAGAGATCAAATCGCGACGAACCGTAAAATGACTTCCTGGCCTCAAAATCAATACCAGTATACACTAACTCACACGGATTTCATAAGTTTTTCATTACAATTATGATCTCCGAGGAAATCTGGATTCTTGTTATACACTTGTGCTACTGCTGTGCATCTGGCCGATTGCCCACTATTTTCTAAGCTTCTAACATGCATATGGTATCCACCTGAGCCAAGATGGCAGTACTAGTCAGATCATTAATGATGGAAGGAAATGGTGACCGGAAACCACGCACGGAGATGTGACTGTTCGACTTGGGTTTGCCGCCCATCATCAACCTCCACGGTGACAATAACCACGATAAAGACGGTCAACAACCGGTGATCGTGCGTGCGTGCCGTGTGGATCTAATAAGTTTATAGTTATACTCGTGAGAAGAGGACTTAGAATCCAAAATCGCCTTAGAAGGGTCTACCTACCAATTTCATTTTGAATTCAGTTCGTGCTTTTTCCGAATTTAAATAAGAACCAAGATTCTATTCAATAAGGCTTTGATTGTTCATGTTCATTCTCAAACAAGGGTTGCTTCCGTTATGAGTGGGCTTCAAAAAATATAGTTCCGACTTGAGATTTTATTCACTTCCTGGAAACTGGCAATAAAGGGATATTATGTCAAAATAATCTCTTACGAATCTGACTTTGTCATTTAACTATACTGCCGTACTAAGGAAAACCCGAGGGGAACACAATTCCCGCGGTAATCCGTTGGACTGCTCGGTTATCCGAACTGGTAATTCAGTGTAATCTGAGTAATCCAGGGTAATATACTTGTAATCTAGTTGATTTGAAGAAAAATAGGTAATCCAAGTAATATATTTATAATCCAGAATAATCCAGAGTAATTTACGCAGGTAATCCAAATAATGTTCAACTATTCCGTTGAATATATATATTTTTTTTTAATTTAACTATTCCATTTTTTGTTAAAAATTGATCTTTTTAGTTGAGAATTCATGTATGTTGCCGAAAATTAGATCTTTTCCGATATAAAATTAATCTCCTTGGTTGAAACTTCACGTTTTTGGTTGAAAATTCAACTATACGGTGAAAAGTTGATCTACTTTGTAAAAAATGTAACTATATTGCTGAAAATTCGTTCCTTATTTTGGTTTGAAATTCACTTTTTTAACTGAAATTTTATTATTAATTAATTTTATTAATTAATAATAAAAATTAATTTATTATTAATTAGTAGTTGAAAATTTATCTTTTTTTGGTTGAAAAGTTACCTATTTGATTGAAAATCATTTTCTTTCATTAAAAATTTAACTATTCCATTTTCGATTGTAAATTATTTTTTATGTTTAAAAATCAACAATTTAGTTCAGAGTTAATGTATTTTGTTAAAAAGTTGTCGTTTGTCGTAGAAAATTAATTTTCTTGGTTGAAAATTGGACTATTTTGTTGAAAATTCCCTTTTTTTTTGGTTGAAAATTTATCATTTCAGTTAAAATTCATGTAGTTTTTTAAAAATTGGTCTTTTTCGGTAGAAAATTAATCTTTTTGGTTACAAAATATTTTCTTTAATAGAAAATTTAACTATTCCATTAATCTTCTTGGTTGAAAATTTATTTTTGATGTTGTCAAAATTCAACTACATGGTTGAAAGTCTATGATAAATATTCATTTTTTGATTGAAAATGCATCATTTTAGTTGAAAATTCATCTTCTTGGTTAAAAATTGGACTATTTTGTTGAAAATTCACTTTTTTTTTTGTTGAAAATTTATCATTTTAGTCGAAGTTCATGTAGTTTTTTAAAAATTCGTCTTTTTCGGTAGAAAATTAATCTTTTTGGTTACAAAATATTTTCTTCAATAGAAAATTTAACTATTCCATTAATCCTCTTCGTTGAAAATTCATTTTTGTCGTTGTTCGAAATTCGACTACATAGTTGAAAAACTATGATTAATATTCATTTTTTGATTAAAAATGCATCATTTTAGTTGACAATTTATCTTCTTGGTTAAAAATTGAACTACTTTATTGAAAGTTATCTTTTTTATCAATTTTTTAAATTTTAAATATAATTATTCCATTTTTGGGTTAAAAATGATCTTTTTTAATTAAAAGTTTAACTAATTTGTTAAAAATTAATATTTTTTAGTTAAAAATTCAACTATTTGGTTGAAAATTCATGTATTTTGTTAAAAATTTGTCTTTTTTGGTAGGAAATTAATCTTGTTGGTTGAAAATTATTTTCTTTCATTGAAAATTTAACTATTCCATTTTTGATTGTGAATAATTATTTTATAGTTAAAATAAGTTTTTTTTTAATTCAACTACTTGGTTGAAAGTCTTTGCTGAAAATGCATTTTTTGATTAAAGATGCATCATTTCAATTAAAAATTCATCTCCTCGATTAAAAATTGAACCACTTGCTTGAAAAATTAACTATGTGTTAAAACTCAATTTTTCAGTTGGTAATGCATCATTTTCATTTTTAATTTTATCTCATTGTTTGAAAAGTTAACTATTTGGTTGAACACTTATGTGTTTTGTTGAAAAGTTGTCTTTTTTGGGTAGAAAATTAATCTTCTTGGTTAAAAATTCATGTTTTTTGTTGAAAATCCAACTATTCGGTGAAACGTTAATCTACTTTGTAAAAAAATTAATTATATTATTGAAAATTCGTTCTTTATTTTGGTTTGAAATTCACTTTATAACTGAAATTTTAACCATTTACCTCATGGTTGAAAATTTATATTTTTTAGTTTTAAAGTTATCTATTTGATTGAAAATTATTTTCTTTCATTGGAAATTTAACTATTCCATTTTCAAATGTAAATAATTTTTTATATTTAAAAATCAACAATTTAGTTCAGAGTTAATGTATTTTGTTAAAAACTTGTCGTTTCTCGTAGAAAATTAATCTTCGTGGTTAAAAAGTCTTTTTTTTAAATTGAACTACTTGGTTAAGAGTCGATATACTTGGCTAAAAAATCATTTTTTGATTGGAAATGCATCATTTTCTTTAATAGAAAGTTTAACTATTCCATTAATCTTCTTGGTTGAAAATTCGTTGTTTTTGTTGTCCAAAATTCAACTGCATGTTTCAAAGTCTATGTTAAATATTCATTTTTTGATTAGAAATGCATCATTTTAGTTGAAAATTTATCTTCTTGGTTAAAAATTGTAGTAGAGTGTTCAAAATTCTCTTTTTCATAAATTTTTTAAATTTCAAATATAATTATTCCATTTTCTGTTCGAAAATTATCTTTTTTAGTTAAAAGCTTAACTAATTAGTTAAAAAATTTATCTTTTTTAGTTGAAAATTCAACTATTTGGTTGAAAATTCATGTATTTTGTTAAAAATGTGTCTTTTTTCCTAGGATATTAATCTTGTTGGTTGAAAATTATTTTCTTTCATTGAAAATTTAACTATTCCCTTTTTGATTGTAAATAATTATTTTATAGTAAAAAATCAACTTTTTGGTTGAAAAGTAATTTTGTTGTTGTCGAAAATTCAACTACTTGGTTGAAAATCTTTGTTAAAAATTTATTTTTTGATTGAAGATGCATAATTTCAGTTAAAAATATATCTCCTCGATTAAAAATTGAACCATTTTGTTGAAAATTCGTTTTTTATAATTTTTTTAATTCAAAATATAATTATTCTATTTTTTATTTTCAAATTATCTTTTTCAATTAAAAGTTTAACTATTTGGTTGAAAATTTATCTTTTTAGTAGAAAGTTCATTTCGATCGTTGAAAATTGAACTACTTGGTTGAAAAAAGAAATAATTTGTTGAAACTCAATTTTTAGTTTGAAATGCATCATTCTCATTGAAAATTTATCTCATTGTTTGAAAATTGAACTATTTGGTTGAAATTTTGTATTAATTTTTTGTGTGTAGAAAATTAATCTTCTTGGTTCAAAAGTCATGTTTATGGTTGAAAATTCACCTATTTGATTAAAACTTAATAACCTTTGTTTTTATTTAAAATTAAAACCTTTATGGTTGAGATATCATCTATTACATTTTTTGTTAAGAATGTATCTCTTTCGGTTAAAAATTGATGAATTTGGTTAAAAATTCGTTCTTTCTTAGTTGAAAATTAAATTTTCAACTGAAAATTTAACTATTCAATTTTGGTTGAAGAATGTATCTTTTTTAGTTGAAAATTCAACTACTGCGTTGAAAATTCATGTATTTCATTAAAAATTTGTCTTTTTCGGTAGAAAATTGAACAATTTTGTTAAAAACTAATCCTTTTTGGTTCTAAATTCGCGGGAGTCTATAGTTCAGACGGAGTAATCCACCATATTTTTATGTAATCCAGAGCAATCCTATGCAATCATGAGTAATCTTAGAAATCTTTTAAAATCATTTGAAATCTGTGAAAGTTCTTGTTATCCTTCGGAATCGTTAAAAATAACCTAACATTTTTGTGATCTCTTGATGCCTTTTGAAATCCCTTGAAATGTATTGAAATCCTTCCAAATCCCTGGAAATCTTTAAACTATTTTGAAATCCCTTGCAATATTTTGAAATCTCATTTACAGTGAAAATAATTGTTATATTATAAGAAGAGTGGGGGTGGATACACCAAAAGTCACGAATCCTTACTATAAGGGGGAAGGTGTCTAAAATTTCAAAAATCATTCTTATGTACCTAATTAATGGACATTTTCTCTTAAATAATTACAATATTATTTCTTTGCAAAAATTTAAGAAATACTTATCTGCGCCTGTAAAGGTCGCAGGAATAGATGAAGCAATTACTTTCAAATGTATCGAAAAATCCTGTAATAAGTTATGCTTCGCTTCCTAGGGTGAAAATATGTCTTCACACCATTCTACCAAATTGCAACGCTTTTCGTTAAATGTTCAGGATGAATACCAACGAGATTATTAGGGGGACTAAAGGTCGAGCCCTAAATTGAAATTTCAGCCTTCAGAAGCCGGGTTTTCACATTTCCGTAAAATTGAGAGCTAAAGAAAAAGCCACAGATGAACCAACTGTTGATCCACCCATCAGGCCGGAAGACGGTCTCTTGTAGAATCCTCTTCCGGACCTTTGGCTTTCAAGTATAGAGCCTTCTGGATTACAAACAGCAGTTGAATTATCAGAAACTTATCCTATTATCTAAATTGAACGTATACTTCAAACTTTCAATGATTTACAAAGATTGAGCCTGCAAATAAAAAAAATATTTTTGATTTATGTTTTTATTTATGAAGCAAACATCTTCTGATCATTGTTTTGTTAGCTATGCACATGAACACAGCAAAACAGTAAGACAAGTGTGTAGGACCATCTGCAAGTCATAGTACGCGTATAACTCGTGAAAGTCCTATAGGAAAAAGCCGGAAATCGATAAATTTTCCTAATCCTAGCGTACATGAAACAACAATCATACGATGAGAATCGTAACAAGGCTCTCGAGCTGTAACTTTTTTCGAAGGTGTGCAACATATGTTTCGAATAATGCATTCGATGACAGCGCATAACTGTCACAACATAATTCCGTCACTTTCTGTCCTCGTACGGATATATTTCTCGCCCCAGGCAGGAAGGACACTTGCCGAGAACTGGAAGTTGAAGGGAGGAAAGGAGGAAGGGAATGGAGGGTCCTGCAGACCTGGTGCCTGGAGTTTCCAAATTCAGCCCCATCACTGCACTACAACCACATCCTGTGTCTTGATTTTTTTTACTTTAGCTCTACGACCCTCTTCCTCTCGGAACAGATTTCCAATTCATTATGCCGTGCATCAACGCTTGCATCATATCTAGGAGCCGGACCATGACTGAAATTTGTCGAGGGACTTTTTCCGGTTGGATAAGACTTACATTCTTAAAACGTTCGATCTGATAATCCTTATTCATATACTAAGATCTAAATTTAGTTAAAGATGCTTTTGTACTTAAATAAAAAGCATATTTTGACATTAAACACACCGTATGCTGTACTTTAAGAGGAATTTAATTCAATTTTCATTTGAAGATATGGTTTTTTATTTTTAAGTTGTAAGTGGTGTGTCTAATCGTAAACGACTAACATGCACACTGCACAGTCATTCATTATATGTGGCGTGGAACGAAGAAACCGACCTTGCAGCACCAAAAATCAAACGCCAGGTTCTGAATGATTCTAACGAGCGAAAGCATGCCCGATCGAATGAGCTTATTCTCAAATCTGTGCGATCAAAATTGAACGAAATATAGCGCGTTTTATATGACGTTTATTGCACAAGAAGCAGGGGTACGTCCCATGAAAACACGATTTAATTGAAAAGCTGAAAAGGTGCTGTAAGGTCGATTTCTTCGTTCCACGCCACATATGGTTGCCTAACAGCAGCTATCATATAAGAATTTCTGTAAAAGGCCAGGAAACCGGAAAATGTACTTTCCGAAATGCAGGATTCATTCAACATAAGATTTACGGAGACAAGAAAAATAATGTATTCTAACAAAATTCCAAACCTTTGCAGAATATTACAAAAATTGTTGATGGCTTTTTGCGACCCTCAATAATAATACTAGTTTTTTGTTTTGTGACTTTGGACCAAAAGCTAGTATATTAAAACAACAAAAAAACATTTAGAATATTCTGAAATTCACGAATATTCCAAAACATGCTTTTATAACAACATTCCAAGAACGTTCAATGAAATTATAAGTTATTCTAAAACATTTCAGAGTGTTGTAGAATAGAAAATTCCAGAATTTTCACAAATATAAATATTGTAGAATTTATTTACTTATTTCAACCAAAAAATATTACTTTTCTACCATAAAAGATTAATATTAATCCAAAAGGAAGAATTTGCTGTCCAAGTAAACGAATGTTCGTCAAAACAGTTTAATTTTCCACCAGAAAAGAGAAAATCTCAACCAAGAAGATTAGTTTTCTACCAAAAAACGACGAATTTTCCACTAAAAAAATGCATTTTCAACTAAAAATGGAAAACAATTCATTTTCAGTTCGAAAAGTTGATTTTAAATTTTAAAAATAAAACGATTTTTCAACAAACTAATTAAATTTTTAAACAAAACAGTTGAATTTTCGGCGAAAAAATATTTACTTTCCACTGAAAAGTATGAATGTTAAATAAAAAAGTAAATTTTCAACCAAGCAGTTGCATTTTTAACCAAAAAAGAGGAAATTTTCAAAAAAGAAGATTAGTTATCTAATAAATAAAGACGAATTTTCGACTAAAAAAGATGCATTTTTAACCAAAAATTGAAAAGATACATTTTTAGTTCAAAAAATTAATTTAAAACCAAAAAAAGAAAGATTTTTCAATAAAATCGTTCAATTTTCAAACAACGAGATGAACTTTCAACAAACAAAAAATAATTTTCAACAGAGTGGTTCAACTTGTACCCAAATAGTTGAATTTTTAATAAGAAAAAATCAGTTCAGCCCAAAAATAGTATAATTGCATTTTCACTTAAATTAATTAATTTTTAACGAAAAAAAAGACGAATTTTCAACGAAACAGATGGATTTTTAACTAAAGTGGTGAATCTTTGGAAAAAAAAAATTATTTTTCAACGAAGTGATTCAACCTTCAACCAAATAATTCAATTTTTAACAATAAAAATGAATTGTCAACGAATAATGTAACCGTACATAATTCAACAAAAAAAGATTTTAATTTTTAATAAAAGCCAGCTGAATTCAATCAAAAAAGACAAATTTTCAAACAAAATAGTTGAATTGTCAACCAAGGAAGATTAATTTTCAATCAAACTGTTGCATTAAAAAAAAATGATTGAGATTCTATATCAAAAGAGATGAATTTTTAAATTGAAGAGACAAATTTTCCAGATAACAGTTATTATTTCAACCAAAAAAGATTTCAGTTGAATTTTTAACACCAAAATATGAATTTTTATAAAAAAATTAAATTTCTACTAAAATAGTTGAACCTTTGATGCAAAAAGAAAAAATTTTGACAGAACAGTTAGATTTTTAAACAAAACGGATAACTTTTTAACAAAATTGTTAAATTTTCAACCAAATAATACAATTTTCAACTAAAAATATAATTTTCAGGAGGAAGCAACTGCAAAAAAATGAAATATAAATACAAAGAAAATAAACAATCAACAAGAATATTACATCAGGGTGGCCGAAAACTTCTTTTTCAAAATTCCCTAATTTTTCCCTCGCCAATTTTTCATTTTTCCTAACCATTAATATTCAAAGAATTGAATTTTAATCTTGTAACATTTTTAACATATAATCTTTCAGAAACGGAATAAAATAAGTTCAAATTCCAATTCAAAAATTTCAAATTTATTATCCTTGACAGCTATTTAAAGTGCCTCTTATAGAAATTCCCTAACTTTTGCAAGATTTGTTTCAAAATCCCTGACTTTTCCTGACCAATAAAATTCCCTGTCTTTTACTTGATTTCCAGGTTTACTCTGAGCTACGGCCACTCTGAAAATATTCAAGGAAATCTCAGAATATTATAGAATATTTTGTAATATTCCAAACCCAAATCATTCCTGAACACACAGAAATTTCCTTTTGTGTCAAAAGGTTGTTTCTTGATATAAATGGAATTTCCTCTTAAATTTAGGGTTCAGAGGATTCTTATTTGAAATATTCTAGAACAATCCGCGACATTTCAACTTCCAGGATAATCTACAAAAGTTAAGAAAATTCTAGAATTTTCAGGGCATTTTTTCAGAAATAAAAGAATGTTTTAAAAATCCAAAAACGCTATCGAAATACTCTATACAATATTCTAAAAAATTCTAGAAAATTCAAGAATATTCAAGAAAATATTGCAGAATATAAAAATATGTTCAAAGAATTCTAAGCTAACGAAAACTTAATGAATTTAGAATTCGGATAATAAAAAGTTATTGAAAGTTAGGACATTTCTACTATGTTTGTTTGAGTTTCTCTATACATATTCGAAAATTGCAGAATATTTGATTAAGTGAAACACTTCTCACTGATTTGAAAACGATCATTCAATACACTTTTTGCCTTTGTTTTACAGAAATCCTGTGCAAATTCAGAAAAGCTGTTTTTTCATTTGGGAATTCCCAAGAAGAAAAATTTTAGAAATGAATGAACTAGTTTTCTTGCATTATAGCGTCTTCAAAAATCTCCAATCTTAGTCACATACATATATATGTATATAAGCAGCGGAAAACAATGATCTAAATTTAATCGTGTGCGAATTGTTTATTCACTAAATTCCATGGCGTTAAATCGAGCTTAGTTTTAGTACACTCACACAAACATTTGGTGAATCAAGAAAACTTTTGTCGAGTCAAGCAAAGAATTTTGTTTATATAAGGGGCCATCCATATATTT
The DNA here is from genome assembly GCA_011634705.1 of Andricus grossulariae. Lineage (NCBI taxonomy): Eukaryota > Metazoa > Arthropoda > Insecta > Hymenoptera > Cynipidae > Andricus > Andricus grossulariae. The sequence goes on from JAABKJ010007545.1 coordinate 228,368,090, forward strand.
TGTAATCAATTTTTTCCCCATTTTTGGCCCCCCCCCCCGGTGTAATCAACCATTATCATTTGATTGACCCCCACCCCTTGATTACGTAATCATCTTTAGGGCTTATTAGAATACCTGATTTTGTAAAATTTACACACTTCTTGAAAAAAAATCATTCCTTGAGGACATTTTTTCGTAATTTCAATGTAGAACAGATTTTGAAAACGCACAAAATAATGTATTCACAAGAAAAGCACATCTAGAGGCATTTTTTTAATGTTCATAGTTTTACACACTCTATCGATATTTTAGAAAAAAATGTCTATGCGCGCGGAATATTTAAAAAAGATGAAAGAAAGAAAAGATTTATGAAAATAGGAACTTGAACATATGATTGCGTAATTACTCAAACAATATCCCCTCAACCCATGTAATCATTCGTAATCATACACATGACCCCCCTATGATGATTACGTAATATATGGACGGCCCCTAAGTACAGTGAAATGTTTGGTTGAATCATCAAAGTTTTTTTGGTTAATTTGACTAAATATAATCAATTTTGTGTATCCAACCAAAACGTTTAGCCATATCAGCAAAATGCATTTTTAAATTATTAAAAAAAACACAATTGTTTTGGTTGAGTACCGTGAGACAAACGAGCAAACTAAATTCGGTTTAAGTCTTCTCTCGGTTACTACTTTCAAACCTTAACAGGGCCAATTTACAAAAAGCTACCTATCATTTAGCCACGAAAATTGCACTCCAAATATAAGATCGTTAAATTTAAAAGTTCTGCGTAACCAGTTCCCAAAGCTGTTCCTTGAAGTCATATTCTTTACAATCCTCGAAACACATTCCTTGTGCCAAAAACGAACCTCCCTTGAGAATTTTACTTCTGCGCATAAATCTGCATACATATAATTACTATTCGTTAGGGGGAAAAAAAAAGAATTTTAGTGACTAAATGGACTTAAAAAAGTTTTTTTTTATTATTTATAACACGTTAATAGTGCAAAGTACAGATAACAAGAATATGTTTAATTTTTAAATTTTGACTGTAATAAGGAAGCAAAAATATTCAAAGAAATAATGAATAGAAGTTCCTGCAATATACTTTCCTATAACTTTTTTAAACCCAAATTCTATTATTTAAAAATTACATCTGAGTGGTTTAGTAAGGGGCGTTCTAAATACAAATTCCTACTTTACCGATATCGAGAAAATGCTACCGCTGAAGTGGTTCGTGTCAATGTTAAGTTTCTAGAATTTTCTGGATGACGTCTTAAAATTATACTGCGCAATTATGAGAAACGAATTTTGCGTTAACAATTTTGCATAAACAATTATCCGTCACCCTCAAAGCTGATGCTGTAAATTTCTGAGAAATACAAATACGATTTATTGCTTCTTTATAGATAATACATTTAATAACAAAATTCCTGTGTTTATTGATTAATTGCGCAGTAGATGCAGGTGTACAATTGTAATTTGATATGGAATAAGTATAACTATCTGTTCTTATCTATGAATTTCATTTATTGCTCTCTCTCCCTTAATGACAAATTTAAGGTAAACTGCATTAGAAAAAATATTTTTTAATGCCCAAGTAATTAATGAAAAAGATTTTTCTGCTGTCTAGAACCTTTTAGAACTTTAAAACAAAGAAGGAGATATATTATTAAAAAATGATAGCAAATGTGCATCTATAAAAGTACACTTTACATTCATTTTAGGGATGTGAGTCAATGAAACATTTCACTGAAACATTGGAAGTTTCATGAAACAATGAAACGCTTAATCAGACAAAACTTTCGCAGTATATTAAATTCAATTTCAATCGCTTTAAATTCCTGAAATTTAGAGTAAAAATATTGAATTTTCAACAAAATAGTTGAATTCTGTTTAAAAATAAATACATTTGCAACCGAAGAGATGAATTTTTAACTAAATGATCAATCTAGAACCAAAAAAATGCATTTTTAACAAAATAGTTCATATTTTAGCTAAGTACATGAATTTTTAAGCAAAAAAGACGAGTTCTCAACGAAAAATGTAATAGTTGACATTTCAACCAAAAAATATTTTTATTTCAAATCCGAAGCAGTTGAATTCGCCCAAAAAGACGAATTTTCCACAAAATAGTTAAATCCTTAACCAAAACAGATTAGTTGCAAACCAAACTGTTGCATTTTTAATCAGAAAAGCTGAAGTTTCTACAAAATTATTGAATTTTCAATAAAAAAGGATAATTTTTAACCAAATAGCTGAATTTCCTACCAAAATAGCTGAATTTTGAACCCAAACAAAAGAAATTTTTAACAAAACAGTTGAGTTTTCAACCAAAAATGCTGAATTTTTGACGAAAAATAGTTGGATTTTTCTATTTGATTCTATTAATTTAGTCAGTATTAGTATTTAAGTAAAAAACGAGGAAAAGGTGAATAGAGAGAAAAAGGGGAAAGATTGCAAAGCTTGCTGTGAATAGATAGGAATTTTAATTTATTTAAAAAATTTTAATATCAGCTAAGAAAACTGGGAACCTTTCTTGGAAAATAAAGTTAATTTTCTATTGCACACTTTTTAATTTCGGGCTACACACTTTTAAATTCGAATGGCATCGTGATGATACAGGATTCAATAATTATATTAATTTACATTATTATTTATATAACATTATATTAATGTTAATATTAACATTAATATATATTAACACAGAATTTAAATTTAAATTTTTCCTCCTTAATATTTGAAACTTTCAATTGGCCAAAGTTTCATGAAACTTTACAACCCTAGCATTCATTTCTTTCAAGTAAATGAAAAAAGAAATTTTGTTATTTAATGCATTATCTATAACGAGGAAATATAAATCATCCTTGTTTTTCCCAAACCTTTACAGCAGCTTTAAGGGGGGGGGGGTGGAGAAGCCCATGTTGAGCAATGTCCTGGCATTCTGGTGTGAGATCTGGCCCAGGTCTGGATTTATCTAGACTGACCAGTCTGGAAGATCTAGCCTGGCCCAGGTCTGACGCTAGTCTGGCCCAGGTCTGGATTCTTGTAGACCGTCTAGTCCGGAAGTTCTGGTCTGTCCCAGGACTGGCGCTGCTCATTTATCCAAGAACAATAAAAGTTGTACGTTCGGTCTGGAAAGTATGGTCTGGTCCAGAACTGGCGCTAATCAGCTATCCCAGAACAAGAAATGTTCTAAGTTCGATCATAAAATTTTTCCATGACATGTTTCGAGAAAGTTACACGGTGTCTAGAATGATAGAAAATAAAAAAAATTAACACTATCAAACAAGAATTTTTTTCCTGTCACCTTGACATTCTGGTCTGGTCCAGGTTTGGCACTGATCAGCTAGCCAAGATTAACAATTCTAATTTCGGCCTGGAAGTTCTGGCCTGGCCCAGAACTGGTACTGATCAGCTAGCCAAGAATGAAAAAGTTCTAAGTTCAATCAGCAAATTTTTTTTGACATTTCGAAAAAGTTATGGGATATCTAGAATGAAAAATTTTAGCTCAGTACAATTATAGTAAAAAATGATTTTCTCCCAAGTCATTAAAAAATGAAGTTTCGTCCCAAGCAACTGGGCGAAACTTCAATGTTACTGAGACTTCGTATTTGATATTTTGTTAATTTTAACATTTATTTTTGCCTTCAAAATTGTATTTAGCTTTTGTGGAAGGACATCATTAGATCCAAGTGGGATCTATTTATACCCAACTGGACCTGATTTAAAAAAATATAATTGAAAACGATTTATTAAATCGGATTCAAAAGAATGCACCTTTCTATTTTTAAATTTTGAATTATTATTAAATTGCCAGAAAACGACAAGCATAATAACCTATATAAAACAATATTCAGTCCACGAAGTACTACAAGGAGACCGCACGCCATGTATTTCACCTGGCGCCATTTCGCGATCGCCTGTCCTCCGATTTTTTTTTATTTTTAACCAAACCTATGAATGTTTAACCAACAAAATTTGATATTCAACCAAAAAGGATTTTAATTTTATATGAAAAACAGTTGAATTCAAAAGTGTCAGTGAAAAAAATCAACCAAATTGTTCAAGTCCAACCGAAAAAGACGTATTTTCTACAAAAAAAGTTGAATTTTCAACCCAAAAGGCCAAATTTTCAACGAAACAGTTGAACTTTCAACCAAAAAGGATGTCTTTTTAACAGAATTGTTCAATTTTCATCTACATAATAAAAATTTCAACCAAATAATAAAAAAAATTTAACCAAAAAAGAAGAATTTTCAATCAATAATATAATATTAGAAATTTGAATAATTTTGTTGAAAATTCGACAATTTTATTAGCAATTCATCCTTTTTTGTTGAAAACCTGCCCTTTTTGTTTGAAAATAAAACAAATTGAAAATATCAACTATTACTTTTTTCGTTAAAGAGTCATCTTTTTTGGTTGAAAATTTAATTCCTTTGTTAAAAATTTATTTTTTTGGTGGAAGGAACATCATTTTAGTTGAAAGCTCGTCTCTTTGGTTTAAATTTAAACGATTTAAAAATTAGTTTTTTTTTTTTGCTTAAAAATTATTTATTTCTTTGGCTCTCTTTTTTAGCTGAAACTTCAACTATTTGATTCAAAATTCATATATTTTTTTGAAAATTTGTCTTTTTGTTTCTAGAAAATTAATCATTTTTGTTAGAAGTTCAACTTGAATGAAAGTCAAACACATTTATTAACAAATAATTTTGTGGGTTAAACTTTCATAATTTTGGTTTAAATCTCATTTCTGGTTAAAAAATTAACTACTACTGTGTTGAAAATTCGATTTTTTTTTGTTAACAATATTTTTTTTCAACTCAAAATGAAACTGTTATATTTTTGTTAAAAATCCTTTTTGCTTGATTTAAAAAATCACAAGTTTTGTTGGGAAATGATCTTTTGTAGTTGAAAATTACACTACTGGGTTAAAAATTTCTCCTTTTTAACTGGAAATTCAACTATTTGGTTAAAAATTAATCTTTTTTCTTGAAATGTTAGGAATTTAAAGCGTCTTAAATTAAATGTAATGTAGTATTCATAGTATCTAAACTATTTCAAATCTATTTACATATTTTATATTTATTTTCATATTATTTTTAACTTTTCAAAATTTGTATTAAACCCCTATTTAATTTATAGGTAAGCAAAATCAGTGGATTTAGATATCACATAGCCAGTGCACTGGGTCTGCTTCCTGCTCAGTTAATCAATGTTTACTTGGGACATGGTTTGCGATCGATGCAGGATGTACTCGAAGATAAATCGACAGCTGCAACTGGTTACGTCGTGTTTATCTGTCAGGTATAGTTCAATACTTGCAAAACATTTATTTTTATTTAAAAATATAAATAAATAAAATAATGCAGTAAAATAACAAGAGATACTGAATTTATGATTTCAGATTGTGATAGGAGTCTCCCTAATGGTCTATGTAGTGCAGAAAGCACGAAGGGAACTTCAATTGGCTCTAATGGAAGCTGATATCGAAGCCATGAGTGAGTCTCGCTACCATGACTCGCTAACGGATACAAAAATTGATTTTTCGAATCTCTGATCTACTGAGCAAAGGTTCTGAATTCCAGATTTCTTTATCTAGAAAGTGTAATTCAACGTTCTAATTCAGAGCCTAAACTTCGAATAAGACACTAACATGGAGAGGTCGCGAGATGTGGACGCCGATTTGACTAGAGCTTTACAAGGTGAAAGTAGATAAAAATCCATTAGACACGTATTTTTTATTTTGATCCTGTGGGCCTTAGTTTCGGAGATATCGAGGTTTTAGTATTTACGCTTGAGTAATCACTCAAGCGTTGTGCTCAAGCGTGTCGGTCACACGTAATTCTCAAGCGCATCGCTTAAACGTCTCTCTCAAGCGTAGGTCTCCAGCTGGTAGCCCATGGCGTATCACTTCAATGTTTCGCTCAAGTGTATTGCTCCAGCTGGTCGCCCAAGCGTATCGTTTCAACGTTGCACTCAAGTATATCGCTTAAACGTATTTTCCAAGCTTATCGCTTAGACGTGTCGCTCAAGCTTTGTTCTCCAGCTGGTAGCCCAAGCGTATCACTTCAACGTTGCGCTCAAGCGTATTGCTCCAGCTGGACACCAGAGCGTATCGCTTAAACGTTGCGCTCAAGTTTATTGCTCCAGCTGGTCGCCCAAGCGTACCGCTTCAACGTTGCGCTTAGGCGTATCGCTCGAGCGTAGTGCCAGCGTAGCGCTCAAGGATATCGCTCAAGCGTATCGCTTAAACGTCGCAATCAAGCGTATCGTAAACTGAGGGCCACAAGATCAAAATAAATAATATGTATCTAATGGATTTTGATCTACTTTCATCCTGTAAATCCCAGAAATAGCGTCCCACATCTCGGAACTCGTTCTTGTAAACGGGTTGTTCTTATGTAATACGTTGTACGAAAAAAAAACGACCTGGAAATTTTGTAACCAGTATTTCGGTCCGAAATTTTAGTCAGAGTTTCGAGACGCCGCGCCAGAGAGACTGGAGAGAAAACTGGCAAAATTGGACTGGTCAGACATGCTTTTGTTTTTGTTTGATTTGCATTTAAAAGTTGTTGACTTGTTTTGTAAGTGAATAATGGACTTGTATAATTATTGTAAACTGTACAAAATCCATTTTGTTATTTTGAACTGTATTTTGTATTCAACTCTATAAGTTCTTCCTCGAATTTACTGATGTGACTGGATTGAATTGCAAGTGTCAATCAAATGATGAGCTGGTTGTTAAAAGAAGACTAAGGGAAAATATTCAAAGATTAGTTAATTTTTAGAATACTTTCTAACTTCAGGTTCAAGTGACAAATCACTGTTTAAATAATTTTAAATAGGCGACGAATAGTCGAGTGTGATTTACAGAACTGACAAGTTATTTAATTATAGTACAAGCTAGGTAATTTTATTATTATTATAATTATTACTACTATGTGATGCAGGTTTTTCTACATATTAAGAATCTATTTTGATTTTGTTTCGACAATAGTTTTAAAAAGTTACTGATCTACCATGAATCTCGCGAGTGTGCTCTTTCACAATTTCAACTCTCTCCAAATATTTTATATTTTATATCGAAAAAGCGCAGTCTTCCTTTTAAGAGATGATGTTTTTTAATCAATAATCCTGCAGAAGCAATGATTTTACTTTTTAGAGTCTGATGTCTGATGATTTTTTATTTTTATGTTAAAACCTCCAGAGTGAAAAATGAGTTCTTTTGTTTTTTTATAACAAATGGTGGCACTAAGCGCTTTATAATCTAGCATACATTATATTACTATATTTAAACGAAAATAACATTGTACAAATGTATAAAAGACGTGAAAATAAACACAATCGTAAAAAATACTTTTTTTCTCTCTTATCTTTCCGAGATCATTCGAGTTTTTAAGTCCCTTTTGCTTTTACCGCATGATGCCATATTTTGTTTTTTTAGTACAATTTAAAAAATCTGGAAAAGTAATCAAAGATTCAATTGACGCTGACGAATACGGATTCCGATAAGATTCTGTCTTGGTGCCTTCTTAAAGCTGCTTTTATTATCTCGACAGTGAAATCCGCATCCTCTTTTGTAACGCACATTGGTGGTTTGAGTCGCAACACCTGAAAGTGGAAAATATAGAATAGATTACAAGTCCTAGAATAAATTATTATACTAGAAATCAAACAATTTCTTGAAATCTTCTACATTATTTTCTTGCAAATTCAATATCCTTTTTGAAGGAAAATTTAAACTTTTTTTGTTGAAGATTCGTCTTTTTGAGTTGAAAATGAACTTTTTGGATGAAATTGCATATTTTTGGGTTAAAGATTTTAATGTTTCGTAGAAATTTCGCTTTTTTGGCTCGAAAATTCAACAGTTTGGTTAAAAACTTTTTTCTCTTGACTGATAAATCTTTATTGGTTCAAAATTTAACTCCTGCTGAAAATTTCTCAATTTTGGTATACACTTGATCACTTTTGGTTCAAAATGTGACTGGTTTACAATTAATATTGTTTGGCTGAGGATTCAGCTGTTTTGTGAAAACGTGCATTTTTTGTTTCAAATTCGTTCGTTTTTTTTTTGTTTAATTATTTTTTTTCAACTAAAAATTTAGCTATTCCTTTTTTTGGTTGAAAATTGATCTTTCTCAGTTGAAAATCCAACTATTTGATTGATAATTCATCCTTTCTAGCATGAGTTTTTTTCATTTTTGCTTGAAAATGCAACTGTTTGGTTCAAAATTAATATTTTTTGGTTAATGATTCGACTATTATGTTTGAAAAAATCGTCTTTTTTGCTGAGAATTCATGTTCTTTCGTTGAAAATTAAACTACTTTTGGTTGAAAGTAAAACTTATACATACTTTGCTAAAAAATTCATTTTTTTAGGCTGAAAATTACACTTTATAATTGAAAATTAAGATACTTTGATAAAGAATTCAACTATTTCATTGAAAATTCGTTTTTTTCGATGAATTTAACTGTTTCTGATTTAAAATTCAATTATTTATTGGTTGAAATATCAACTATTATATTTTTCGTTGAAAATTCGTCTTTTTTCGTTGAAAATTAAACTACTTGATTAAAACTTGAACTACTTCGTTAAAACTAAATTTTTGATTGAATATTGATCAATTAAGTTCAAAACACATATCTCTGATTGAAAATTTAACTGTTTTGTTGAAAAATCTTGGATTTTGTAGAAAATTCGTCTTTTATAGAAGAATTTATATCATTTTTGGTGAAAAATGTAAATGTTAGGTTGAAATTTATATTTTTTTGGTTGAGGATTCAACTATTTTGTTAAAAAGTCGTATTTTTAGTTATATTTAACAATTTGTTATATAAAACTAAAATCTTTTTTGGTTAATATATCAACTATTACATCTTTCATTGAGACTTCATCTCCATTGAAGCAAAATTTAACTACTTGGTTGAAGGTTAAACTATTTTGTTAAAAAACAATTTTTTCTGTAGAAAAAATTGAATATCGAACTATTCCGTTGAAATTTGTCTTTCCTTTAGTTAAAATTAATTTTTTGAGCTAAGAATTTAACTACGTATTCCAATTTTCGTTCAAAATTTTTTAATTTTTTTTATTTCAAAATTCAACCATTTATCAGAAAGTTAATCTTTTTTCGTTAAAGATTCAAATATCTTGTTGAAAATTCATCTTTTTTCGTAGAAAATTGAAATACATACTTTGTTAAAACTTCATTTTTTTTGGTTGAGTATTGATAAATTTAGTTTAAAATATATATCTTTGATTGAAAATTGAACTATTTTGTTGAAAATTTGGCAGAAAATTAATCTGGTTTGATTAAGGATTCAACTATTTTGTTCAAAATTTATCATTTTTTTGATGAATTAATAGTTTTCAGATTTAAAATAAAAATATTTATTCCCTTAAATATCAACTATTATATTTTTCATTGAAAATTCATCTTTTTTCATACAAAATTAAACAACTTGGTTAAAAGTTGAACTACTTTATAAAAACTTCATTTTTTTAGTTGAATATTCATCAATATAGTTAAAAATACGTTCCAAATTCGTTTGTTCTTCAAAATTAATTTTTTAAACTGAAAATTCGACTATCCCATTTTTAGTTAAAGATTTATCTTTTTTAGTTGAAAATTCAACTTCTATTTGGTTGAAAAGTCGTCTTTTCTAATAGATATTTAGTGTTAATATTATGTGTTAATATTATGGAAACTCTTGCAACATTACATTTTTCTAAATAGACAAAAATTTAACCTTACATCAAACAGGCTTTATTTCTTTAGATTATTAAAAAAAAATTTTATCCAAATTGCTCGTATTTCCAAGATTCAGCTTGACTTTTAGATCCATTTTTCTCGCAAAAAAGAAGTAAATTTTGATTCAAAAAAATTTAATAATCTAATGAAATCAAGCCGGTTTGATGTAGATTTTTTATTTATTTCGAAAAATCCAATATTCCAAGCGTTTCTAAATTTGTATTAAACAGTCGTATCAACGACTGCACACCTCTATTAAAAATGCAACTGTTTTATTAAAAATTAATCTTTTTTGATCGAGGATATTTTTCTTCAAAGTTGAACTTCTTGTTTAAAAAGTGAACTGGTTTGCTAAAATTTCATCCTTATGATCAGAATTTATCAATGTAGTTGAAAATTAAAAAAAATAACTATTTTGTTGAAAATTCGTTTTTTTTTTCTTTAAAATAATTTTGTTTTAAATAAAAATTCCATTTTTGGTTAACTATTTAGCCTTTTGATATTCAAAAATTCAACTATTTGGTTAAAAATTTAATTATTTTTTGTTTAATTCAACAAAATGATTAAAAATTTATTCTTTTTTGTCAAAAATTATAATGTTTTGTAGAAACTTCGCCTTTTTCAATTAAAATTTCCAATTTGGTGAAAAATGTCATTATTTGCTTAAAAATTTAGTTACATTGTTAAAAATTAGTGTTTTTTGCTGATGAAAATTAAATTTTTTTAACTGAAAATTGAACTATTTCAATTGGGACTTTTTGACATAAAAAATCTAAACTTGGTAAAAAAATCATTGTTTAGTTGAAAATTGAGCTGCATTATTGGAAATTAGTTTTTTTTTTGTTGAAAATAAATTTTTTTTAACTGAAAATTTAACTATTTCAATTAAAGATTCAACATTTCAGTCGAAAAGTTGAAAATTGAACTATTTTGTTGAAAATTAACTTTTTGATAAAAAGTTATATTTACGGCTTAAAAAATTCAACTGTTTTGTAGAAATTTCGAATTTAACTATTTCAATTGAAGATTCATTATTTTAGTCGAAAAGTTTTCCCATTGCTTGAAAATTGAACTATTTTGTTAGAAATTTACTTTTTAAATAAAAATTCTTATTTTCGGGTTGAAAATTTAACTGTTTTGCAGAAATTACGCTTTTTTGTGTTAAAATTTTCACATTTGGTTAAAAATTTCATTATATGCTTGAAAATTTAGTTACATTTTTGAAAATTCAGTTATATTGATGAAAATTAGTTTTTTTGTGTCGAAAATTAATTTTCTTAATTGAAAATGTAACAATTTCAGTTGAAGATTCGTCATTTTAGTCGCAAAGTCATTTCACTGGTTGGAAATTGAACTATTTTGTTGGAAATTAACTTTTATGATAAAAATTGATATTATCGGGTCAAAATTCAACTGATTTGTAGAAAATTCTTCTTTTGGGATTTAAAATTCAACAATTTGGATGCAATTTGTTTCTCTCTAGACTGAAAAATCTTTCTTGGTAAAGAATTAAAGCCTTTTTTTAAATTAATTTTTTGTTTGAAGATATATCAGTGTACTTGCAAATTCATATCTTTGATAGAAAATTGAACTATTTTTCTGAAAATACGTTTTTTTTCTGTTTAAAATTAAATTTTTTGTTGAAATTTTTTTTTTTCAATTTATAAAATTCAACTATTTTGTTGAGAATTGTTATTTTTCAGTTAAATTCTATAACTTGTTTAAAAGTTGAACTAGTTTGTTAAAAATTTATTTTTTTCGTTGAAGATTCACCAGTTAAATTGAAAATTCATGTAATTGCTTGAAAAATGAACTATTTTATTAACAATTCGTTTTTTAAATGAATTTTTGAATCAAAATTTAACTGTTCCATTTTTGGTTGAACATTTTTCTTTTTTTAATAGAAAATTCAACTATTTGCTTGAATATCCATGTATGATGTTGAAAATTCGCCTGTTTGAATAGAAAAGTAATCTTTTTGGTTGAAAATTCATCTATTTAGTTAAAACAGAGTAATTCCATTTATGCATTATTATTTTTTATGATTGAAAGATAATTACGTTTGCGTGTAAACCTCCTTTTCCGACCAGAACGCCCATTTCTTTTATGTCCTCAAAAATCTCTACCATGTGCTGACTTTCCAAGGGTTTTTTGGTCTCGGGATCATCAACGAGTTCCACTCCAATCATCAATCCTTTTCCTCTCACGTCACCAATTATATTCGGAAATTCTAACATCAAAGTACTCAGGCGATGAAGCAAATATGTTCCAACCTCCAATGAATTTTCTTGCAATTTTTCCTCTTCTATCACCTGAAAATGTTGTTTTTTTTTCTTAATATACTGTATTTTTTTAAGTTTCAGGGCGGTAGCGCTTTTTAATGCAGAATCAATTAGAATTTAAACTTAACGTAAATTTAATTTACATGTTTTATTATTATATTCTTTTTCTGTCTATTTCACCGATGTTATTTTCAAAATAATTAATACAGATTAAGAGTCAATGCAAACTTTTACTTGTGTAAGTGAATTTGAATTAACTGAACGAGTAATTATGTAAATAATTTAACGAGGTCGGATGTCAGCTCTTGATGAAATTTCATTCTTCAGAGAGGCCAATATTTTATTTCGAATGAACCTTTAAACATATTTAATATATTTCATGACTCTGGAAAAAAATGTTTTTTACAATTTGCAAATATTCAAGTTTATTAGCGTCAAAATTAAAAAGTTTTCATTTAAATGTCCATACTTTTTAATTCGATTTACAATCTTGAAATTCAAAAGTTTCTAAATTCGAGTTTAAACAAAGCTTTGAAACTTTAAAATTGAAGTTTTCAAATCCAGTGTTAATTTAATCTTCTAGAAGAGTGTCTCTTGTTTTTTCAATTCCAAATGATTGAAATTGGAATTTAGAAGTACTACGAAATTCTTTGAAATTAAAAAAAAGGAAGACTCTATCGACCAAATTTGGACAACACACTCTCAAATGTTTCAAATAAGAAATATCTCAATTCACATTTAAAAAAAAGAAACATTTTTAGTGTGTTCTTAATATAATAATATAATAGTAACAATTAAATTATTTTCATCATTAATAAATAATATTTATTAAATATTTCTTAAATTTCAAATTTGATCATGGGAGAAGACACTTTCAAATATTTCAATGTAAAGTTAAAAATCCAAAATAAAATTTGTTTTCAGCTTACGTCAAGAACAGCAGAGGCAGTTGCACAGGCCACTGGATTTCCACCGAACGTATTAAAATGCACCGCTTTATTCAAAGAATTTGCAATTTTTTCTGTCGTCACAACTGCGCCAAGTGGAAACCCATTTCCGATTCCTTTGGCCATCGTGACAATATCCGGTTGAATGCCATGAGCTTCAAACCCCCAAAAATGTTCTCCTGTTCTTCCAAAACCAGTTTGAACTTCATCCGCTATAAACAGGCCTCCCTTTCGCTGCACATGGTTCGCAACTTTGCTCAAATAAGTTTTTGGATATTGAACTGCACCTCCAATTCCCTACAATTTATTTGTAAGCAAATCAAATTAATACTCTCAATCACTTCATCATAATTCTCAAAATATACATCCAATTAAATTCAAAATTGAATTCAAATTGTAACTTTAAATAATTTAAAATTACATTTATATTTTTAAATATTCTTTTTTAGATATAAATATTAATTTCAACAGGAGGAAGCAGGTCAGATTCAAGATCAACTGAAAGAAAGGTCATTGATCGGAAACCTTGGTTGCGACACTTTGCTTGAAAGTAAACACGTTGATTCGAGTCTACAATTCTGAATTTTCTGAATTCTATTAATTCTGATCAACTATTTTCATACGTGTAGGATGGAAAAGAACTTTTTTCTAAAAAAAGGATAAAAATTGTCTATTTGTTAAATTGAATTATTTTTAAATTAATTATATGCGTACACATTAGACTATTTGTTTATTTCAATTATTTATAACAAATCTAAATGTTAATGTTGACAATATTCTGCAAATTAAGGCTAATAAGCTATTTTAATACATATAATAAGATGGAGAACAAAATTTTCCGAGAAATATGGATGCAAGTTTTCTATTTTTTTTCTATTAAATGTTGCATACGTGTTCAAAATTTTCTACAGATTAGCAAGTTTGAGAAAATACTTCGATACATATTGCATGGCAAAGAATTTTTCTTTCGTGAAAAAAGTATGAAAAGTGTTTATAAAATGTGTTTATAACAAGAAAATTGCACAACAAACCAATTATTTGCTTTCATTTTATGCTCAGGTTGTTATTCAAATTGTTTATAAATACATATAGGGGTTAAGAGCTAAAAAAAATATTTCTATTAAAAATGCACTTTTTTATAAAAATTTTGTTTAAAAATAGGCTCAAAGTGAACAAATAAAAAATAACGCTTTGTATGATTATTAGGAATTTAATACTCTTTAATTTTTTTCAAATGATAATGTCTTTCTTTGATTCAAACTGAAGAAATTATAGGGTCGATACATATTCGATACTTTTTCAAAAAATTTGAAATTGAACTAATTTTTTTAAAATTTTCAACTGTTTACACGAAAAAACTGTACAGACAAAATATTTTTTATAGTTTTTGGACCAATAGGAAAATTTATTTTTTTAATTTGATTTTTCAAATCTAAAGAATGCACAGTAGATATTGTCCGATCGAAAAAAATGTATCTTATCAGTGCTGCACTTTGTTTACTATATTACGAACACAAGTCTTATCAACTATCACCGAAATTATAGACCTCTCGAGTTTTTATATCAGAGATTAAAAAATAAAATGTCTTTTATTATTAATTCCTAGGGACTACAACTTTTAACTCTTTGAAGTCAATAATTTCTATAATTTTAGTCCAACTTTTTACCGCAATTAATTAAAATAATATTAAAATTATACTTACTTGAATGCTTTCAGCAATGAAAGCAGCGACGTTTCCATCTCTGGGCAAAGAAAATTTAAAAGTGTCCAGGAATTCTGAAAAGTATTTTTCAGATGCAGAGCATTTATTTGGGCCACAATCGCATTTTCTGCCACCTGCTGGAATCGGACTGTCCCTACATCGAGAACCACCCCAAGGACCTAAATAAACATCAGGATTCATTACCTGCAAAAAAATATTTCATAATAAAATTAATTAAAATTCCTGGACATTTTTCTTTCAGAAGAGAGACTCAGGATTCAAGTGATTTAGTAAAATTATACTGAAAAATATACTTCAAATGTGAAAAAAATTAGTCATAGTGGGTGCGATGCGCCTACAAAGAAGGGTAATTCAAATCTCCCCCTCTTTCCCCTTTTTCTTCTATCCTATCCTGTTCTCTCCGATTATATATTTTCATCCCATCTCCTCCCCTCATCCACAACCCCATCCTATTACTTTCTTCCACCAGCTCCCCTCTCTTACTTTCAATCTTTCTCCTACAATCCATCTCTCCGGTCACTTTTATTCACCACCCTATTTCCTCTCTCCTACTCTGGTCCCTTCTCCACTACTTCCAACCCATCACTTCTCCACACCTATCATACTTCTCCCACCACCATTTTCTCTCTACTGTTCTATCTAACCTCTCTGCCCTACTCCCTCTCCTCACTTTTTCTCCTCTCCCATACTTTTCCTCCCCTTCCATACTCCACACATACTCTCCCACCTCTCCGCATACTCCCAACCCCCTCTTTTAATTTCTCCTCCCCTAAACTACTACCCCTCTCCTTTGCTACGTCTTCCACTAATCCTCCTACCATCCCATGCACCTCTTCCTACAATCCACTCCCTTCGCCTTACTTCTTCAGCCTTAACATACTTGTCCTCTCCTTTCTTTACTACTACTACTTCCTAAACCCCTTCTAACTTCCGATATTTCTCATTCAACCCTTGACTCACCCGACGTACTCTATACCACTCCTCTCCCCTCCTCACACCTAATTTTACTGTCCACCCCTACTACCCCTTCCTCATCAACTTCTTCTTCCCATCATACTTCACCTCCCACCACAACTTTATCTCTACTATTCCACCTAACCTCTTTGCCCTACTCCCTTCCATCACTTTTATTTCTCTCCTATATTTCCCCTACTTTCCCTCTCCTCTCTACAACTAATTCACCTGCCCTCCCATATACCACACATATGCGCTTACGTCCTCCCCTAATCCTCCTCTCATCCTAAAATCTACCCATACGTCCCCTCCTACAATCCCCACTACTTCAACTCCCCTCTTCTCACTTTTCCAACCCTAGCGTACTTCTCTCCTTCCCCTACCACTACTACCTAACCCCTTTCTCATTTCCCATACTTCTCCATCCATCCTTGGCTGTACTACTCCTCTCTCCTACTTCTCCTCTCCTGCCTTACAATCCCTTCCTTATCAAAAACTCCTCTCCGGCATACTTTCCCTCCCCTCCTCCCTCCTACTTCTCCTCTCGCCCCCTACTACCTCATAAACTTCTCCTCTCTATTATACATCCCCTCCCTATCCCTACTTTTCCACCCGGAAAAAAAGTACGACTAAAAGTATTAAAAATATTTTAAAAATATATAATGTAACAAATATATATATATTAATATACTGAAAATGATACTCAACGTGAATATGACCTCCCGGTCGATGAATGGGATGCCTGAAGATGGACATTCCTGTTGCTGTGGAAGCAGTGAGTGTACCCCCGTGATAAGAATTTTTAAGAGAAATAATGTCATTGTTTCCTGTGTAAAGCCTCGACATTAAAAGGGCTAATTCTGTCGCTTCCGAACCACTGTTTACTAAATAAACAACCTTCAGATCTCCAGGTAATTTTTCAGTTAATTTTTCAGCGTATTCCAAAAATCGAGGATGCATATAAATCGTTGTTGTATGTCCCAATTTCCACATTTGCTCTGCGGCTGCTGCCACTACTTTTCTAATAATAATCAATCATCTTTTTCATTTATTTATTTTAAATATAAAATTATTTCTCACAGCAATGCCTCTGACAAAATGTGTCAAGTTTGAAAAAACAATCTACAGAATAATTAAAATGTTAGAAATGAAGAACATAATTTAAAAATTTGGGTTTACGACTCTTTCAGACAAATGATGGAAGTGTGAAAAATGAAAAAATTAATAAACGTTTTTTGGTTTCTTTATGACTCTTACAGGCAGATGATCAACTTTTTCTGGTTGGTTTTTTACTCTTCTAGAAATTAATTTATTGTTAAAATCAATTAGGAAAACGTTTAGGTTATTTACGACTCTTTCAGCCAAATGAAAAAATATGAGAAATGAAAGAAAAAATAGTACATTTGTTCCGGTTTCTTTACAACTGCAATAAAGTCATTAATTATTAAAATAAATCAAGAAAATGTTAGAAATTAAGAAAATAATAAACTTTTTCCGATTCCCTTGCGACTCTTCTAGAAATTCATTAATTGTTAGAATAACTAATGAAAATGTTAGAAATGAAGAAAATAATTTAAAAAATCGGTTGTTTACGACTCTTTCAGAAAAATGATGAAAATGTGAGAAAGGAAAAAAAAATAGTAAATTTCTTCCGGTTTATTTACAACTGCCAGAATAGTATATTGTGTATCAAGGGCGTAAAGGAAGCTATTTGGACGAGTGTGAATTTGCTGCCCGAGCGAAGCGAGGGCCGCAGTCACACGAGGCAAAATAGCTTTACGCCCTCTAAAAGCCTCAAAACTTAATTCTGAAGCAAAAAAAATTTTTAAATTCCGTTTTTATAATATAAAAAGCACAACATTTCACATTTTTGACACTTTCCCCATTTTGAACTCTTGTTGAAAATTCTTTCTTTTTTTAAAATTAATCATTTTAGTTTCAAAATAATCTCTCTGGTTGAATACTTAGCTACTTTGTGGAAAAATTGTTTTTTTTAGTTGAGAATTAATTTTTTTAACTAATTAGGTTAAACTATTAAATTTATAAACTATTCCATTTTTGGTTGAAAATTGATATTTTTAATTGAAAATGTATCTTTTCTAGTTGAAAATTCGTCTTTTTTTCTCAAAAATTGATCTTCTTGGTTGAAAATTAATTCTTTTGGTTGAAAAATCAACTACTTCATTTGAAGTTAAAATACTTTTTAAACAATTTGTTTTTTTTCATAATTTTTGGTTGAAAATTCAACTATTTTTATGATAATTTAAGTATGTGGTTGAAAATTCATCTTTTTGGTTGAGGATTCATATATTTGTGTAAAAATTTGTATTTTTTGGTTGGATTTAACTGGTTGAAAATTAGTTTTGTTGAAAATTAATTTTATAAATTAAAAATTTGACGATTCCATTTTTGGTTTAAAAAAAACTTTTTAGTTGAAAATCCATCTCTTCGGTGGATGGCTCGATAATTTTGTTAAAAAACATTTTTTTCGTCTACAAATTTCACTATTTCATTTTGAGATAGAAATTCATCATTTATAACTTGAAAATGCAACTATTTGATAGCAAATTGATATTTTAGCAACTATTTGGTTAAAAAATTGTATTTTTGTTTTGTTCAATTCAACTGGTTGAAAATTATTTTTTGTTGGAAGTTAATTTGTTCAACTATAAATTTGAAGATTCCATTTTTGGTTTAAAAAAATCTTTTTTTCTTTAACAATTTAACTATTTTGTTTAGGATTTATCTCTATTGTTTGAAAATTTATCTATTTGGTTGAGGATTCAACTATTTTGTTAAACATTATTTTTTTCGTTTAATTCGACTGCAACAAATGAGTTGAATTTCCAACTAAAGTGATGAATTTTAAAGCTAAAAACACGAATTTAAAAAAAAATTTATTGTCAACCCAAAAATACAAAATTTTCAACAAAAAAGTTTATTTTCAACAGAATAGTTGACTTTTCAAATGAAAAGCTAGTAATTTTCCACAATAAATGGAAAAGTTAGATTTTTAGTTTAAAAAATTATTCTTCAACTACAAAAAAAAAGTTAAATTGTTCAATTTCATTTGTTACATTTGTTAAATTTGCGATAAAAGAAAATTTTTCAGTCAAGAATAAAAAAAAATTTTGGGCAAATTATAATTTGAAAAAAAAAATCATTTTTAATATTCAAGAAAATTCAAAAAGATTTTTGAAGATTTCAGATATGTATGTCGAAAAAGTATTTAGAAAATTTCTCAAGAATTTTGGTCTATTTTGCAGGATTTTATCAAATTTGAGAAAAAAATTGAGTAGTTTAAAAGATATTTATGAATTTTCGACGCTTGGAAACAATTTGAGAATATTTTATAAATGTTCGAAAATCTTTCAAAGTTTTAAAATATTTTTAATCTTTTGAAAATTCCAAAAATTTCCAGATTCATTTTTGACAATTTTTAAAATCTTTTGTAATGTTTGAAAATTTTATTAAATATTCTCTTAAAATTATTTAAAGAAAATAAAGAATCGCTTTAAATATTCCCAGAAATCTTAAGAAAACTTTTTTTTATTATCTTGAAACATTTCCAAATCTTCACAAAATTTTAAAACTTTATTTCGAAATCTTCATAAATCTGCATCTTGTTTCAAGTTTCTTGTAATTTTTAATTATTTTTGAAATTTTTAAAAAACTTTTAAATATCTTTTTAAATGATTTGAATCACTTCTAACATTTTGAACAAATTCTGCTAAATTAAAAAAATTGTCTTCAAATCTTCCAAATTCCTTTTGAATAATTTTGAAAAACTTTTGGAATGTTTTAAAATATTTTTAAATATTCTTTTGAAATAAATGTTGTAAAATAAAAAATCATTTCAAATTGTCCGAGAAATCATAAGAAAATTTTTTTATTCTGTTAAAATCTTTAAAAATTCCTAAGAAGCTTCTAAAGTCTTTGTTCGAAATCTTCCTAAATCTGCATCTTGTTTTAAGTTTTTTTAAATTTTTAATTATTTCTGAAATATTTTTAAAACTTTTAAATACCTTTTTGAATGATTCGAATTTTTCAAACATTTTGAAAAAGTTATGCAAACTTAAAAAAATGTCTTTAAATCTTCCAGATTAATTCTCCATAATTTTGAAAAACTTTTAGAATTTTTCGAAATATTTTTAAATATTTTCTTTAAATTAATGGCGATGTACAAAATTCCAGAAAATTCAAGAGTGCCAGACTTTCGAAAATTCAATAAATATTTGCAAAGAAGAAAAAAAATCGGGGAAGCAACATTGACCTTTATATGGAGAAAAACCCATATGCAATGGTATTCGAAAAAAAACTCGTAATTATGAATAATTACGTAATCAATTTCCTAACATCTGCGGAAAAACAGTGAAATAATTATAATATTACGTAAATGTCAACTTCCAAACCAAAATAAAAAAAAAACAGGTAAAAAAGTGATAGCGAAA
Source organism: Andricus grossulariae (assembly GCA_011634705.1). Lineage (NCBI taxonomy): Eukaryota > Metazoa > Arthropoda > Insecta > Hymenoptera > Cynipidae > Andricus > Andricus grossulariae. The sequence continues at coordinate 228,388,191 of JAABKJ010007545.1, forward strand.
TGATTATGAAATTTGCTAGATTCCCTAAAATGTATCTTCAAAAAGTGATAATTTTCGACCAAGGTATAATATCTGCTTTGTCATTTTATTTTACAAGAATTGATCTTGCCATCTGTCATTAACAATTAACGTGCTAATACTTCCTCATCTGATAACGTCAATCAATAAGTCAATATGTTATACTCTATTGTCATCCAGAAATATTTTTCAAATTTAAAACAATATAATTTTAAATTTAAAACAATTAAAATTTACAATTTAAAACAATTAAATCAAAATTAAAATAATTACAAAATAATTATTAATTGTTGACTTTCTGTAAAACAATTGCATTTTTAACCCGAAGATATGAATTCTTAACGAAGCTGTTCCAGGTTTAATGAACAAAGAAGAAATTTCAATCAAAAAGATTACTTTTCCAAAAATGGAAACAACCGAAAATGGAAAAATTACATTTTCAGGTAAAAAATTAATTTTAAATAAACAAAAATGTTTTCAACAAAAACGTGAAAACTTTCAAGCAACTAGATGAACTTTCAAACAAAAAGAAATAAATGTTTAACAAAGTGGTTCAACTTTTGCATCTTAAGTTCAAAAAATTAGGTTTTTAACAAACAAAAAATGAGTTTTGAACAAATTAGTGAAATTTTCAACTAACGAAATGAATTTTCAACCAAATACGTAAATTACCGAATAAAACTAATAAATTTTCAACCAAATAGTTGAATTTTCAAATAAACAAAAAATTAATTTTCAACCACAAATGAAATAGTTAACTTTTCCGGTTCATAAAATTAATTTCATAACAAAAAACAAACGAATTTTCAAGAAAATCGTTAAAATTTTCGACCAAAGTGATGACTTTCAATCTTAAATGATGAATCTTTAACTGGAATAGTTTGAATTTTATATCAAAAAAATTAATTTTTAACTAAAATGACAAATTTTCATAAAAATAGGTAAATTGTCCACCAAAGAGATGAATTTTGAACTAAAATCATGAATATTAAACTGGAAGAGTTGAATTTTGAACCAAAAAGACAAATTTTCAATAAAACAGGTAAATTGTCCACCAAAGAGATGAATTTTCAACCAAATTAATGCATTTTTTACAGAAAAAAAAAAAAATTTCAACTAAAACAAAAACAAAAGTTAAAAAAAAACGAATTTTGAACAAAATAGTTCAATCTTCAATCAAAGAGGTGACTTTTCAACCAAAAACGATGAATTCTAAACGAAAAATGTAATAGTTTATATTTCAACGAAAAAAGATTTTAATTGTGTATAAAGAACAAATGAATTCAACTGATAAAGACAAATTTTTTACATGAGTTGAATTTTTAACTAAGAAAGATTTTTCAGTCAAGGGAGAAAAAATATGTCCAACAAACTGTTGAATTTTAATGCAAAAAGAGGAGTTTTCAACCAAGAGGATTCATTTTTTACCTAAAAGGACACATTTTTAACAAAATAGTTAAATCCAGTAATATTAAGCTTCTTTCAAAAATGAAAAAACATTGTTATTTAATTTTATATTACAATTTTAAAGAAATTTAGAGAGGCTCTCGAAATAATTCAAGGACTTTTCTAGGTTTTCCAGGTAGAGAAATAATTCAATGACTTTTCCAGGTTTTTCCAGGTAGAAAAAAAATCGGGAATTTTCCAGGTTTTGCAGGTTTTTCCAGGTACAAAAATAATTCAAGGACTTTTTCAGGTTTTTCCAAGTAGAAAAAAATCAAGGACTTTTCCAGGTGGAAAAATAATTCAAGGACTTTTCCAGGTTTTTCCAGATAGAAAAAAAATCATGGACTTTTTCAGGTAGAAAAATAATTCAAGGACTTTTCCAGGTTTTTCCAGGTATAAAAAAATTCAAGGACTTTTTTTAGGTTTTCCAGGTAGAAAAAAGGACTTTTCTATGTTTTTCCAAGTAGAAAAAAATTCGAAGACTTTTTCAGGTTTTTCCAGGTAGAAAAAAGGACTTTTCCAGGTTTTTCCAGGTAGAAAAAATCTGAGAAGTTTCCAGGTTTTTCCAGGTAAAAAATAATTCGAGGACTTTTCCAGGTTTTTCAGGATAAAAAAAATTCGAGGACTTTTCCAGGTTTTTCCAGATAGAAAAATATTTCAAGGACTTTTCCATGTAAAAAAAGTTAGCAATTTTCTAGGTTTTTCCTGGTAGAAAAATAATTCAAAGACTTTTCCAGGGTTTCCCCGGTAGAACAAATCTAGGACTTTTCCAGGGTTTTCCAGGTAAAAAATAATTCGAGGACTTTTCTAGGGTTTTCCAGATAGAAAAAAAATCGAGGACTTTTCCAGGTTTTTTCAGGTAAAAAATCTAGGACTTTTCCAGGTAGGAAAATAATTCAAGGGCTTTTCCAGGTTTTTCCAGGAAGGAAAAATCTAGGACTTTTCCAGGTAGAAAAATAATTCAAGGACTTTTCCAGGTTTTTCCAGATAGAAAAAAGTTTTTTCTAGGGCTTTCCAGGTAGAAAAATAATTCAAGGAATTTTCCATGTTTTCCCAGGTAGAAAGAATCTAGTACTTTTCCATGTTTTCCCAGGTAAAAAAATCTAGTGCTTTCCCAGGTTTTTCGATGTAGAAAAATAATTCAAGGACTTTTCCAGGTTTTACCAGACAGGAAAAATATTCAAGGATTTTTCCAGGTCTTTCCAGGTAGAATAAAATTCGAGGACTTTCCCAGGTTTTTCTAGGTAAAAAAATCTAGGACTTTTTCAGGTTTTTTTCAAGTAGAAAAATAATTCAAGGACTTTTCTAGGGTTTTTCATGTAGAAGAAAATCTAGGACTTTTCGAGGTTTTTCGAGGTAGAAAAAAGTTCAAGGACTTTTCCAGGGTTTTCCAGATAGAAAAAAATGCAAGGACTTTTCCAGGGTTTTCAGGTAGAAAAATAATTCAAGGATTTTTCCTGGTTTTCCCAGGTAGAAGAAAATCTAGGACTTTTCCAGTTAGAAAAATAATTCAAGAACTTTTCCACGTTTTTCCAGGTAGAAAAAAATTCAAGGACTTTTTTAGGGTTTTCCAGATAGAAAAAAGGACTTTTCCAGGTTTTTCCAAGTAGAAAAAAATTCAAAGATTTTTTCAGGTTTTTCCAGGTAGGAAAAATGACTTTTCCAGGGTTTTCCAGGTAGAAAAAAATCTAGGACTTTTCGAGGTTTTTCCAGGTAGAAAAATAATTCAAGGACTTTTCTAGGTTTTCCAGATAGAAAAAAATGCAAGGACTTTTCCAGGGTTTTCAGGTAGAAAAATAATTCAAGTATTTTAACTGGTTTTCCCAGGTAGAAGAAAATCTAGGACTTTTCCAGTTAGAAAAATAATTCAAGGACTTTTACACGTTTTTCCAGGTGGAAAAAAATTCAAGGACTTTTTTAGGGTTTTCCAGGTAGAAAAAAGGACTTTTCCAGGGTTTTCCAAGTAGAAAAAATGACTTTTCCAGGTTTTTCCAGGTAGAAAAAAATCTAGGCCTTTTCGAGGTTTTTCCAGGTAGAAAAATAATTCAAGGACTTTTCCAGGTTTTCCAGATAGAAAAAAATGCAAGGACTTTTCCAGGTTTTCAAGGATTTCCAGGAGGCTCTAGACACCCTGATTAACAACAACAAGGTGCAACATTTTTGAAAACGTTATGACTTTGCAAATAAATAAAAAAATCAAGTTCAAGTTGATTTAAAAGTCTGAATAACTTTCTTCTAAGAATGTGATTTTGTGACGTGAGGCTTTTACAAAAGTCCCTTAAATTATTATTTTCTCATCACGTAGGAAATTGTAATGTATTTATGCTCTCTTGTCTCGTTTTAAGTTGAATAACCTGTCTACAGTAAAATTGTTACAATGTCATGACCTTATTTACAACTAAATTTCCTGAAACATTTATTTAAAAAAAAAAAAAAAAAATGGCCCATTTACAAAAGCTTAGGCAAAAATTATCAGGCAAGTTAAATAAATTCAGAATTTGACTAAAATTTATATGTTAATAATAACAATCTTATTTGGGACTTCACAACCAAATAGTTAAGTTTTCAACCAAAAAAGATGAATTTTCAAGAAAAAAGTTAATTTTTAACCAATAAATACGAATTTTCATGCAAATAGTTGAATTCTCATCAACAACAAAAATTAGTTTTTAATCAATCAGTTGCATTTAGAACCAAACAGTTTAATTTGTAACCAAGAAAGATTTTTCAGTCAAAAAACAAAAATTTAATCAAATTGTTGGATTTTCCAGACAAAAGACGACTTTTCTACAAAAAAGCTGAATTTTCAACTTCAAAATATAAATTATCAACAATAAACTTAATTTTCACCAAAATATTTGAAATTCTATAAAATTATTGAATTTTCAATACAAAAGACGAATTCTTAATAAAAGAGTTAAATTTTCAACCGAGAAAGATTTTCAGTAAAAAAAATGCAACCAAATTGTTGGCTTTTCTACAAAACATTTGATTTTTTAACCCGAAAATATAAATTTTCAAGAAAAAAGTTCATTTTTAACCAAACAGATGAATTTTTTACCAAACTGTTGAAATTTCAAGCCAAAAAGACGAATTTTCTATAAACCAGTTGAATTTTCAAATCGAAAATATGAACTTTCAACAAAAAAGTTAATTTACGACCAAAACAGAATTATTTTCAACCAAATAGTTGGTACTTCCACCAAAAAATTTGAATTTTCAAACAAAAAAGTTATCAATGTTTGACCAAGAATGGAATAGATAATTTTCAATTAAAAACATTAAATTGAAAAAACACGAATTTTTAATCAAATTAAATGAATTCTAATCCAAAAATATAATAGTAGACCTTTTAATTAAAAAATATTAACTTTTTACTAAAAAAGATGATTTTTCTATACAAAATGAATTTTCAATCCAAAAGGACGAATTTTCTACAAAATAGTTAAAATTTCTATAAAATTGTTGTATTTTTAAGGCAAAATTCTACTTTTCTACAAAACAGTTGATTTCTTAGCCCGAAAATATAATTTAAAAAAAAGTTCATTTTTAACTAATAGATTCATTTTTTTCCAATCTGTTAACATTTCAATCCAAAAGACAAATTTCGTACAAAACAGTTGCATTTTGAATCCGAATATATTAATTTTCATCACAAAAGTTAATTATTAACTAAAAAAATTAATTTTTGAAAAAAAAAAAATTTTCGTCAAGAAACAAAAATTAAATCAATTTGCTGATGAATTTTCTTCAAAATAGTTAAATTTTCAACTCCAAGACACGAATTTTCAACAAAATAATTGAAATTTCTTTACAACTGACGAATTTTCAAACCAAAAAGACAAATTTACTACAAAACAGTTGATTTTTTAAGCAAGAAAAATAAATTTTTAATTTAAAAAAAGTTCATTTTCAATCAAACATATGAATTTTTTACGAAACTCTTAAAATTTCAAGCCAAAAAGATGAATTTTCTACAAAAACAGATGAATTTTTATACCGAAAATTCGAATTGCCATCAAAAAGTTAATTTTCAACGAAATGAATTTTTAACGAAATTTAAAAAAACGAATTTTCAAGCCAGAAAGATGGATTTTATACAAAACAGTTGAAATTTCAACACGAAAATATTAATTTTCAACCAAATAGTTGAAATTTCTACCAAAAAACATGAGTTTTCAACCAAGAAGATTAATTTTTTACCAAAAAGACGAATTTTCAACCAAAAAGTTGAATTTTCAATAAAAAATATAAATTTTCAACCAAAAATGGAATAGTTAAACTTTCAGTTAAAAAATTAATTTTCAACAAACAAAAACGAATTTTCAACCAAAAAGATGAATCTTCAATCAAAAAAATTAATTTTTAACAAAATGAATTTTCAACCAAGATTCATTTTTTACCCAAAAAAAGCATTTTTAACCAAATAGTTGAATTTTCAACTAAAAGATATTCATTTTCAACCAAAAATGAAATAATTTAACTTTTAGTTAAAAAAGTTAATTTAAAACAAAATAATTGAATTTTGAACCAAAAGAGATAAATAAATAACCAAAAAAGATTACTTTTCGAAAAAAGGAGAAAATAGGGTATTTTGTCATAAAAAGGGGGAAATGGGGAAAAATTAAACATTTATTTTTAAATGTAGAAAAAAAGAAACAATTTGTTAAATAAACAATTTTCATGTGATTAAAATCGTTCTCATAATCGAGAATCTTTTTTCTTTTAAAAAATACAATCACTGATCACTAAATCCTGATACTTATAAGTGTAATTATTAGACATTTTTTTAAAGATTTATCATTTTATCCTTATTATAATTAATACTTTGATTTCATGTGTGTATATTTGTGTTACGATATATATATATTTTTTTTTTATTTTTTTTTTTGTACTTTATTTATTTTCAAATAATTTATTCAAGTGCTTGAATATCATACAAATGCATTTTAATACTATATCTATATTATAGGTATAACAAAAAATTTAATTTTAATACTTAAAATTAATTATTAACATTTTATAGATGTAAAACAAGCAATTGTAGTTCAAATATTATTTTTGAAAATATGGATTATTTAAAGGGAAAATGGAAATTTTTTCAAAAATAGGGAAAAAAGAGAATTTGGAAAAGGGGAAACACAGCAGAATAGGGGAAAGAATTCATATTTTATTTTTAATGTTTTCCACTATTGGAATGGTAAATTAAACGTGCATTTGGCCTTTCTGCAAAGCCAGCAAAGTTACTGGAATGCTGTTCCAGCATTCAAGCGCGAATCTAAAATTATATGAAAGTACCCAACATGTCTGAAAATATTTTGTCGTGTAATAGCCACGTAGATATCTAAGATATTTTAAACACTTGTCAATTTTAACAAATTATTTTAAAAAAATTTTAATGTTTACACTCGAGGCGAAAAAATTATACATAGAGGACAAAATTATATATAATTTTCATTTGTTTTAAACAAATAATGTATAAAACAAATAAAAGTTATCAATAATTTTTTCCACTATGTATAATTTTTCCGTCTGGGACCAAGGTTTCAGAACTGCGTTTCAAGTTTTCATACCTGCCGTTTAGTTTGCCGATTAGCATGATAAGAATTTTTCACATATCTCATAAATTAAAAAAAATACGATACTGTAATATAATCATCTAGGAGTTTAATACAATTATGCAAAAGCTTAATATAACGTATTTTAAAGATTCATCAATTTTTCTAAGATTTAGTATTTGCTATACCAAAAATTTAATTTTTATTTATTTGCTATACAAAAAATAAATTTTTATTTTTATTTAAGTAGTATAGCTACGAGGCTACGACACCACTTACCGACCGATGGTGAAATGTTAATCTAGCAGGAATCTGCATTACCGGCCGTCGGCAATGTCAACCCAAGTGCCGGTAACTTACCATGGAACAGAACCTTGCTCGGTCGATGAGTGGAGTCATGTCGACATAGCTATACTACTTATTTATTGAATTTATTTTCAGAAAAGAAATTTTACAAATTCCCAGGAAAAAAATCTATTCAAGCACTTGAAATATCACAAATTTCATATCGGGTGTTATAATGCAATTTAAAATAACTCCGATTTCAACTTTTTTAAATGTTAAGATTAATTCTTAACTTTGTCAATCATGAAATAGTTCAGCTTGCAGTGCGTAATTTCAAGAATTTTAAAATGCAGTTTTGAAAACTTAAACAATTGAACAGTTTATAAGAAAAGCGTTGAATTTTGACATTATGAATAATAATTAAAAAATTAATTATTTGAAACGACTTAAAATAAAGGTAATCTAACTTCTAATTTAAAAAAAGGCTAAGTTTGAACAGACATTTTTATTAGTTCAAATTTTGATGTTTCTAACTTAAAATTGCTTGAAATTATATAATTTTAAACATTTAAAAATATATCTTTTAGTTGAAAATTTATGTAATTTGTTGAAAATTCGTCTTTTTGGTAGAAAATTAATCTTCTTTGGTTGAGAATGAATTTATTTTGGTTGAGGATTCAACTATTTTGTTGAAAATTCGTCTTTTTTATTCAATTAAACTGTTTTTGATTTTAAATGAAAATACACTCTTGGTGAAAATATCATATATTTTACTTTTTGCTGAAAATTCATCATTTTTGGTTAATAATTAATTTTTTTAACTGATAATTGAATTATTTCATTTTTGGTTGAAAATTTATATTTTTTAGTTGAAAATTCAACTGTTTGGTTGGAAAGGCATGTATTTTGTTGAAAATTTGACTTTTTTGGTAAAATGTCAATATTCTTGTTAAAGGGCAAAAATTTTGGTAAGAAATTAATCTATTTGTTAAAAAATCATCTTTTTAGGTTGATTAAAAATTCATAATTTTAGTTGCAAATTCATCTCTTTGGTTGAAAATTGAAACACTTTGTTGAAAAATCGTCTCTTTTGTTTCAAATTATTTTTTTACAGAAAATTTAACTATTTCGCTGAAAGTTAACATTCTTTTTTTTCAAAATTCAAATGGTTCTTAGAAAAATGGTCTTTTTGGCTTGAAAATTCTACAGTTTTGTGAAAAATTTAACTATTTTGTAGAAAATTCGTTTTCTTAAATTGTAAATTAATTTTTTATTTAAAATTTTAACTACTCAATTTTGGGTTAAAAATTGTTCTTTTTTGTTTAAAAATTCCACTATTTGTTACAATTTTTTTTACTTTTTAGTTCAAAATTTAACTACATACTTGGTTGAAAATTAATCTGTTAAATTAAATTTTGTTGTTTTTGGTTGGAAAATCAACTACTTGGTTTAAAGTTCAACTACTTTGTAAAAAATGCTTTTTTTGGTTGATGATCCATCATTTTAGTTGAAAATTCAACTATTTGATCGTAAATTAACTTTTTTGTTGAAAATGTATATTTTCGAGTGGAAAATTCAACTATTTTGTAGAAAATTCGCCTTTTTGATCTTGAAAATTTAACAATTTGGTAGAAAATTAAACTGTTTGGTTGAAAATTAAACTGTTTGGTTGAAAATTAATTTTTTTGTTGAAAATTCATTTTTTTCGGTACAAGGATTCAACTATTTTGTTAAGCATTTGTCTTTTTAAGTTGAATTGAACCAGTTGAAAAATTTTTTTAGTAGAAGGTTAGTTTTTTTAAACTGAAAATTTAAAGATTTCATTTTTGGTTGAAAATTTATCTTTTTTAGTTGAAAATTCTACTTTTTCGGTTTAAAAGTCAACTATTTTCAAAACATTCAACTTTTTATCTGGATAACTATTAATTTAAATTAACTATTTTGTTAAACATTTGCATTTTTAAGTTGAATTCAACCCGTTGACATCTTTTTTTAATTAGTTTCTAAAACTGAAAATGTTACTATTTCATATTTGGTTGAAAATTGACCTTTTTTAGTTGAAAATTCTACTTTTCCGGCTTAAAAGTCAACTATTTTCAAAACATTCGAATTTTTATCTGGAAAACTATTAATTTAAATGAACTATTTTGTTAAAAATTCGTCTATTTGGGTAGAAAATTATATTTTTTGTTAAAAATTCATCTATTTAATTGAAGACTGCATTTTTTTCTTATAAATTCGTCTTTCTTTGTTGTATTTAACTGGCTGGTAATTCATTTTTTATTTCTGTTGAAAATTATTATTTTTTTTTTTTTTATTAAAAATCAACTATTCGATTTTTGATTGAAAATGTTGTCTTATTTAGTTGACAATTCATTTTTTTGTGGTAGAAATTAATCTTCTTGGTGACTGATTTCTCTTTTTAGTTGAAAATTCATTTCTTTAGTAGAAAATTTCACTATTCGATTAAAAATGTCTGTATTTTGTTGAAAATTCTTTTTTTTTTTAGTAAAAAATTAATCTTCTTGGTTAAAAATTCAACTATTTGGTTAAAAGTGTATGTGTTTTGTTGAAAATTCGTCTTTCCCGGTAAAAAATTAATCTTCTTGGTTAAAAATTCAACTATTTGGTTAAAAATTAATTTTTTTTGTAAGAAAATTAATCTTCTTGGTTGAAAATTTACCTTTTTAATTGAAAACTAATTTCTTTGGTTAAAAATTAGTTTTTTAAAATTGAAAATTAATTTTCTAATTGAAAATTTGATTATTTGGTTAAAAATTCGTCTATTTGGGTAGAAAATTAATTTTCGTTGTTAAAAATTCATATATTTAATTGAGGATTCCACTATTTTCTTGAAAATTCGTCTTCATTTGTTGCATTTAACTGGCTGATAATTTATTTTCATTTCTATTGAAAATTAGTGTTTTTAAATGAAAAATCAATTATTCCATCTTTTTAGTTAAAAATTCATTTATTTGGTAGAAAATTTACCTATTCGATTGAAAATGTCTGTATTTCGTTGAAAATTCTTATTTTTTTGGTAAAAAATTAATCTTCTTGATCGAAAATTCAACTATTTGGTTAAAAGTGTATGTGTTTTGTTGAAAATTCGTCTTTTCCGGTAAAAAATTAATCTTATTGGTAGAAAGATCAACTATTTTGTTAAAAATTAATTTTTTGTTTGAAAATTAATCTTCTTGGTTAAAAATTTATCTTTTTGATTGAAAACTAATTTCTTTGGTTAAAAATGAGTTTTTTTTTTGTTATTGAAAATTAATTTTTTAACTGAAAATTTGATTATTTGGTTAAAAATTTGTCTTTTTGGGTAGAAAATTAATTTTCGTTGTTAAAAATTCATATATTTAATTGAGGATTCAACTATTTTCTTGAAAATTCGTCTTTATTTGTTGTATTTAACTGTCTGATAATTTATTTTCATTTCTATTGAAAATTATTGTTTTTAAATGAAAAATCAATTATTCCATCTTTTTAGTTAAAAATTCATTTATTTGGTAGAAAATTTACCTATTCGCAAGAAAATGCACGGAAATTTTCACAGGAATGTAGAAAAACAGTCCTTGTCGAAGGAGCAAACTTTTGCTTTTCTCATACCATCAGGGCTCAATTCAGGTACAGAGGGTTTAATTTTCGCGAGCCAGGAAAGCGTCATTTCCACTTTAGCATACCGTAACCGCATTTTGGGTCAAGAAGTTCCAAGCGATAGGTGCAGAGCGTGTCATACACACGTTCAGTACCCAGAACACATACTATCGGGATGTCACACTCACGCAGGAGCATCTTATATCTACAGACACAATGCGGCCCTAAGAGTGCTTTATAACCATTTCTGTCACTCTTACGGTTTTGGCCGCGACCCTGCCCTGCCGAACGCTCCAAGGCAGATAGAGTCAATTGTCCAAAACGAGAAGTGCCAAATATTCTGGATCCACGATTTTCGGACAGCAGTCTCCGTTGCACACTCGAGGCCTGACATTTTTCTCCCTTTATATCTTCTATAATTAATCTCCATATTCAATTATTACCAATTATTGTTGCTGTAAACATTTACTATTTATATTCTGAATTATATTATAAATTCTATGTCAAATTCTAAGAAATATCAAGTAATACAAGTGTGCATGCGCGGTAATTGACATCACAACCAATCAGAAGATCGAAAGCCCCACGAAGGAACACACGAGGCCCATCTACTATGGCCCAATTGTTGAAAAGGCCACAAACGTCATAATGATACGTGGCGGCCGACAAACACTCAAGATAATGCATAGCAAACACCGGCACGTCGCCTCCCACCTAGGCACTATCCCAAGATCTGTGTCGAAAATGCCATAAATCTTGTCTGAAAATGGTCCGTAAAGAGACTATTTTTCCACCCCTAACCGAATTTCTTCCTATATATACCCAGGTTTCGAAGGGTTACATCAAGTTTATTTCTACCGTATAATCGCTGCTCAAAAACTCTCTGGAACATACAAGTTTATTTCTACCGTCGAATCGCTGCTCAAAAACTCTTCGGAACATAAAAGTTGATTTCTACCGATGGATCGCTGCCCTAAGACTCTCCGGAACCTGTTTAAGTTGGACTTATTCAAAGTGAACCAATTAATAGGTGAAAGTGTACTAAAGAAATATAAAAAAGTGCATTTGAATAAAAGTGAACCAATTATAAACGAAGCAAAAGTGAAAGGTTACAAAAAAATTATATAAACAGTACATTTAATTAAAAATGAAGTACTAATCTGAATAACTAAAGTCAGTGACACCTTAAACTGAAGAAATCCCTCCCCAGCAGTTCGAGAACCAGCTATTGCAGCGATTTACAATAGCGCAACAAGAGAGATCAGCCCAAATCTCGAAACCGTATTCCTCACCAGGATTCCAGAAGTTCTCCAAAGGATCCAACAACAAAGAAGCACTGACCACCTCCACAACCAGCAAGTAAAGAGTTGCAAACGTTCTGAGCAACAACAACTAAAAATCTTGGGTAAGTTTCCTTCCAACATTGCTATCCCTTATTTCTCTTCTTTTTTCAATTAAAATTCATGTCACTAAATTGTTTTCCTTTTTTTAAAGGGTGGACACTAAGACGAGTTTTGCTGAAATCCTTCGAGTTACATGTCGCGGAAATCGATTGCAAACTATTAAAACAATTTGAGCAACATTTACAAATCGCACATTGGTAAAATTCTTGATAATAAAATATAATCTTATATCTTAAATTCAATTGTTTCAACTTTTCGTCTTGCTTGTTCCTCAATCCAAGTGTTCTATTTTTTTACAAATTTAGAATCAAACAAGCGGAAAGTAGCGTAAGTTTTGTTTTAATTATTTTATGATGAGGTAAATGGGTCTCCTCCAAGACGCAACAGATGGCTAACGAAAGTTTCTTTTTAAATATTATGTAATACTTCGAAAAGATGTAGGATCAGAATTACTCCGAAAATACGATACTTAAAACTTGAGTGGCTCCTTATGCAGGCAAATTAGACCTTGGAAAAATCAATAGGTACCTGCAAAAAACCTGAAATCATCAGGAAATTTTTCTTACAGAATTTGAGTAGACGCCCTGAGATTATTCTAAAGATAATATTTTCGTCGCTTAAATAGTTTACTTTGCCTTTGATTATGATCTTTCCGATTGAATAATATAGATATTTAATAAAGTCCGGGGCACCTGAATTTTTTGACCAAGCACTATTAGTCTCTCAATTGAAGTTTGACTAGTTAGTATATAAGGGCAGGAAGAATCGTAAGTCTCAGCGTAATGCGTTGTGACAACGTGTGGTTTCACAATAAAATTTATCTATTGATTAACTTTAAGTGTATTGGCTGGAAAAAGGCCCATACAACATAGTTTAAAGGCAGTGAGGCAAAGGCTTGTCTCACACCTCCCTTTGTAGATTGTTTTTGCCCCGAAAAACATCACTTTTTTTTACGAGTGCGTAGCTTAACTTCTCCCTCTCAATGGAATCTGTGTCTGCTGTTGTATAAGTTACAGTTTGAGGTATATTTGACGTGGTGAAATTATTATTTGCGCAGAACATTTGTATGCAAATTTTTGATAGGCAGCCTGTAATTAATTATAGGATTTTACGTATTTTTAAAGAGGTATGAGTCTCTCTTTCAACAATTCAAGATCGTTTTTGTCGTACGGTAGTATAATATCTTTAGTATACTTTATTTCCCTATGTTCGCTCTTTAAGGGACTAATTTTCATGATTGTACTTCCGTTACTAATAAGACAACTTTTGGTACAATTTCGTTGATCGTAAACGAGGAGAACTGGCAGTATTCTTGACTAAGTTTTTTACTACTACTTCTAATTATTAAATTCTCGCAGTAATTGGTTTCTGAAATTAAGTATATCGTTTGCAATCCCTTACATATGTAAATCTTGTTCAGTGTTTTACAATTATTGATAGTCTACTCGTCGCTGGGTACATATAATATTATTGTGTAATTGTTGTTGTTTCCAATTTCAACTATTGTGGCAGGACCTAGCAAATCTGCATCTAACTTTGATGTTTTGCGATTATTAAGAGTTAGGACCATATCTCCCATATCGAATATGGTTTAAAGGATAACTATATATGTGTTTTGAATCTCCTTGTATTTTTGCTTTTGTTTCTCTAACATTAGTTCCGAGACAAAATTGCTACCCTGTTCAGTAAGTATGTGTTTTGCCGAAGCAAGGATGTAAACATAATGATCTAGTAGTTCTGTGATAATTGACTCAGATGTCGTGTCTTTCAGAGGTATGAGCATGAGATATTTTGTCAACTGGTCCTGCAATGATGAGATGTATTGGTGGTGTTTTTGCGTGGTGTATAACGGGCCAAAAATGTCCAAGGCTATCTTTTCATTAAGCTCCATAGGCGTATCGGGTATCATTGTTTCTACCTTTGGTCTAATGCAAGTTAATTCTTGCTTTTGACGTATTGGGCATCTTTTTACGTAGTTGATAATATCCTGTTCCATGTTATAATATACGTACCCAATTCTCTAGCTCGCTGTATCGACTCATTTTCCCCAAGGTGTGTCCAGCCGTAATCACATGATCCTCGCGAATTATTGCTTCTCTTTCTTCTTTAGTTATTCCTCCTGTCGCATTATCACAAAAAGGGAACTGTTGTTCAGGTTCTCTTAACTTACAGAATTCAACGAATTCAAGGTATCCAGGGAATTTAAATATTTCAGGCAATATAAGGAATCCACAAGATTCAAATAATTCATGGAATTCACGAAATTCAAGAAATACACGGAATTCACAAAATTTACATGCTTGACGGAATTAAAAAAACTTCGGAATTCAAGAAATTTGCGAAATTCAAAGAATATATCAAATTCAAGGAAAGACGGAATTCAAGGAATACACTGAATTTAAGGAAATCACAGAATTCGAAGAATACACAGAATTCAAGGCATTTACAGAATTCACGGAATACAAAGAATGTACAAAATTCACGGAAATCGCGAAATTTAAGAAACTCGCAGAATTTAAGGATTTCGCGGAATATAAGGAAATCGCAGAATTCACGAAATTCTAGGAATTCGCGGAATTCCTTTCCCTGAATTTAGTTAATTCCTTGAATTCTGTGAATTTTTTTATTTCTGTAGATCCCCTGAATTCGGTGAATACTTTGAATTGCTTGAATCACTATAACTACGTAAATTCTGTGAATTTCGTAAATGTCGTGAATTACGAGAATTCCTTGAATTTCGTGAACTCCTTGTATCATTTGAATTCCGTGAATTTCTTGAAGTCTGCGAGTACCCGAAACTATTCTTGAGCGTCCCGAAAAAGTTGAGCCAACTCGGCCCTGAATTTCGAGCTTTGTGCACACCTGTACTGATGGTATTCAGGCCTGCAGAGTTGGGAGTGTCCCATCTGTTCACGTGCAGAGTTGTGCCTGGGGCCTAGAACATGCACAGTTGTACCACCGGCACTCTACGTGAACAGCATTTAGACGTGCACAGATGGTACTCTATGAACGGTTCACGTGCACTGATGGAAACTCCCAACTGTCAAAGTCTACATGCCTACGTGCACAGATGGTACCCTACTAACGGTTCACGTGCAGAGATGTGAGTCCCGCAACTGTGCACGTTAAGTCAATCTGTCTATGGATTTGAAAAAACCTAGCATTTTATTACCAATATTATATTACGCTAAAGGCTCTTAACTGTCTAATTTCAAGCGTAATTATAATATCACGTATGCGGTACGAATCAAAATATCGCTGTTAATAGAATCCATGAATATACTGACGTACAAGAAATCCGTATTGATATTCTCCACGTTTAATGCATGTCATACAATCTTGACCGAAGATCATAGCAATTCGAATTATGTGATTATTGCGTTCTTATTTAATAGTAACTGCTAGCAGTAAGCGACCTGCTAAACACCCTTACGTATCAAATTCGGACCTAATGAGAACCTATATATAAACTAATTTAAAATATGTGTAAAGACATTTAAGCAAGCACTCAATGCATCGATGACCTTGCAAAACCCCCTCAGGAAAGGGTACAACTATGCGAGGAGCAACTGTGCATGAGCCCATCTGTCCAAGTCGATGGCAACAGACATAACTGTGAATCAGTCCATGTGTGCACGTCCAAATTTATACGTTCACAAAAGTGACACTCCCAACTGTGAACGTCTGAATGTAGACGTACACAGATGCTACCCTAGGAACGGTTCACGTGCACAGATCGAATACTCTCAACTCTGCACGCCTCAATTTGCGAGGGATACAACTGTGCACGAAGTTACTGCATTAGCCCAACTGTGCACGTCGAAGGCAGGTAGTACAACTGTGCACATTGTTGACCACTGGCACAACTGTGCACGTGCACATATAGTACCCAGCTTACATCTTCATGCAAAGATGGGACACTACAAAATGTGCACATGCACAGTTGAGAGTGTCCCATCTGTACACGTGGACTTCTAAGCTGACAACCTAATCGCTAGGGGTTTGCAAAAGACCCAAAGCCCGATGTTCGGTCGGGATCGGAAAACTTCCCGTTTTTTAACAGGTCCGAGCTCACAAAATATAAGGAATTCACGGAATTCAAGGAATTCAAGAAATTCACGAATTTAAAGGAATTCACGAAATACACGTGATTCAAAGAATTTACACACTTCACGGAATTCTTAAAACTGCAGAATTCAAGGAATTTCCGGAATCCAAGGAGTATATGAAATTCAAGGAAACACGGAATCAAGGAATACACGGAATTCAAGAAAATACGGAATTCAAAGAATAAACGGAATTCAAAAAAATCACTGAGTTCAAGGCATTTACGGAATACACGAAATACAAGGAATGTACTAAATTGACGGAATTCACGAAATTTAAGGAACTCACAAATTTAAAAAAATTCACAAAATTCACGGAATTCCTGTCATTGAATTCCGTGAATTTCTTAAATTTCGTTAATTACTTGAATTCTGTGAATTCGTTCATTTCTGTGAATTATCTGAATTCGGTGATTATTTTGAACTTCGTGAAATACTTCAATTACGTAAATTCCATGACTTCCTTGAATTCCGTGAATTTCGTAAATTGCAGGAATTCCTTAGATTTCGTAAAATCCTTGGATTATTTTAATTTCGTGAATTCCTTAAATTCCACGAATTTGTTCATCCGGTGAATTCCTTGAATTCGGTGAATTTCTTGAATTCCTTGTCTTACTTGAATTCAAGGAATTCGCAAATTCAAGGAATTCACGAAATTCCTTTGTTCATTAAAGCGAATTTCTTAAATTCCTTGGATTTAGTGAATTCCTTCAGTTTCGTGAGTTCCTTAAATTTCGAATGACCGGTTTATGTCGGGAACCCAACACAGGTCGTGTTGTTTCGAAATCTTCGATCACGCGAAACAATTCGAGCCCGGTCGGAAAAGTTGAGCTCGACTCGGCCCGAGCTTTCCAGCTTTCTGCAAACACCTACTGATTTTATTATTGGAGACGTGCACAGTTGCTATCCGGAAAAAAATCAAAATATCGCTGTCCATATAACTCATCAATATACTGTCGTACAGGGAATCCGTGTTGATATACGACAAGTTCAATACATGCCATACAATCTTCAATGACGATCGTAGCGATGTAAAAACGTTCAGGCAGAGAGTTAATCTGTCTATGGATTTGGAAAGACCTAACACTCCATAAATAATATTTTATTCCACTGAAGACTTTAAGTGATAATGTAAGTGATAATACATTTACCTGATAATATAACTACGTTCAAAATTAGATATTTAAAGTCGTTAGCAGATTATACTATCAGTAATAAAATGTTACATT
Source organism: Andricus grossulariae (assembly GCA_011634705.1). Taxonomy (NCBI): domain Eukaryota; kingdom Metazoa; phylum Arthropoda; class Insecta; order Hymenoptera; family Cynipidae; genus Andricus; species Andricus grossulariae. The sequence continues at coordinate 228,405,836 of JAABKJ010007545.1, forward strand.
ATTCAAAGTGACTCATTAGCTGCCTGCCTAAATGTTTAAGGGGTCATTCTACTTGGAGCAAAAGCGCGTTGAGAGCTGAGCGCTTGAGTAGAGCATCCGAACGCAGCTGCTTACGTTTCAGTTTTGGCAATTGTTTTCGATGCATATTCGGAATTATTGCTGTTTATTTTTGAATGTGTATATATGTAGAAAATATTGCACTTCTAAGAATTCATACGGACCAGGGATCGCTGATTAAGTGTAAGTAACTTTTTGTTACAATTTTTATATTCCGAAAACTTCAAACACGTTTTTCTCGAAACAACGTTTTTCCCCTCTGCGTGCACGATTTCTCAAGAAGTTTTCAAACGATTACTTTCAAATTTGCTACGTTTATTCTAAACATGAATATCTACAACGTGACGGAGCGGTTTTTCAAATTTTTATTGTCCTCATAGTTAAATTAACAAGAAAAGGGCAAAAAACACGATTTTTGGACATTTTTTGTTTAAACTGCCGTCTTTTGGTTATTTTGCAAAATAAAAAAAAAACCGCTTTGTCACGCCAGAGATATGGTCATACTGATCAAGAAAATTTCTGATTTATTTGTTTAAGATGATGCTGATTAGAGATATCGTGCACGCAGTGGACATGACTTTTTTTAGACACTTTTATTATCATTAAATAATACGTAAACTAAATAATAATATTATTTAAAAAAATTGTTTTTGTAAACTTTGAGACAGCATAAATAAAATCTGACAATTTTATTTAATTATATAAAGTAGTTGTTGAGAAAAAAATTCTTGAAAATCACCTTTTTTCGCCGAGATAGTAGAATGACCTTGTAACGTAAAATCCTTAAATTCCTGGTATTACTTGAATTCGGTGAATTTTTTTAATTCCGCGAATTCGTTTATGTTTGTGAATTCCTTGAGTTCGGTGGATAATTTGAATTCTTGAATTCCGTGAGTTCCTTAAATTTCGTAGATTACGTGATTACCGCTCTTTTCGTGAACTCCTTGTATTACACGAATTCCGTTAATTCCTTGAATTCCATGAATTGGTTCATTTCCGTAATTTCCTTGAATCCCGTGAATACCGTAAATCCCTTCAATGCTGTAAATTGTCTGAATGTCGAGTTCCGTGTTGGACTCGCCCCTAGATATTGAGCTTTTTGCTCACCTCTACTGATGGTATTAATTAAGACGTGCACAGTTGAGATTTTTCCATCTGTGCACGTGGACGTTTGCACCAACGGCCCTCGACGTGCACAGTTTCTCCGTGCATAGTTATACCCCGCGCATATTGAGACGTTCACAGTTGGGAGACTCCCTTCTGTGCACATGAACCGTTTTTCGGATACCCTCCTAATAGTGCACGTACAAATTCCGACGTGCACATATGGCACCCTACAAACGGTTCACGTGCACAGATGGGACACTCCGAACTGTACAAGTCTAAATGTCGACCTGCACCGATGATACCCAATGAAATGTTTACGTGCACATGTGGGAGTCTACCAGCTGTGCACGTCGAAACTGAGACGTCCACAGATGGCCCGGTTCTCAGTTGTGCATACGACCAACAACGTGTACAGCTGTATATATATAGTTAAAAATTTGTCATAAGGATAACCGCAGGATTTCGCCGGGAGCAGGTGCTAATCTTAAAAATTGTACTCGCTCCCAGCGAAATCGCGGTAAAATTTCAGCTGTAACCACGTCTCACAACCGTGAGATGGGTGGCCAGTCTGCGACGGATTCAATACGATGATCCAGCAAAAGTCTCGTGTACCCTGAGGACACGGAGAGACCCAAGGATGACCGCCTTCTGCATCTTCCCCGCAAGTGCCTCAGCATTTTCATGACACGCAGGGATGCTTTTCAGGCTATCAACCAGTGAAACCTTGGCACTTCCAAGAGCGCCGACGATCACGACGATTAGCTTAACAGAATATTCCAGGTATAACCGTCGCAACTCCCTTATGAGGTCTTTATACCTCTCTTTCTTTTCATTCTCCTGGGCTATGATGTTTTTGTCAGCTGGTGCCGAAAATTCGATACCGAACATGGTTCGTTTCTCGATGTCAAGAAGAAGTATGTCAGGCCTCGCGTGCGCAACAGAAACAATTGTCTAGAATATGAAGTTCCAGTACATCCGACACTTCTCATTCTCGACAATTGACTCTATTTCCCTAGGAGCGTTTAGCGGAGCGGTATTTGGGCTGCTGCCGTAAGAGTGGCAGAGATGGTAATAAAGCACTCTTAGTGCCTTTATAGATGTCACGTCCTGAATTCGGCTCTGTGGCACGCACGCCCAGGTATGTACAGGTCTATCCAGCGCCAAGGTGTCGTATAGCGCTTTTGTCGACGAGCTCGGGGTCTTCCGGGACGACATTAACTTTCCCTTTCTTCAGATAAACCTTGGCGCATTTTTCTTACCCGAACTCCATTCCAATCTCTTGAGTATACTCTTTCACAATGTCTAGAGTTAGATGTAATTTCTCTTGATTTTTAGCATAGATCTTAAGATCATCCATGTAAAATTTATGAGTGACCTTATGGTTTCGATTTCGAGGTTTACCACAGAGGTACCCTTCGGAATGGCGAAGTGCGAGAGATAGTGGTGATAATGTGAGGCAAAAGAGGAGAGGGCTCATGGTGTCGCTCCGAAACACACCTCTCTGAAAGGTGGCTCTAATAGTGATCACACGATGTTTTCAGGATGAGATTGTAAATCTGGTTTTCCAAAGCGGCATTAATGTCTCTATGCACCTCACGATGTGTGGATGAACCTTTAAGCTTTTCAACAGACAGATGATAAGTCTATGGGAATTTGAATCAAAAGCTTTCCTATTAATCAATCCAGGCCATCGATAGGTAACGCTGATAGAATGCTGCGTCTTTACAGACACATCTCTCGATGAGCAGGTTCTCCCGACATCCTGCTACGCGTTTCGTTCAGCCGCTTTGTTCGTACATCTCTCGCCACACAGGTCCAATTGTCCGAACAATCCTATCATTTAGGATAGCTGTGAAGATCTTATACAGTGTGTTCAGACAAGTTATTGGCCTGTAATTTTTAGGGTCAGCTAAGTTGCCCGTCTTCGGCAGGAGCACTGTGCGCCCTTCAACCAACCACTCCGGAATGGGCTCTTCCGACTTTAGATATGAGGTGAAAAATCGGACCAGATGCTGGTGGGCTGAAGAAAACTTCTTCCACCAGTAGGTCTTGATACCATCTGGTCCCGGAGCGAAATAGTTCTTCATGCCTCTTAATATGTTTTTCACCTCCTCGGTAGTTATAGGTAGGCATTCCTCCTCACGTGTTATGAGGGCACTAATAACTCATAACCGAAGGTTATATATATATAAATATATGTTGCATAAATAAATTAATGAAACGGTAAATTTATAAGCGTAGTTAATCGGTAGCTATCGGAAATGGCTAATTAAGTTTGCGAGTTCACTGATAATTCAGACCGATTTAAATTTTCTAATGGGATCCGCCATTCGAAAAAAAGTTTTTGCGGCACACTCTAATTCATATGGAAATAAGTTCTTTCATCTTTGTCTTACATCGAGGCCCCTGGAAATCGTCTTGAAATTTAGATTGTAAAACTGAGGCTAAACGGAGCAGCCCGGTTGTCAATTTTTTTGTTACAAAGATCTTTTCCAAAAATCTTTGTTCTGTTTAGATTATTTGTTAAAAACTTAAAAAAAGGCTTTTTCGTCTGGCCTTTTTTCTATAATCGAAATTTTTCAGAAATGTCGGTGGGTGGAGGGGGGCCTTAAATTGGCTAATAAGCCCAAGTTAAGGGTTTCGGGTGACTTTATTAGAGACTATGACTTAGTGTGGTTTCAATAACGTTAGCCTGATGTTTCGGTACCTAGTCTCCATTTGTGTGCCGCCTGTACGCAACACATTTCTATCCGCTGTTTTCACAAACTGTGTTTCTGCTAACCATGCACTCAAACCTCTACTTGCTCGACTATATATTTATATGCGAAATGTAACTTACACTCTCTGGAATCTGATGCGTGCGCGCTCAGTATGGTAAGCAAGTAACTGCACTAGGCAATTCTGACATGCAGGGAAGTTGTTATTTTTGCTTAAATTATTTAAACTGACGACAGAAAGTTTTTGTAGATTGATATGTTCAAAAAATTTGTTATTGCCACAATATCAATATCAAATACCGCTGCAAAGTACCATGGGTGCATTTATTTGTGCTCATTTTATCAGCACTTTGAAACCTCATAGGTATTAAATAAATTTGCTTCCACATAGAGGTGGTTTATCTCTAGCAAAAGAAGAAAGTAGACATCTGGGATTTCATGAAAAGGTTAATTAATGTCTTATATTATAACAAACAACTTTTCAACTTGCGGTAGTGTTATATCCCAAATACGAAAAGAGTTTTCCTCATATAAACAATGTGAACTTTCTTTAACTTTATAAGTCGCTATTAAATTATGAAGAAAGGTCATCGAAGGTTTGTTAATAGCTCAATAGACGCGTCTAGCAGAAGTAAATAATTACATAAAATACAGCACTGGTAGGTCGTAGAAGGTGATCGAATTTTGTTCAATAGGTCAATCGATGCGTCTCAAAAACGTGAAAAAATACATTCTATACAGTATTCTTGTATTAATAATTAATTCTGTACTTTTTATTGCATTGACGTATTTGCAACATTAGAAAAATTTTTCTTATATAAGCGAGATAATAAATATGTTTTAAAAATTGATTTATATTCAATGCTAGATCATAAGAGGACATGAAAGATTGTTCGATAGGTAATTCGACGCGTCTTGAATACGTGCACAAGTATTTATTTATAGTACTGTAATATCCCTAATATACACAAAAATTTCCTAAGATAAGCAGAATAAAACATGTTTTTAAGCTTCATAAATCTTGATAAAACTTTATAAATCGCGATGGCCGGCTGCGACAATAATTCCCTCCAAAGATGTAGCTCACTTGGTGAACAAGGCGATTGTTGTTTTGGTTTCACTTGTAGGCATCGTCTACTTACTAAAAAATATAGAACATGTGAGGGGCATGCTCTCAAATAAATGCTGCATGTGCATTATGCAGAAATATCAATATTTTCACCAAATACTTTCAGAGAATAAAAACTTACTTAAAATTTGCCACACAATGAAATAATAAAATGCTGAAGTTAATTGTAATTTTTTACTCATCCCTCTAAATGTTAAGTATTCACCCCAAAAATACAAACTTTCTGCAAAACAGTTAACTTTGAACCATAAAGGTCAATTTTCAATCCATAAAGAGGATTTTCCACAGAAAAAAATAACAAAAGAATCACTCTCCAGGCCCAAAGAGAAGAAAACCGGGCCCGGGGAGTGGGAATGACGAGACCCTATATATAATTTGGAAAATTTAGAATTCAGGCAGATGCAATCTCCGGGCCCGGGTAGAACCTCCCCGTTACCATTTCACCTCTTCTCTTGTCAGTTTTGTCACTCTCTAACACAATTTTTCAATTTTCAAACAAAATAAATAATTTTGAACTGAAATAATATGATTCCGCCAATCAGAGTATAGGGCATGTGGCCTAAACACACCAGTCAAGAATGTGATGAAGATGGTTGAGTTTATAACTAGGACTTATTATTATTAACAAACTTCGAAAATGGACTATTTTGTTACTGTTTTGTTTCCTAGTGTTAGTGACGTACTTCCGTGAAGTGCGTAAGCATAGTCATATACCTTGGTTGTAACTGGTTAAACCTCCATACATAGTCTAAAGAATTTTGTGATTAGCCACCCGCGACTCCGACAGAAGACTGATATTGGTGTCCATCGCCTTCATATAAAAATTATCACTCTTGCTCTGGATTCAGGCTCGACTGGGCTTTGATCCAATAAACATTTTGTTTTAATTTAAGCAAGAAAAAGTACGATTTTTGATTGTTCGACGTATCTACGTATTCAAGGTATGCTAATCTTTTGTTTCGACAAGCGCCATGGCGGATCTGTATTCTATTTTATTTGTCATAACAAATTCAGATAGTCTCGCCAGGACGCTTCGCAATTGTTCAGAGTGCTTCTTATCACTCATTTCAGTTTGTATTTATTCACCAGTTTTGAGCAGTTTGGAGCAGTTTTGAGCAGTTCTGCTCGGCCTCTGATACCGATGTTTTGCTGGTTCTATAGACCTCCTCTCCATTTGAGCTCGGTGTCCCAGTTGTCTTCCTCATTTGGGGTGAGTGAAATAAGCCCGGTATCTAAAGTCTCTAAAGTAGTGATTCAGAATTTGTTTAAATCAAGTCTATTTATTTGTTGTATTTAGGAAACCTCGTGTATTACCAGAAATGACCGAAAATTGCCTCAATTTATGGTAAGTTAAGTTGAAGCACCTCTAAAATTACCGTAAATAACCAAAAAATTTCGGCAATTTTTTAATTTTCATTATTATTATTATTACATAATTAAGCCGTTTCCCTTTCGGGGTAGGCGTGAATTGCTCGGTTCATTTCGCCAAACTGCTCCGACCCAGGCTGCTGATCAATCTCTCTAGCGATCACCTCACGTAGAGAGCCTCACGAAATTGTTATGTCTGGCTCTCCACTTCAGCCTATTAGTATCCAAGGTTTTCGTTTCTGGCTTCATTCACTCTACTCACATTCTTTTTATAAACTATTTGTCGCCAAACTTTTATGTCCTGGCATACTACTCTAGCTTCTTTTTAGATGACAGTTGCTCCCAGTGGGACCCTGCGGTGGTTGTTAACCTTTAGTTTTTAATTATATATATAATTAAAAAGTAAGGCTGAGCAACCATCACAAGGTCCCACTGGGATCAACTGCCATCCAAAAATGACACTAGCTCCGAGTATGACCGCGGTGAATCTCACTCATGGCCACGTCTCACAACCGTAAGACGTGTGGTCACAGGATACGAAAAATCACAACGACGGGCTGGCGAAACCCTCGTGTGTTTCGAGGCCGCGAAGCGACCCAAGGATGACAGCTTTCTGCATCTATCTCGCAAGTTCCTTGGCATATTTTTGGCACGCAGGTATGGTTTGAAGGTTACGAACCAGTGATAGTCTCGCACCTCCGAGAGCACCTATCACAAGGACAATTAATTGTACCGAATAATTTGGGTAGAGTCATTGCAGCTCCTTTTTAAGGTCTTGATATCTTCCCTCCTTTTCTTTCTCCTTGGCGGTGATGATGTATTCGGAAGAAGCCGAAAATTCAATCACGAATATAGTTCGTTTCTCAAAGTCCTGGAGGACATTGTCAGGCCTTGAGTGTTCAACTGAGACTGCTGTCCTAAAATCGTAGTTCAAGAAAATTTGGCACTTCTAGTTTTGGACACTCTCTTTCTCCCTTGGAGCGTTCGGCATGGCAGGATCGCGGCCAACACCGTAAGAGTGACAAAGATGGTAATAAAGCATTCTTAGGGCCGCATTATGTCTGTAGATATGCGTCGTTCCTAAGTCGGCAGGACACCCCGATAATATGGACTGTTTTTCTACATTTTTGTGAAAGTTTTCCTGCATTTTATCGTCGATTAGCTGTTGGTGATATTTTGCAAACTCTGCTTTCTTCACTTCGGCTTTTAGAAGTGAAGCATCTAGATGGAGTAATGCACTTTCCTCACCTCTGATGTTAAAATTCACAAATATATATATATATATAGTTGAAAGTTTGTCATAAGGACAACCGCAGGATTTTGTCGGAAGCAGGTGCTCATCTTAAAATTTGCACGTGCTTCCAGCGGAATCGCTGTAAAATTTCAGCTGTAACCACGTCTCATAACCGTGAGATAGGTGACCAGTCTGCAACGAATTCAATACGATTCCGTAAGAGTGACAGAGATGGTAATGAAGAGAACTTAAGAGAACAACCACTCTTAGTGCTGCATTGTGCCTTTGGATGTAGGTCGTTTCCGCATGAGTTGGACAACTAGACAGTATGTGTCCTGGATGCTCAGGGTGTGCATGACACGCTCTGCAGCTATCATCGGGAATTTCTTGGCTCAAAATGTGTCGACTGTATGCTAGAGTGAAAATGACACCGTCTTGACATGCCAAAGTGAAACCCCTTCTACCCGACTTCAATCTCATTGATTTAAGGGAAGCAAATGGTAGCTCATATGACATCGACGGATCCTCCACATTTCTGTGGAAGATTCCATGCATCTTCTTGTCGAAAAGCTGTTCGCAGAAGTTTTTCTCCTGTGCTTTCTTAATCCGGGCCTTCAGGAGTGAGTATTCGAGATGGATAACATTCTATGCATTTTGCTTATCCCTGATATTGAAGTCAAGGCCGAGTGTTTCAGCAGCCTCCTCCGCTCCTTTGTACAGAAACGCTCCTTTGCCCACTTCTTCATATTTCCTGAACATTTTAAGAAGAGGGTCTTGTGCATTTGCGACTATGTGTGCTGCACCCAGAATAATTCTGTTGTAAAGACATTCAAGTTTCTATCTGCATCGGAGAGTATCCTTTATAGATTTCACGTCCTGATTGTAAATATGGTTTTCCAAAGCGGCATTAATCACTGTATGCACCTCACGATGGGTGGATGAACCTTTAAGATTTCGTACAGACAGATGATAACTCTATGGGAGGTTGAATCAAAAGCTTTCCGGTAATCAATCCAAGCCATCGATAGGTAACACTGATATAATGCTGCGTATTTACAGACACATCTGTCGATGTGCAGGTTCTCCCGACATCCTGCTATGCCTTTGTTTGAGCCGTGTTGTTCGTACATTTCTCGCCATACAGGTCCAATTGTCCAAACAATAATATAATTTAGGATAGCTGTAAAGATCTTATACAGTGTGTTCAGACAAGTTATTCGCCTGTAATTTTTGAGGTCAGCTAAGTTGCTGTCTTCGGCAGAAGTACTGTGCGCTCTCCAACCGAGCACTCCGGAATGGGCTCTTCCGACTTTAGATATGATGTGAAAATTCGGGCCAGATGCTCGTGGGTTGAAGGAAAATTCTTCCACCAGGATGTCTTGATACCATCTGGTCCTGGAGCGAAATAGTTCTTCATGCCTCTTAATACGTTTTTCACCTCCACGGCAGTGAGGTTCAGGGACCCTCTATATTCAACCCGAGGACGCGTTCGGTGGCTTTATCATAGGCCCTTCGGTTCGATAACTCAGGAATCAAAACCAAATATATATATATATATATATATATATTGTGACGAACTGTTACTATACTATAATATGAGAGTTCGACGGCTAATATCAAATCATAATTTCTCAATCAATTTTTTTAATTTACTATCGTTTTTCATAAAATCAGTTTACCTTCTGAACTCAATCGAACAATTTAAAAATACGAATAACTCATCACCTGTCAAAACTAGAGAGGTTAGGTCATCCGACCGAAACCAATATTTGTCAGACCACGGGGTTCCAAGGTATATAATTCTTAGTATTTACGCTAAGTTCTTTTCGTATTCCCTATTTTCATGTTCAACTCGAGTGGAAAGGGCGGATCAACCACCCGCACACAACAATAACAACAACTGTCAGATCCTACGAGGTTGGCTGCATTGGGTGCCTGTTGTCACCAGGGACTACGATGTGGAGATTTTTCTAGCGCATCCGTATTGGATGGAATTCCCGCACGTGTAAGAGCGATCGGAAAAACAGGCTCAAGCTGCCGCGGAGAATCTGCGCGCTGACCCGAGTCAGTCCCACCCCTGGACCATCGACTAGCGGCAGACGAAGGCTTGCGTGGCACATAACGCTGTAGGAATAACGTATTTAATGCCGCTAACTGTTGCAACTTCCCTAGTCGACAATCTGACTCCATTAGATTGGTATTATTCCTCGACTACTAAGGCAATAAATGAAGGCAAGAGATTCTGGTGAAAGTCAACAAGTTTTAGTTTATTAAACTGGAAATTACAGTGTGCATGGTAACACGGGTCAAAGACGTGAACGGCAGGTCGAGCCAGAACCAGCTGACGAGACGAGTTCTAAGCGCGGTCGGCTAGAGTCTATTCTCATCCGAGTCGCAACAGAGTGGAAACTCGGCGGTCGAAGAATGTACCTTAAACACAATCATTCAGTTTCATTCTTACCATACCTAAGTTAACCAAGTAATAGTTTTTGATATAAGATTAGCGCTACAAATAACGACCAGACAAATTCTCTGTTAGTACAGCGAGGTCACCCTGAAATCGTTAGTCACTAAATATAAGACCTGAATTGTTATTTTTACATGATATAAAGTCTAAAATTAATCGAATGTGGTATACAAGAACTAAAATCGTATTCTGACAGCGTATAAGGTCCAAAGTTCTATTCAAAATCTCATGAGGGCCAGTATATGGTCGCTGCAAAGATCTTCTAGCGTGAGCACGCAAAAATACGTGGGAACAAAAATTGAGTTCTTCAAATACGATAGGATTACGCTTGTACTTCTGAGCAACCGGGACAGGTTTTACTTTGCGCATGTACTCGCGGAATTCTTCCAAGAAAGCATGCGGATCCGGCGAAAAATTCTCGTGTAGGACGAATTCACCAGGTATACGAAGGGTGGCACCAAAATCTAATTCGGCAGCAGAGGCGTCGATATCCATGACGTTAGATATTAGACCGAGTAAGGCGTGAGACATAATGGCTGCTGTCAGTGTTCGGTGTCATCTTTCCACAATGATGATCTTTGCACATTAGACGCCGGGTGGTACGCGGTAATGTGGATGCGATTTCATCCAATTAATTGCGAAAGAGCTGAAAAAACTTGAGACTCCAACTGAGTGCCTCTATCAGTGGTTAAAGCCTCAGGACAAACGTAGCGAGAAATCCACTGATCAACGAAAGCTCTGAAAATCGTTAAAGCCTCGATGTTTTGAAGAGGAACAGCCTGGGGCCAGCGCGAAAATCCGTTTACCATAGTTAGACAGTATTTGAAGTCATAATTATCGGGAAGGGGACCTATTATGTCCATGTGAACGTGGCGGAACTGATTTCTGGTGGCACGAATTTCGCGGGCAAAAGCTGGTTGCGCCGAGTTATTTTCGATTGCTGGCATGCCACACATTCCTTACACCAAGCAGTAATGTTCCGATTCACCGAAGGCCATACATAACGCTTCCGAATAACACGATCGGTAACTTTGGCCTTTGGGTGTGCCGGATTATGAAAAAGTTCAAACACCTGCTTCGGGAGTGAGAGTCGTATGTAAGGGCGTAATGCCTCTTCGGTTAGGTCGCAGTATACAAATGTGTGTTCTGGACCCGCCTGAACTTTTCTGAATTTTAACGAACACTTCTTATCGTCTATAAATTGTTTGAGTCCGTTGTAGGAAGCTTGCGATTCGGCAAGTTCTATGAGGCTAAATTCGGTAGGCAAACGTATGGTTTCTACTCGTGACAGCGAATCAGCGACGAAATTATTATTAGCAGAAAGATACTCTATGGTCGTTGTCAACTGTGCTTAACCGCCTCATAGGCCGAAGTTAACTTGCGATCATACGCGCTGTAATTGCATTAAGCAGGCGAAAACTTTCGCGAAAAAAATTCTAATGGCTTCCAAATTCCACCGAGCCGTTTATCATTCTTGTGAGCATTGCAAATGTATTGGTTGAGTGGAGCTTGCGCTTCCGGGGCATGCGGGAGGCAACGACGGCATAAATTAATCATTTCCAGGAAACGTCTCAAATCTACGACTGTTTTTGAGAGTGGGACCTGCGCAGTTGCGCGAACTTTTCCGGGCGTTGGCGCACACTCGTCTCGATTAATCAAATATCCAAGAAATTGTAGCTCAGATTTCCCAAATTCACATTTTCTCGTATGAATGCGAAGTCCATACTCTTTTAATCGTTCGAAAACGGTCTTAAGATGCATCTCATGCTCCTTAGAATTTGAGGATGAAATGAGAATATCATCTATATATGAAAATGTGAAATTAAGATCCCCTAGGGCGCGATCAATATAACGCTGAAATGACTGACCGGCATTACGAAGACTAAAAGTCATGGCGGTATACTCCAAAGGCCCAAAAGGCGTGATAACCGCGGTCTTGGCTATGTGGTCAGGAGCTATAGGTATTTGGTGGTAAGCCATTTGGAGGTCTAATTCAGTAAAAACTTCTTTACCGTGAAACAAAGCAGTAAAATCTTGAAGATGAAACACCGGATATTTTTCTGGTACAGTGATTGCGTTAAGGCGGCGGAAGTCTCCACAAACGCGCGACTCTCCATTTTTTTTACAATATAGATGGGTGATGCCCATGCACTGCTTGAAGGTCGGCATATGCCATCGGCCATCATTTGCCGAAAAATTGCATTAGCAGCGATCAATTTGTCCGGAGATAAGCGAAGTGCACGCTTGGCAACAGGCGGACCGTTGGTAAGGATGTGATGTTGAGCATCACAAACCGAAAGTCTGTCGATTTGTTGCACGGAAGTTATTTCTGGGGAATCGGCTAGGATATTTGAATATGAAGCAGATCGGTCTATAGCGCTTAGTTCAAACTAAGGAACCTTTTTTATGAAACCGCGAGAATCACGTCGGGTCGTTGTGTCGACCAAGGACGATTTGTGTTAGTAAGAAACCATTTTGTAGTGAGCAAGCAGAACTTTTATCTTGCACGCGAGCTTTTTTCTTATCTTGAAAATTTTGCGAATGATGCGAGCGTCTATGCAATGACTGTGACGGGGCCCTTATTTTTTTTCGAATTCTTCTATCATTGTGGTAAAACCATCTATAGCTGCTCTAGAAAAATCAGAGGTCAAAGAAGGCCCGGAGTTAGAAATTTAATTTGCGATTGCAGCAACATTAAACTCCGACCGCCTAGTGGCTTCGACAATCCTATCTGCCGTTTGTGGGAGAGAAAGCAGATCGTGAGTATCAAAACTCAAAAGAATTTGACATTTGGCAGCCGGCATCTGAGCTTCTTTAGAAACAGCGTACCTCGAGATTAGTCTATGCTTGATTTGCGAGTAAATGTCATCCGGTTCCGGGGATCCGGTTACCATGTCCTTAACGTGCGCGAATAAATTAGTTCAAGATGAGAGAGCAAAAATTGAGCCTTATTGCTTTTTTTTAAATAATGCTGATGATTCAATTCAAATAGAATTCATATGTTCGTCAAATTTTACAGATTTGAAGAAAAAAGATTATACAACAATAAGAATTTTATGAAAGACTTACAGCTTGTTGAATTTCAATATCTACTCAAGCAGGTTCCTGATACTCAGCCCATGCGCCCCTCAAATTTTGAGTCACAGTTGAAAATGGCGTGGCATGGGTAGAAAGTTCTAGATCAGTTATGGCGTCATTCTTGAAGTTACGAAGTTTTCGTCAAGGTTCCCAAGTTTAGAATTTCCAAAAATACGTAGATTTATTGTCCAGGAGCTCGTAGTGGAGTTTATGTCTGTTTGACCTGATCATTGAGTCCGTGAAATTCCAGAAAGTGTTGAGAGACGGCCAAGTTGGAAGCGTGGCGTCGAACTTTGAGTCCAGAATGTTCTGAGTCGCAGCACGAGTCAAAGCCGTGAACGGCAGATCAAGCCAAAACCACCTGATGACACGAGTGCCAAGCGCGGTCGGCTAGAGTCTATGTTTATGCGAGTCGCAGCAGAGTGGAAACTCGTTGATCAAAGACATGACTAAAAGTTACTATAAAAACTTACTAGGAGTAACTAGCCGTGACTATGTCATATTGTCATAGTCCTCTCACTCCGTAGTTCCCCGCTCCATATGCAAGTAGGGCTCCGAATCTGATGAGAGGGAGAACGGAGACGCCCCTCTAAAAATCAAGTCGTGATTGTAGACTCGATGTAAGTACAGCGAACTTTTGAACGAGTAATTAACCTGGGAGCCAATATTGGACTAAATATTATTTAAATTGATCACTTATGATGAGAGGACGAGCGCGCGGAGAAAGGATTCTGCCAGGTGGGTTCCCTTATTCTTTCGGTCGTTTAAATTACTAAATTCTTTCGTTTCAACGTCGTGTGCTGAACTGGTAATCACACACCGTTGAAATTTCTTAGTTGCTGGCCTCAGACAAGGTCACTCTTGGATTCGCTTTCGTGATTGTAATAGTCAAATTTTCATCTATTTTCTGGGTCAGCATGGACCCCCGCTAGTGCGGTATAAATCGATAGATTAAAAATCATGAACTAATGATATTTCAAGTGGTCACTCGGACCACTCTATATAAGGAAAGTTTTGTCGGTGTCAAAATGGCGGTACGTTTCACCTGGTAATAAATGTCGGCGTTTCGAGACGATAACTTGCATTTAAGTGGGGCGACGGCCCACTTGTTTCAAATATCTTTTTTTCAATCATTGATCCGATGACTAAACGTGCTTTTATTATATTTGAATGGAATGGAATAAAATAGATAGTCTTCTGCCTCGCGTGAATGCTGCTCTTGTTGTTTGAATCTGCCTTTCCCTTTCATAGTGTTAGCGTCTTCCTCATCAGTTTCACGTATGTCACACTTCGGCACCAAAGAGAGGGGGCGATTGCTTCAGCGTAACACGTGACAGTATCCCAGTATGATCTAGACTGCAACATCAAGCTCCCGATGTTATCTGAGTTTATTGCCTCACCAAGATCAATTTTCAGTTCTTTCTTCTTTCCGGCCCATCGATCGTTCTCAAGAAAGTTGTGTGCTGCATCTCCACATTATTCGGACAGTAGTCGCATAGTTGACTCCTTTTTCCGTTCCTGCGTTAGAGGTAGGCATTTAAGTGTCTGTGACCATGAGCATGCATCCCCCCCCCCCTTCACAGAAATCACTTCCACGAGTTTCACCGTGATTCCCCTTGCAAAATTCTAGCTCTTTTTTTTTGTTTCGTGCCTCTTTATCATTTAGTCCGCCATATTAGCCATATCCCTGCCTGTGATGTTAGACCACAGCATGCCCCATTCAAAGGACTTCGCGTTCAAGTCACCATCTAAGATAAGCCTTTTAATCGAGACTGCGACAAACGTCCTCGATCGCCTCCAGTTTTTCTGGCGATAGGTATCAGCTGACGATCGTCACGCTTTGACTAGTAACCTAAACGGAGCCTTTACCCTTGCCTTCCTTTTCTACTTAAAATTTGGGGCTGTCTCTTAGCCATATAGCCGTTGTGCTTGTCGGATCAAAGAAGCAATTGTCGCTCTTCAAATTCGCGTACTACTCGTTGACATCTGGTTGAGCAGGGATGTGGACCACTGCAATTCCGTCACTACTTACAGAGCAGAGGTAGCGTCTTGCTGCATTTGCACACGCCACTGCCTTGAGTTCTTCTGGGCCAAATTTCCAACACTGTTTGGCGCGATCCTCTGCATTACACTCAGCTTCTATGTGCCCATAGCCATGACGTCGGAAGCTTCTCCTCGACTCTCAGGTCATCGACCATATCTCCGCCGAGGAATGTGCAGAGCACTACTTTTACATCTTCTGCTTCCGTGGTCACATTTGTATTTTGTACTTATTGCAGAAGAGTCTCTAAGGCTTAGTAGACCTCTAAGAAATAAGATAATACATTGTCGTTACAAATTTGTGCAAGCACTGTCCGGCAGAAAACATGATTATTGATTTATCTTATGACTAGATCTATAAGCTAAATAAATAAAGTCGACCTCAGAACTAGTATCAGATAAGGCATCACGTTAATACCTATTTATGAACACCAGGAAGTTACAGACTCCTGTGCATAATAAAGTAAAAATAACTGGGGAAAACCTGTGTGTATGAGAAATGAAAAAATTAATAAAAACAAAAGGAAAATGCGAAGATAAAGCGTAGAAGAATCAAAGACAGGAGTTTACCAGTTAGTAATTTCAAGAGTTGTGTTAGAAGTTTTGTACATATATTTGAAAGAGAGATTTTCAAAATAATTCGGGGAAGATGCATTTCTGTTATCGGCTGGCAGCTTATTCCGTAAACGGGCACTTCTTGCTATAAATGACCTTTGAAGCTTACATGATCTGTGGCAAAGGAATCTAAAGAATTGATTTTCTTTCACGAAGCTTCGACTGTGCTGGTTGGTCTCTGACTACAAATTGGAAGAGATTCAATAGACACTCAGGAACTTTGTTCTGAAAAAGAGTGTAGAGCAAATTGCCCATGCATAATGGTTTTCTCTTAGCAACATTAAATGTTTGACAATTTGGGAAATGATAGCAAACATGCTAAGGGACGTCCCCGAACTCTTCTGTTGTTGAATAATCTTAAAAAATTTCATTTTTAATTTTTGTGGACAAAAACCCGGGGAACTGAGCCCGATTTACTACACGCGGAAGTATCACATGTCCTTAAGCAGATTACCGTGATGCTTAACAGGCATTTGACACTCGCTCGAGATTTAAATTAAAATCTTCGGCCAAATCGTCATATACTAAACAACTCTATTTCAAGTGGGGCAAAATTGACCAAGATCATCCGAATGGGAGTGAGTAAAAAATCCTTATTCCTATATAATTGTTTTAGTATGCTGTATGTTTTCCTTGATCTGCCCTGTAACTCTTCCTTCCAGGACAATATACAATTATGGAGAACCCTACTCTTGATCTTTCACCAGTCAAATAGCCCACCTCTACTATCAATAATGTTATAAGACTGATAATTGAAATAGGGTTCAAACTATTTGATGACAGAGCTTGGCATGTTGAAGGATTTTAACTTTTGTAGGAGTAAATCATGGTTAAACATATCAAAAGCCTTCGAAAAATCAAACAGGACAACAAACGTGATCTCTCTTTCATTCATTGCTAATTTAAGATCCGTCGTTACTTTAAGGGAAGCATGAAGAGTGCCACGCTTTGCCTGAAAACCTCATTGCATCGGGTCAATGGTCTTCGAGGTTTCGAGAAATTTAAAAAGTTGGAGGTGAAAATTTTTTTTCAAGTGGTTCAGTTAGTGTACATAGGGTAGAAATTGACCGAGAGTCTTTCCGGAAATTGAATTTAGAAATTTTAGTAACAGGGCGAAAAACAGCCTTTTTCAAGATTTCAGAGAAAATACTAACTTGTGAGGTAGCGTTGTAAGCCTGCAGGAGAATAGGAAACGTTCCCTCATCATATTTTTAATTTCAGATGTGATTCAGGAGGCAGCTTCATTGAAGTTGTTAGGAACGTGCAGCGGAGCTTTGTCGAATGTGGAGACTAGGTCATTAGTCAGAGCGTCGATTTTACTATTTATAGCTTTATAGCTTTATAGCTTAAGCACGAGGGGGCCTCGCACCCCCCCCGCCTACAATAAAACCAAGTCATGATTAGAGAGAAAAGGGATAGCATGTTGTGCGTAGGAGACAACTTTACCAATATCGTCCACAATCATTAAGTCAATACGGGTACTTCAATGATCAGTATAGTGAGTGGAATTATGAGGTACAAATGAGAGACCGGAAGTATGTACCAAATATATTAGATATTTAGTTTAATTGGAAGTGAGATTGAAGTTAGTGTTACAATATCAAGTGAGGATAATGTTATTTAAGTTAGGAACATGTGCAAAAATTACATATTCAAGCTTAGTGCCATAGGAGGCATTAGGTGGTTTATACACTACTTCCACTAAAACATTGTCTGCCGATGAAATAACTTTAACAAAGAGAAATTTGGTGGTGGGATAAGTAGCTACTAGACTCAGTACAAACACAGCCTCCTTCAGAGTATGATGCGAAAAAAGATAAACTCTAACGCCACTTCTCTCGTCTCCGTCTTTTCCAAAGAGCGAATAGTTCTAATTTTAAAGAGGCTAGAGGGTATGGTTTGAGTTCACGAGGAATCACAAAAAGCTATTATATTGTAGGAACATGTACTCAAAAAATGCTTGAAGTCTAGAAAATGTGCCAAGAGGGACTAAGTGTTAACGTGGAAAATGCTCAAGGTATCAATGGACATATTAAGACAAACATTTTATAGAAAAAAAATGAAAAAATAATAAGCTTACGAAGTACATGTAAAATTTGAGCAAAACAATTATCCATAATAAGCACACTCCACACTAAGTGATTACAATACAATTTTTTAAATCGTTGGAGTATACAAGTAAAGAAGACACAAAAGGATAATTTACAATGTATAGAGAACCTAAAAGTATTAAAGGTATATTCATCAAGAGGCATCAAGTAGCCAAACAATAATATCACATAGTCTTGTGTGCAACCATTTCATACATAGCCTAATTGCTATTGGAAACTTTCTACGTCTGGTAGCAGTGATAGTTGAATCCTCGGAGTGCCATTTTCCTTATGGCAAAAAATCTTTCTTTCTACAATCCAGCAGCACGTCGAGGTCACATTAAGGTCACAGCAAGGTCGAGAATCTCGATTTGTGTCTTCAAAGCTAGATGAATGACCTCACCAGCATCGGAAGCTCTCTCTAGTGCTGCGCCGAACTTTCGCTCATTTCCCGCTATTGCACTCAGCTCAAACAAGACGTTTCCTTCTCCGGTCTTTTTGAACTTTGTCGCTAATTCCTTCACGACCTCGGAGTTATTCCGCCACGTAGCCGGTTTTATTACGACTGCTTTAGGGCGGTTTCTTATATGCTTTCCTCCATTCTTAACTTTCTTTTTCCCCGTGGAGCTCTCATATCCGGGGCCTTTATTCTTCCTCTTCCTTTTTTTACTCCCAGACCTGCATTCATTCTATCTCACCTCGTTGTTTGAGCTCGGTGAGCTTATTGGCAGCCTTTTCATTTTGTCTGCCGGCTTAGGCGTTTTCTCTGTTGGGTTAATGCCTGATGCTACTGGAATTCAAGCCTTTATTTTTGTATCCAGGTTAGGTTTTGTATCTCCATGCTCTTTCATTTCTTCAAAAAAATTATTGAGTGCATGCAGTTGCTCCCCCGCGTTGGTTTCTAGCTGCTTGCATTTGAGTCTTTGCTTGTCAATGTCCGGTGCTATCGTGACACTTTTCTTTTTTTGTTGTCTTGTCTCCCTGTTTGGTACAGTGTCCGCAGGTCCTCCTGTCGTCTTTGTCGCTGTTTGTTTCTCATTGCTTATGTCCATAGCATTGTCGTTTTTGATATTACCGTCTGATTGTGAGGTCGCCATAAATTTGTTCCAGCCCATAGTACGTGGAGATGCGGGCTAAAACAGCTAGAATAGGGTATACCCAGTCCCGTGATACACCGAAGGACCGGAACTCGTCAGGAGCGCTGCCGATTCTAACATCTGCAGTCACCCTGTACTTCCTAATCAAGACACGCAGAGCAAGCTCACACCAGCTCCAATCCAAGTTAGTTGTGAAACCAGCAAAGTTCGGAACTCTCTCATTGGGCTGCAAATGTAACGGATCGTGTGTGTTTGGTCCGTGTGACGTATTTTATTTCTGTCCTGCCCTCTTTTTCCAGTGAGCATTCCTCCATCCGTCACCAGGGGACGCGCTGAGTAGAAATTTTTCCTTTCCTCCACCACAGAAGACTGCAGCGATACCCAGGAGTTTGTAGTATTGGTAGCCAGTACCGGCCTTCAGGGGTTTTTACTTATACACAGAATTGAATTTTAATGTGAAATTGTCTATGCAAGCAGTATTGCCTAGACGAAAGATATTCTAGGCCTAGATGCGGCACTACACTAGCGAACCTATAATAAGCTCCAAGAATTAAAAGAATTGTATTGGTTAAGAAGAGATGTGCATACATCTGTGTATTTTTACCAATGGCATTATTTAATTTCTTGAAACCATTATAAATTCGCTAGTGAGATGCTGCATCTAGTCTTGCTGGGCCACAAATGATATTTCTCTGTTAGAAATCGATTTTGCTGATGCGGCGCGACGTCACTCTAAAATGCCTAATAGCTACAGCTACCAGCAGCTACAGCGCTACAGTAAAGATCTTAGGCTACAGTTAGTGAGTCAGTGCGTGTGCTGATCAATCTGAAATGCGTGTTCATGTATTATGTCAAACCGGAAACTCAAGTGATAATTTTCGTTCACCGTGGTTATCTGCAGATGCATCTTGAAATCGATTATAGTTGATGATTAACAATTTTCTGTTACAAAGAGAGGAAAGAATAGTTACAAATTTGACGACAAACTGAAAGCGCTGGAGCCCATAGGTTAGATGCTTTTTTATCCTAACCTGGAAAACTGTCATATAATTGCTGTGTGAACACCGAAACGTTGGTGAATATTATCCATGCTTTTTTATTGTGATTTCAAAGTAATAAAAATAAAAAATACGAAAGAAATAAAAAAGAGAAGGAAGGGGATTTGGTTGGTTGCCTTCTCATTTTTCTTTCCTCTTTTTTATTTTTGGAATCCCAGCGGAGTGAAAGGAGAAGATCTTTTTTCTGAATAAAATTTAATTAAAAATGTTTATTCTCCATCTTGTCGGAAATGACGTTAAAATATTTTCTGTATTGGAGGATATAACTTTGATCGATATTGTAGATTTCCACTTTCACAGTGTGTGTGGATTTCTCTTCTCGATCAGTTACCTTCTCCGATGATAATACAGATTTCTATTAAAAATTGATTTGTATATAACATCTTGCTAAATAGAGCGTATTTCAGAAAAAAGAATTCTTCCTCTGATCTCTCTAGTAGCTCAGTGGTTATAGCACCTGACCGGAAATCAGTTGACCTGGTGTTCGAATCCCAGCGTGACTTTTCAACCAAAAGTTTCAACCTTAAACCACGCAATTGAATTTTTAACCAAAAAAGATGAAGAATGCTTAACGCATAATGTAAAAAAAATTATTTTAAAAGAAAAACAGTTGAGTTCAGCCCAAAAAGACGAATTTTAAAATAAAATAGTTGAGTCCTCAGCCATAGAAGATTAATTATCAAACAAACAGTTGCGTTTTTAACCAAAAATAGGTAACATTTTTACCAAAAGAAATGAATTTTTAAACCAAAAAATGAATTTTCAACAAAAAAGTTAATTTTGTATTAAAGTAGTTGAATTTTCGACTGAAAAAGAGGAACTTTCAATAAAAAAGTTCAATTTTCTGCCAAAAAGGATGAATTTTTAACAAAACTTAAATTTTGAACCAAATGATAAAATTTGTAACTAAAAATATAATCACCAGAATGAAGCAACTGAAAAACAAGAAATAAAAATACAAGAAAAATAAATTACTAACACGACTAATATATCAGGGTGACCATTAATATTCAGAGACCAGAATTCTAATCTCGCAATACTTTAGCATAGAATGCCTCCTGTTCTGATCACCCTGGGAGTACTCCAAGGTAAAATCCCCTTTTCGCCCTTTTCATAGTAGACCTTGAAGAGTAAATGAGGAATCATGGGGCCTACGCAGACGATATAGTTATTCTCGCTAGCTCTCCTACGGATTTGCAGTTTAAAATAAGATTAATAGAGCAATACTGTAAAGAAAACTTATTATTGGTTAATAGAATAAAATCGAAAATCTTAGTTGACAAGTTCGTTTATCTAGGTAGGTATGTCTATCCAGGCAGTCTGGAATATTCATTAAGGAGACAGATAGGAAAATTAGCTCAGCCAATGTTACAAGCGGGGCTGTCCTTAGAATCCTGTATTTTGTTAATTCAGAATCCTGGAATACAAAGAGAGTGCAATCTTCTTTCTTTAAAAGGACTTTGAATCTTCCTTTATGTAAGTCAAACTATGCGTTACGACTATAAACGAAAAGAGTGAAACAGGCCTACAATATCTTTAAGCTGGTGCTGGGTTGGTACTAAAAGTTGTTAGATGTTCGAGATGGGAGATACCCATTAAGTATAACTGGGTACTACAATTAAAGGATTTTTCATCTTTAATTCAGAACACCTATGGCCTAACTGAAATACTGAAACTCTAAAACAAAACAAAGAGCAAATTCTGTTGAATTTTACTGACTACTCAAGGTGTTCTTATTGTGATAAATTGCTTAAAACTAACAGCTTATAATTTTTTTCTCACATAAATTTGTTTTCGGATATACAGCCCTATTTGATAGGCAGGATGCCCATTTTGTATAGCTAGCTTGGTTGCCCAGAATAGAATATTTGGTTCTACCAGAGGTTTTATTCGTCATAGCATCTATAGATTTATTTTTGGCCCGCAAGGATCTGTCCTATTTGCAGTCTCAGAGAGAGGGAGGATCTTTATCACCTACTTGTCATTTTCCCAGCCTATTCAGATTTTAGAGCTCCCATCTTGCAGCAGCCTGTGGGCATCTTATGTCTTCTTAATTCAAGCTCTGTGTGTGAACTTCATAAACTTGCGATATTAGTTATAAGAATTTTACAAATCAGGTTATTTTTTTTAGGATCCCAATATATATAACCTGTATTAGCTTAGGGGCTGCTGCCTACTCTCTACGAATACGATATGGGGAATATACTTATAGTTTCATTATTTTGGCACTGATCTTATTTATACGGCATTCTCATGTGTTTCCTTTTTATTTATAACGTTACAGATTTTTGTACTTTCTTGACCAGAGAAGCACTCAAGACCATGTTTTTATTATTGTCTTATCCGACTTCTTTCTAACGACTACCTACATTTATTGTCATTTGATCTTAGTGACTTTGATACATCAATTCTTTTATTATATTTTTTGAAAGAACTGAATATAACTCCTATTTTTAGATCATTGATATTAAATATTCAATGTAAATAAAAGTGGAAACTAACTATATTTAAGATTGATACGTTTACTTAACTGACGGTTGACAGTTTTCAATTAAACGAAGGATAGAGACATTTATAGTTGCTCACATTAATGACTAATTTCCACGATTCCTGGTATCAGAAAATTAAATTAAAATAGGATTGAGGTCGAGAAACACGAAAAATATATAGTTGCCTCTGATACAATATGGTTTTGGAAATTCAGCAACCAGCGCGCAATTGAATGAAAAATTACACGGTAAATGTAAAATATACTTTTAGCTCAATGAAAATTCGATACTCTCCAGAACTATGCTTTTAATGATTGTGAGTATAATTTTTCTTTCAATTAATTAACAATAATATATATATTTTTTTTTTTAATAGAGTTAATCCAGAAATAAATTGTGCTATACATTTTTTTTTAAATTTCAAACTTTGATCGCCTATTTTATTGCTTAAAGGTTTGCTTCGTCCTTATTATCTACAATCTTCGTGTTGTAGAAAAAGGTTTCTTACACATCGAAAACCGATAATACAATATTATTCCTGTCTATACTACCTATAGATGCCAGCACCTAGTGGAGAGGTATCGATTCTTTGTTAGAAATTGCATTATAAGACTTTCCTTAGAAAAATAACCAGCTTTTTTCAAGATTTCCCTTCATCTACACAAAATACAAGTTACCAGAGAACAAGATAAGAAAAACTTATCCAAACTCCCCTCACCCCTCAAATAATGCTTAATATCATAAAGGAGATCGTGCAGATAAAGACTTTTTAATTAGAAAGTTGAAAAAAAATATTCGGTTGAATCACTGAGAAGTTATCACTTCACAAAATCATTATTTTTTAATTCTCAAACAAAATCCATAAGAAATTTGATGAGAAACTCATATTTATAAAAAAGTAATATTTTTTTAAAGCTCAACTATGTTGAAATCTCGGGTCAGCTTTGCTCAGAAGTAAAATAATGTAAAAAGAAAGTTTGCGGTTCTAAAATTAAAACTTGTGTACAAGAAAAGCATAAGTAAATGTATGTTTCTTGTTTAAAATTGGCTTTAGAAGATTTTTAGTTAATTTATTAGCAAGAGTAAATAAATTATTACTCATCTAACTATTTAAGTTAAGCTTAAGAGCTATACTAAAATTATTTAATATTTTAAAACTGAACTAAAAATTGAAATTTAGAATTCAGTCCTTTGGAACAGGAGCTTCTGCTGCCTGACCACATTTCGACCTTTACTACTGCCTCCGAGCTATAAAAATGAACTCTGAAAATGGATGACTTAAAATGTTGCAAAACCATAAACTTATTTATAAAAAAAAATTCTTTTGAGGTTTAAAAAAAACAATCATTTTTTGTCTGAACTAATACTGAGAAGATTGTTTATTCTTCATATGTTATATCTAATTTGACGAACGAGCGTTTCGATATTTTATTTTTTAAGCCATTTTCTCCAAAAACGTAACTTTAGTCACAAACATCGATTTATTTATCCACAAGTATCCTGACTATTTTTAGGCAATATTTGTTTATTTTATTTTTTAAAAGTCTTTTTTTTTGTAAAACTTTGGAAAATAGAATAGTTCTCCCGCTTAATTATTAAAATCAGAGATTCAAACGAAATTAGGCGGCATTTTTTTATTTTTGCCAATTATTTATGTAAATTTAAGACAATAATCTAAAAACAATGCTAAGTACAAAAAAGTACTCAAAATAATGCGGCTACGGAATGACAATGTCAAAATTATGTTTCGTCTAAATTTCATGTCGAAAGAAACGAAAAGGAACGTAACGAAAATTTCGTTAAGTTTCTTTTCGTTCTTTTCTATATAAAACATCATTGCCACATAATTTTGACATAATGTCTCCGTAGCCTCATTATCTTTCGATGCTTTTTTATACTGGGCTTATTTTTCAGCTAAAATATTCTGAATTTGTAGAAATAAATGACAAATATAAAAAATGCCCCTTAATTTCGTTCGGATCCCTAATTAAAATTGCATTACACTGAGGACATTTTAGTATCATTTTTATTTACTAAGGGGTCTTAAATTCTTAGACTAAGATGCACTTGTAAATTTGATGGAAACGGTTTTTGAACTCAACCAATCCTCCCAAAAGACCCATAAAAATGTTTCTGAAGATAAAAACTACCTGATGGCACGTCACGTAAAACGTAAAAGCCTGCTTCCTACGAGAGTTACGTTAATTATAGAAATTGCGATGGTGGATAGAGATTCCCCAAGGTATGCCGGTGGTAGACTTACAAGATAAATATGTCTTCTGATAATATTATACTAAGAATCTCTCAAAAATCAATGTCCATTTTTTATTCATTCTTATCACATTATTAAATAATTATTGGTTCAATTATTTTGATCATATTAATCAATGGCTTTTTAAAATGCAATTATTTATACTTTAAACATGTAATCAATCTCAAAAAAATTACTCTACTGAAAAATTTGGCTAATATATTCACGCATCAATAATATTATACATTTTTAAATTAAAAATAGACTCACATGTAAATCCCATGATTCAAGATTAAATGTTTAAACAATTTTGTGCAGAAATCTCACTAATTTACGACGAAGAACAGAAATTTAAAAATATTGAATTTATTATTTTTAATTGAATATTTTTCAAATTCATCTATAAATTTAAAGAATCCCTCAAAATTGAACAATTTAAAATTGAAGATTTTTAGGTAAAGAATTGAATTTTGAATTTGTTCAATAAATAAAAATGTCTAATTTTAAGGTTTTGTCATTTTTGCCGTGATAAATTAAAAAATTTAAACTTTTCAAAGTTTTAAAATTTAAGACAAGCTTTAAAAAAAGGGTACAAATAGCCCCTTTTCCAGCTACCTTATTCGTACCGAAAAAATCAATCTATTTGTACCGAAATTTCGGTACACGTAGCCACGGCCTTAAGAAAATGATAAATCTATTGAATTCATAACAGGAAGAGTATGTATAATGGTACAATTTTTTATTTTAAAAAACCCTGAGATGCACCAGTAAGGCAGAAAATTTGAATGTAATCTTACATTTAGGTTGAATTACGTTAATTTAAACAATTACTATTTTTGACTTTAATTAATGACGTAAATATCAGGTTAAATTTTTTCTTATGACTAAAAAAGATTCCTTGTTTTATAGAGTTTTTAGTCAATTCTGAATAAATTTAACTAGAACAATTTTTCATATTTTTTTAGTGTGGAAGCAATCGAATCTACACCTATTACACCCTATTTTGTTAATATCTTCGTACAAACTAATTTTGTCTATATATAACTGTATTTGGAAATAAGTTTTTATTTTTTAAGAACTATTTAATGAAATAAAAGAATAATAATAATAAGTATTATTCATTACAAAGGTATAACAAAAATAAGGTTTTTTACCATACATTTGCTGGATTTGGTGCCATTATTTTTCACTCAGTGCTCGACGAAGTGAAGTTAGTTCGCGCTGAAGTGAAAATGCCTAATTTTTACCCATTTAAAAAAATTTACAGTCTAACAAAAGTTTTTCTTAATAATTATTTTATTGATTAAATAAACGAACCGTCTACTATTGCATAATTTTTTCGAAGACCAACTCATTTCCAGCTCATCGCCATTACAAGTTTCCTATACTTCTACCCTTCGTTGTGAGCCCGTCTCTATTATGGAAAATAATTGTTTTCCGGTTTAAAACCCTGAGTAATTGATGGCTTAAATAACTGGAATTCTTTTGCCTATGAAATATGCAAAAAAAAAAAATAAATAAATAAAGCGAGAAAAATTAGGAGAGTTTTTAAACATGGATATATATCACGCAACTGACTCTACTCTTCTATAATTACTCTCGTAATTATCACGACTTATAACAAGGATAATAACCTATAATAAGGATAAAATAATTGGAGTTTGATTACAAATTAATTTCCTTTCTACAATGAAGACAAAATATTTAATAAATACTTAATGATGCCCCCAATATTTTTTTACAATTTATTCTGATTGAATTAGCCAATTATTTTGATCTAAAAATATTTCAGAAGAATTCTAAAACGCATTTCAAGACAGTGACGTGTTACCCTAGTTTTTCTTAATATAGTCAAAGACATTTTAGGTAAAAACTGAAAAATTTTTTTAAACTGAAATGGAGTTCGACTTTCTTTCTTTCAAAGAAAACCAATATATCACTGTTAAAAAGGTTTGGGATTCTATAACACTTCTACCATACAAGCGTATGGTAATATTGCACGCACGGTATCAGAATGACGAAATTGCAATACATGTATTGTAAGTGCTGTAATTCGTGGAGTCATCGTGGAGCATTCCAATACATGTATTGTAGCGCGAACTCTATCTCTATGAGATATTGTAAAATTCAAAAATATGTGACGTAGCACGCCAATACTAGTATAGTATTTGGAAACAACAACATCATGTATTTGTAGCGTTACCCTAAGTTTTGGAAATAAGCTTTCAATACATTTATTGGAAGTTTCCAACACAAATTTTTTTCAGTGTACTCGTATATATTCAAAGTGAGAAAACGCATTCATATGAAGACATGAAAACAAAAGCTGGATAAAGATCAATTTTTCCAAATTCCACTTTTAACCATTTCAAGTAATTTAAAACATTTTTAAAATTCTAATTTTTAAAAATTGAAAAAAATACATGAGTATAGCGAGTTTCAAAAATGTCGGAGGTAAGCGCTTTTCGGCATTTTACCCACCATTTGTTCAGAACATAAACATTGTTCTTAATTGTTATACCATTTTTCAAATGTTAAAATTTCCAAATGCTTTTGTTATCATATTTATTACAATTTTAAATAATTAATATTCAAATTTATTTGCCTTGTTATCACGATTAATAAAGAATATCACATTTTTGAAAACTTTTAACGGGATTCCTGGTCCGAATTTGTATTCACGATTAATTCCCGCCCGTTGTCATTCTCATGTCTTCATATATTATACTTCATTAGGCTTTTCAATACCGTCATAAATAAGAACTAACCGCAGACTTAACCTTTAAATATTCCAGGATAAAGTTAAGATTAAATCAGGTGTAAAATAACCTTTTTATATGACAGCTCAATATTTGCCTCTGAAAGCTAGGGGAGAATTAATTAAGGAGCAGCGAGGGTAGCCGGTAAATTTCAGGGTGACTGAGGAAGAGGAGCTTTTCGCTATAGTAAAGGTCAAATCTTATTTGATGACAACAAACCCTAATCCGATTAAGGCGGGCAGTACACAAGCTCTTTCTCTCTCAAACAGCTCCTCGAGTAATTGAAGAAAAGTGAATAGAAAGGGCAAAAGGTGCAGTCTTTAAAGAGAAAACTTCTCTCGAGAGAGTACAAAGAGGGAAAAGATGTTTCCAAGATATATTGTGAAATTTCCTGAGATCCTTTGTTTTCTCTAATAAAGCGCAGTGAATAAAGATTTGAGTTCTTCTATTCGAATAAGAGATATTTCAATTGTATTGATAATAAAGGTAGAAATTTTCCAAAGAATAATAATAACAAAAAATTTAATTTGTATTATATGAACATTGCTACATTTCATAAAAAAACAGAATATTGAATCTCATTTTACAAATATATTAATCTTCGGAAAAAATTTTAAAGTAAAAGTCATACAACCTTTTTGAGATCTATGGCTTTTATTAAATAATTTATTTCTTGAGACTAATATTTTTTTAAATTAAGAATATTAAGACTCAAATTCCAAAGCACAGAAGATCATAAAAATAATTTATCTGAATATTTTGTTGAATTATTGTTGAAGAAACTCAGAAAAGAAGTTATATTTCACATTTTCATAATTTACTTCCTGGAAGCAAGTCTTCTTGGCAAGAGAAGAACTAAAACGTTTGCACAGTAGAATAAATCTCTTGTAGTCAGACGCAGGGAAAGAGGAACAAAAACAGATCAATTGTGCTCTGCTTCGATGCATCTGACACAACTTCATTGAACAGAATCCTTACAATCCTTACAACATTTAACTATAAATTTAAAATAATCAATAATTGACGGATTCTATAGAAAACTTCTTTGCTTTATATTAATTAATTTTTGTTCGAAGGTAAATAATATTTTATAAAGATTTATAAATTTATACTTCTTTTAACCCTTTTTAATACTGCGACAGAAGGTACATAACTTAAATCAAAATCACCTTTTAAACATTTTTTGAACTTTTACAGGGTTTTCCAAAATTCAATTTCTAAAATTTCCACGGCTGTAATTTCTTTTCGGATTACAAAATTTAAAAACGTTCCATTTTTTCTTTTAATTTTTTGTTATTCTTTGTCTGACTAAATTAATATATAATTAAAAACATTCTTATCGCGCGCTTCGCTGGCAATATTGAGCGCAAATTGTTAAATCTCGCGCTACGCGCTCGGATATTCATTTTCGGCACTCAGCATACTTTTGTAATTGTTTAATTAAATATGCAGACTTGATATGCATCTTCATACTTCGAATTTTCTACGCAATTAAGTATAGGTAAAGATTAAATTACTCAAATCTCGTTGGCTTTGACGCACACATTGTATAAAAATACTGGAAACCTTGGGAAAAATCTGCTTCCTATTACGATTCCAAATAAGAAACATTATAAAAATGAAAGAAATTTAGTTATTTAGATACCTAAACTAAGCTTTTCTTTTACTTCGATTTTCTTCGGGGTGGGGGGGGGGTAAAGCTTTTAGCATGTACAATTGAGAAAAAAAAATAAATGACGCTATGTTACATTATCCTATTGTTGATATCGGTGGTTAAAAAATTTTTTAAAATTTTTTAAATGGCGAAAATTTGGTATCTTAGCTTAGACCCCTAAGCTGGAAGCTTTTCTTTTAGTCCGATTTTCTGCGATGACGGCTCAATTAAAGCTTTTGTCATGTAGAATTATTGAGATAACAAAATAAAATTTGCTATGTTACAGTTTTCTTTTTTTGATATCCGTGGTTAAAAAATAAAAAATATGAAAAATGACCATTTTTTTTAATTCAAGCCTACGCCTACGAAACCTGCACCTTTACTCCTATCTCAAAAAATACAATTTGGAGTAAAAATTCGGTACGCAAATAAAATCAAGGTAACATGGTTTTAAAAACAAACTTTGGTTGTATATTTTTCTTTTAAATTCACTTTATCTTTTAGGTGCACCAACTATCTCATTGATGAAAGGAAGTAAAAAGGCAGAAAGCGTTTCTAGCACAAAGTCACGGTCAAGGGCTGTTCTACTTTTATACAGTATTCCATTTAAAATGTTCTTTAACTTTTCACAAAGCTCGTTTTACTTAATTGAACATGTGGATAATAAAGAGAGTTTTAATTGAGAGCTTAGTAATCTGAAGACTTGAATATTTTTTCCGATATTTTCAAATTCCATTATTAAATTAATTTTTAATCTCATGAGAATTTCTATTAAATTCATAAATTATCTATATGTCTATCTTCAACTGAAAATATTTATAATTCAACGTTATCGCAATTAACAAATAGAAAAATTTCTCCTGTAATATTACGAACGGCAATATAGAAAACTATAAATATTATTAATATGTAATTTTATTTGAGAACAAAAAATTTAAACAGTTTTCTTTTAATCTTTTCGAAAATACAGTGCCTATGTGTACAAAAAAAATGTATATTTGTACCGAAATTTCGATACAAATAGTCCCTTTCTCAGGATGTAATAAAGTCAATCTTGATGGTACTGTAGGGAATTAGGGTTTTCACTTCAACCACGAGCTAACTTCACTTCGTTGAGTGATGAGGGGGAAACAATGGACCAAATGCATAGGATTCGGTCCATTTTTGCCCTATTTAGCAAAATAATAAAATGATAATAATTATTATTTATTACGAAGATATTACAAAAATAAAGTTTTTTCCTATGCATTTGGACTATTGTTTTCCCCTCAGCACTCAACGAAGTGAAGTTAGCTGGTGGTTGAAGTGAAAATACCTAATTTGAGGCAAACATAGAAAAATTTCAA
This sequence comes from Andricus grossulariae, assembly GCA_011634705.1. Classification (NCBI taxonomy): domain Eukaryota; kingdom Metazoa; phylum Arthropoda; class Insecta; order Hymenoptera; family Cynipidae; genus Andricus; species Andricus grossulariae. The sequence goes on from JAABKJ010007545.1 coordinate 228,436,392, forward strand.
ATTTGCACCTAACCCCTAACTTAAAAATTTTCTCAAAATTTCCCTGTTTTTCCTATAAGGCTTCTAATTTTGAATTCTCTATGAAAGTAACTATGCAGAAGCAAGAAAAATTTGGATCCATGTAATGAACTCAATTTTGATGGTGCTGTAGTAAATTCAAGGTGAACATAGGAACATTTCAAATTTTCCCCCGACCCCAAGGTTTTCAATTTTTTTTTAAATTCCCTGTTGTTCCTAGGATCATGGAAATTTTAAATTGTCCACGAAAGTAACTATACAGAAGCTACAAGGTATGGGAAATTAAGTAAAAGGCACCAACTAACTTTTGTCTATTCGTAAAGTTTTATAATTACAAACACTTTAGACAAATTATTTTTTGTAATTTAAAAAAATTAGTAGCAGGTAAACATTTCTTATGCTTTTTCATAGAGGAAGCTTTGCAATTACACCAATTTCGACAAAATTTTAATTCGTTTAATTAAATGCTCCTTAATTCAAAACTACTCTAAACAATTGTCCGGATGTATGTGTCGATAAATTGATGAAATTTGGATTGCTTTTTTTACAGAAAATATCTCAAAACTGACCAAAGTATTTCAAAAAATATTTATTACATTCCTTTTATCACTTTATTTTATAAGTTTAGTCAAACCTTTTTCATTCACATAATTCAAAGTTGATGCAATTATATAAAAGATTTCTTGACTTGAGACGAATCGATTGGCCTATAATATTAATACGTTTTATTAAAAATTTTGGTAGTTATGGAAATTTATAATATTCGAGAAATCTATTTTTTTACAGTAAAACTGTTTTCATTAACATAATTCAAAGATGATGTAAGAATAAAAAAGACTCCTTGATTCGAGACGAATTAAGTGATTAAACGAATTGTATTATTAATTTTAAATAAGGAAGTAAATATATTTGCTAATTATTCATAAGAAGGAGGCAGAGTGCTGATCATAAATTTTAATTCAGTATGTGATATCGTGTATTTTTCCTTAAAAAAATGGTTAGAACAGATTTTTTAACGACAATCTACAGCCCTCGGACTAACCGAAAAGGCCGGGCTCGATTCCTGTTGCCAGCATTTTTTGCTAATTTATTTTTTCATTCAGAATTTTTCTTAATTTTCCTTACTATTAAATTGATTTAATCAAGCCAAAGTATTTATTTTTAAACATTTAATTTATATGAAAAAAGGGTTTTTCCAACCATTAACACTTTTACCTCAAGAAAAGTTTTTTTTTATAGGAAATTTTGTTTTCTTCATTCAATTGAACATTTATATTTTGGTTATTATTATTTTCGTACAATATAAAAATAAAAAATATAAAAATAGTATAATAGGAATGAAATAAATATTTAAATATAAATAAATACTATAAAATAAAATTATATAAAGTAGAATATAAATAAAAGACATTTTCTATTATTGTTATAATATTTATATATTTAAATTAAAGTCCACACCAAATTATGAGTGATGTTTTTAACAAAAAATTTCATACGGAATCAGAATTTTTCTAGGATATCGCGGAACTGACTTACCTTTTAATATTCGCTTCAGAAGTGATAAAGGTTGAAAACCCCGACTTTTTCATATTAAAAGAACATGTTTAAAATGTATATTTTGGCTTGATTTAAATAAATTTAATAGACGACTACAATACAAAAAATTTGACTCAGAAATTTAGAAAAAATACCAGTAGCAGGAATCAAGCACAGACTTTCAGGTTAAAAACTCGGAGCGTTACCATCTGATCTAACCGGAAGATGAAACATTCTCGCATAGCGGTCCCTGTAACTTGCTTGTATAAATCCAAACCAAATTCCGAAGGGTGTAGTTTCCCCTTGTTAGTGTATATTATTTAGTTTCCCGAACTTTAAACCCAAAGTATCATTCCGTGTGGAAATACGTTTGTAGAAAAAATGTCTGTAATACAGGTATTTGCACCTGATACGTGGTCTTAACCATTAAGTATGGACATGCGGTCTCATAGATCGCATCATGCTTCTGATATGTGGACTGCCCCCCCTGACCTTCCTCAAAGTTACCGTTATTAGTAGCTTTAGTTTTATTTGTGCTTTTGGCGAAGTAGGTGGACAAGACGGCGTGGTCCTGCATGTAATTGGTTAGTAATATCAGGGCCGAATTCATTTCCAATCGGGCAGGCTGTGCGAGCTCAAGTCACAGAATCATTTCAACACAAAATATGTTGTTTTTCAAAGGATTTTAAACGACATGTATTTCACCGATTAGATGAAAAAAATTTTTTTACAAAGTTATGAGTATTTGAATTTAAAAAATTAAAAAACGTGGATTATACCAAAAAATTGTCAATATTTTCGTTAAAAGTGTGATGTTTTTTTAGCTATCATAGGCATTAATTTTTTTCTTCGTGATTCTAAAAACATTTTTCATCCTCTTTTGAAATGCGTTGGAAAAATTTGAAAAAGTTCAAAATTGTCAAAATGGCGGCGGTTTTTCTTTAAAATTTCAAACCTAATTTTCTCAAAAAAGCCAGCGTTTTTTTTCTCATGATTTTTTTTAAGTTGGTACTAATATGGTGAACATATTTCAGTAGAGTTTATCTTGTCCTCGCGTCTTGGAGAGGAGAAAGAATTTTTTTCTTCTGAAAAATGAAAATTCACGATTTTTTCAAAAAGAAGACGAGACATGAAAAAAGTTGAAGAATCAAAGTTATTCCTTAAAAAAGTTCTACAAAAAAGTCCTCTGGCACTTTTTTCTGTCTTGCGTTATTATTGAACTATTCGCTAAAATGTGAATAATAACAATTTTCCACTGTCATAAATAATAAAATTGGATGTAAGTCAACAGGAAGAACAAATTTTTCTACACAATTTTTTCCTAAAAGTCTAAATATTCTAAAATAATATTCAATATTTCACTATTACATTTTTTTATTATTTCATCAATGTCATCACAAGCATCATTTCTGACGGAGCTCCAGCTCTATTCAAGAATCGCTACCAATTTTTTGAAATTGAAAAGTCATCATACAGCCGGAAATGGATTTTTTTAGCCACAGGTCACGGAAAAGGTGCCTGTGAAGGCATCTGCGGCATCGTTAAGCATTTTGCAACTGAACACAATTTAAGGAAGTCACATATAGAAGGCATTAAAGACGCTTTATTTTGGAGACTAAAAGGTAATGATCAGTATTGCATTCGGATCCCCTCATGACTCTTGTATCTTTAACCAGTTCCCTTAGTCTTTCAACCGCAATAACGAAGTCAATTATACTGCGGTTGTTTCCTTGAGACCAGGTGTACGTGTGGATAATTTTATTTAAAAAATTCGAGAATTTTCAATTATAACTCTTCAAAATTGTAAAAATTTAAATTGTACGCAGTGTATACTGATACGGCATTTTTTGCCGTATTTAAATTTTTTTAGTATGGCATTTTAGTGACTGGTCACAGACTAGTGATCTGTCACATCTCGAACCCCTTTTCCAAGTCTATCTTTAAAAAATATGAGTGCTAGTGACTGTCACAGAAGAGCGATCGTGAGGATTCGTGATTCTAATCTTAAGTGCTGCCATCTGTTAAACAATTCGCAAATTAGTGATAGTGTATTTTATGTATTTTATGATAAAATAGTAAAATATTGTACTATTTTTCCAAAGTAGCAAAAAAAAATTATCGGAACAGAGAGTTCCTTATCGACAAAAAAATTTGCCGGACTAGAAACTTTAAATACGGCAAAATTTGCCGGAGCTTAATACTCGACCTAAAATGTAAATCTTTAAAATTTAACAGTTTTTAATTTTGAAAAGTTTGTACACAATTAAAAATTATGCTAGTTTTAAGTTTTACAATAAAAAATTCTGTAAATCTGACGATTTACATTTGAAATTTTTGCAATTTAGGAAGATTGATCTTCAACATAAGCCGAATGTACGAATTTTGATTCATACATTTTTAAAATTGAAGAATCTTCAAAATTTCCAATCTTACTAATTGAAGAATTTTCCATTTTTGATATTCAGAATTGAACTACGTAGGTTTAAAAACGTTCAAAATTACACCATTTTAAACTATAAACATTTCAAATTAATGAGTTTTCAATTATTCTAAATCTTCAAAATGGAAGAATTTTAATTTGGGATTCCTTAAAATATAACTCTTTAAAATGGAATAATTTTCAATTGTAACTCTTCAAAATTGTAGAACCTTGAATTGTAAATCTTACACATAAATTTATATTTAAAAATTATACTAGTCTACAAATTGAAATCATTTTTGTACATTTAGTGACGCTATATTTTTCCAATACATTTTGGCCTGCTAAACTTGAAAATCGCATTTAGTAGAATTTTACGGATTGGTTTTCGAAATTTTGTATGTTTATTTTCGTCTAAAATAATGACTTTTTTAATAGTTCGGTTCATTGCACCTCAACTACCAAATTGATCAGGGAAAATGGCACTAACATTCGTTGCAGATTCGACATGATCTTTACATTGATACCTTTTGCAACCCGATTGGTCGTTTCTAACATGAGATATGGTTCACAGAGTAAAGCAATCATAGATTTTTTTTTTATTTATATTTCAAAAAACAATCCATAAAAAAAGTTTTCAATGTAATTTTCAAGTTTAGCAGGCCAACATGCATTACAAAAATATAGCGACACTAAATGTACAAAATGACTGTAAACTAGTGTGATGCAAGTTTTAAGAGATTAAATCTTTCCAAATTGCACAAATTATGAATTAAAGAATCTTCGATTGGACATCTTCAAGATTTCTAATTGGGCGAATTTTCAATTGTAAATATCTTCATAATGGATCAATATCGAAAATGGAAAAAATCATTGAAATTCAAAATTCCAGAACCATTCAGAAAAAAGTGGACAATAAAAATAAGAAACATGTTATAAGAGCGCGTAGTGCGCTATTTATGCTAGTGTTTTTAAAATTACTAGTACAAATTTCCAATTATTCAATATGTGTTATTGACTATAATAAATTCATATTTCTTTAAACAATTTAGAAGATTGAAATTCTTTACTGAAGGCTCATAATATTTTTACTTCCTGCTTAATCTGTCGTCAAACCTAGAAAAGTAGATGACAATTTCAAAAATGGTAAAAAAAACTTCGTTGTAATGGATATTATTTTGCAGAATGATGGAAGAAAGATGAAAATAATAATCTAATTATACCGATATTGAAGCCTGTATGACGTTATAACAATCTATTATTGCAATTACTGAATTTTAATGTTATACTATAATTTTGGATACATTTTTTTAAACTGCACACTTTTTAAATTTGAAGTTAAATTGTTTTTATTTTAAGTCGTCTCAAGTTAACAATTATTCAATTGTTATTTATACATCAAAATTCAAAACTTGCACTAAAAAATGACAATTTTTTTAAACGGAACAATTAAAACAGTAACGTTCAAAGTCTAAATTTAGCACTCTCAAATTTTAACGACTCATGGCTTTCTATTTCAAACAATTCAGTTTCAAAATATTTAGTTTAGAATATTTGATTTCAAATTAGTCATTTTAAATGAACAATCAAATACTGCTAAATATTAAAAAGTTGTGCTTTTTCTAATTAAAAATTTTCAAATTAAATAGGTTGAAAATGGAATATTTTAGACTAAAACAATATTTGCAAATAGGATTTTAAATTGAATAAAAGAGTTTTATTATTAAATTTATTATAAATTTTATTATTCCATTTTTAATACTCGAAATACAATTCAGTTTCGAAAATTGCAAGTATAAATTTAAATTTACAGCTGATCAACTTAAAACGTTTTCAATTTTTCATTGTTTAGATTTTTCGAACTGCATTTTGAAATTCTTCAAATTGAAAATCTAAGCTTAAAAATGAAAACATAAAATCGAAAAGTTCTAATGTAAAACATTTGAGAATTCAGCATTGTAAACTGAATGATTTCAAAATTGAAAAAGTTAACAAGTGAACTTAACATTGAAAAAAATAGACTTTGAACATACTTAAAATTGCATTATACCATGTGATATGAAATTTGTGATATTTCGTGTGATTGGATAGATTTTTTTTCTCAAACTTTGTAAAATTGCTGGTCAAAAAGATATTCATTCTCATTTCCCGGGTTTTCCGGGTCTGCAAAAATTTCGGGTTTAACCGGTTTCTCGGTACAGTGACCACCTTGTTTTAATGTTTAACAGAGTGAGAAGAACAAAAAATAAAAAATTGTTATTGCTGTTGACAAAACCTGCAATCACTATTTTCAAATTCTCGGAAAAGTATACGGTAATGCAAATCATTCTCGAACACGACGCTTATAACTGAAGCGTTTCGAATGCGGTTAGTTTGACCGCAAGGAAAATTGCAACTAGAAACGGATCGCTGCACGTCATTATTAGTCCCAAAAGATTAAAAACTGATACCACAAACATGTTGAATTTTCTTCTTGGATAATAGGAAAGTCTAGACTAGATACCGATTCACCGTAAATCATTTAAATTTATAAAATAAAATACGTCACGAATTTTCACTAACAATAAGTTTCCCTTCATAAACTTTAACTTTTTCTTGATTATGCTTATCACCAGGATTATTATGACTATCATGTACTAAACATTTAAACAAACATTTGAAAAAATTGTATAAAACATTCTTTTGCCATAATTATTTTATTTTTATATTTAATTATTTATTATATCTTGTAGGACGGCTCTCCCATCCAAAAATGACCGAGCCAAGCGTTGCTTAACTTCGACGATAGAACGAAAAGCTTTTAGAAATCCGATGTATCCATGTGGATTATTATTGTTGTTGTCTTGTAATGCTGGTCCATTTAGGTCCCGTAACACTGCGGTTAAAACCTATTGTACTATGCATGAGTATACATATACCGCCAGACGACTCCACTTCAGTGAGTAAGGGACTGTGAACATTTTTCTTTTACTAAGATGGGCTTAGAATCACTGTATGAATTTAATCATAACCAGTGATAACCCATGGCTGCATCCGACTTTATTAGAAGTACTCGCATTTGCCTAGAGGTTCGGCCAGGGGAGACGAAAACTGCAGAAAACCACCTTCCGAGTTCAGCCGGTTTTTCGACAGTCGAGTTAGAAGGCAGGCATTCGAAACTAGCCATCGAATGCACACAATCATCCTCAGTGTCGAACATCCCGCTCGACATTAGTTAAAACGTAGCGAATACACAACCCGGTCATACGTCGCAGATGGTCACCCATCCGAGTGCTATCCGCGCTCAAAAAAATGGTCATCAAGAAGTGACTAAAATTTTTAACATAGTAGGCTTTTGAAAATTCTGAAATAGATGTTTTTCTGTAGTAACAAACTTAAACATTTTAAATTTCCTAATTTCAAGGACTCAATTTAAATTCTTCATCCTTAAAGCTGTCTACATTCAAATATTGTTCAGTTATCAGTAAACTAACATTTCTAACCAAATTTATTTGAAATTTAATGATACATAGTTTATATTCAACACATTTAATGTATAGATAGGTAAATTTTAAACATTTTTTAAAAATAATCTAATTCTGAATGTTTGAATTTCAAATAATTTGATTTTGATCGTGATCAATTTGGAATCGTTTAACCATTAAGACTCTCATCTTGAAATTTTTAATGTTGCTTATTTGAAAATTTCCACTCATAAACATTTTTTATTTACAAATATTCAATTTCCATCGCCTTTAAATTTAAGGTATTCAATTTCGAACAACTTTAATACAAAATTGTACAAATTCAAACGCTTTAAATTTAAAGGTTAATGTTATTCAACTTTGCAAGATTAAAAATTACAATAATTCAAATATTAAGACTCCAAAATTGTTTCATTTTAAGTGTGTGAGCTTGAATAAAAAATTTGTCAACAGTTTAGTATTCCAACTTGAAGGATTCATTTCAATATTGTGCAGTTGAAGGTAATTCATTTGAAAAACTGTCTACTTCATACAATTTTAATTTGAAATTATTCAATTTTGAACGTTGAATTAAAATTACAGAACTTTTCAATTTCAAATACTTCCAATTATACATTATGCGTATTTAATACCTTCAAAATTAAAATTCTCCAATTTTGAAAGGCTGAATCTGAACTTATTGAATCGTGAGAGTTTTCAATTTAAAATTGTATAATTTTATTTCATTCTTATGGTCGAACTATGGGGAGAGATGTCACATAGCGGAACTTGTGTTAATTCAGAACTAGACATAAACAATAGCGTATTTGGAACCCAAAAAAGTATAATTAATTTGTAATCGATAGATATTATAATTTTTAATTCCAAATTTTTTTTTACATTTATGGAGGTCAAAAAGATTTTCTCAATATTTGGCATATTTTAGTCAATCTTTTTCTAAACAACAAAATGTATTTAATTCACTTATGGTTTCGGAAAAAGTTCTTAACACCTGGGTAAATAGAAGAAGAATTTTATCGCGTATTCCTGTGACAAAAATGCACTCGGAAAAAAATCGCCAAAACTCAGGAATCGAAATTGGAAACAAAGCTTTTTTTAATTTCCAACTTCGATTCCTGAAACTTTGAAATAGAAATTATCTCTTAGAAAATGATAGATTAAAATCCAAAAATAATTGGGAAGACTTTGTTGCTGCATATCTATCGATTCCAAATTGGTTACGCTTTTTTAGGATCCCAATACGCTACTCTTTCGCGTAGTGAATATTTAAGGTTAAAAATTCAACTCTCTTATAGAAAACTCGTATTTTTGGCTTGAAAATTACACAATTTGATTGACATTTTTTTTCTTTCTTGACTGAAAAATCTTTTTTGGTTGAAATATCAACTATTACATTTTTCGCTAAGAATTCATCTTTTTTGGTTGAAAATTCAACTATTTGGCTAATAATTGAACTACTATGTTAAAAGTGTATTTCTTTTTTGGTCGAAAATTCATAATTTTAGTTTTAAATTCATCTCTTTGGCTAACGATGTACCTCAGGGTGTCTACTCACATACTGAAAAAAATGCCATGACAATCCATTACAAATGTGTAAGAAGGGTACTATCACTATAAAATATTACAATAAATTAATAATACTAACCACATTATAATAAATAATTTATTAAATTTGTCCCAAAATTTCATGCATTTGATTCATAATTAAAACAAATTGTTGTTTTATTTCCATGCTTCAAATTCAATGCATATTTAACACATTAATATTTTGAATAAAAGATATTTTCCTGAGATAAGTGAAAATGATAAGAAGAAGTTTTGTATGCTAGAACTATAAAGTTACTTTTACGAATGATAAAACATTCTTAAATAATTTTATATTAAAATTAAAAAAAAATTAAGCATTATCGAAAAAATTCCCTCACTTAGAAAAAACTAATTTCTAACTAAAAAATGTCGATTTAAGGGGCTTGAAATTGTCCAACACCATCTTTTACGTACCAACACGATCATCAAATTCTATTCTGAAATAGAAAATAATCCACTGTATGAGTCACACGTACCTGAAACACAAATTAAATATACACTTTAGTATTTAGTACAATCATAATTTTTTTTTAATATTCCAGATAGAAATCTAAAGTTAGTTTAATAAGATATCAAGTTTGAATTAAGTATATCAAATAATATAATTTATTAACTTTTCAGGGTGTCTACTTATGTTCTGAAGAAAATTTCAGTTTTTCCAGGTACAATTTTTCTTAATACGGAGCCATTCAAGTATTAAGTGACGCATTTTTTAAAAGTATTTCTGACTCTATAGCCATTAATTATATGAATAATGTTTTTTTCTGTTATTATTAATATTTAATTGTATAAAAAGGGTACTTTTTATAAATAAAATTAAATAACGATGTTCTTTAATTTATGAAAGTAACTTGATACACGGACATGGAATTTCTTAATGGTACAAGCTTTTAGGAATTTTATGATTATAGGATATTTCTAAATATATTCGTATTATCACTATCGAAAAATTGAAAAAATTAATAATGCTAAATACAAAATTAATCTATTTTTAAATTTGTTTCTATAGTCCATGAATTTAAAGAATAATTTTGATTTATTTATTACTTACATAAGTATTAAAATTCAATTTAACCTATTAACATTTTTAATAAAATATATTTTCCTTAGATTAGCAAAAATGACAAAAAGAAGCTTTTTTAAATCAGTATAAATCCAGGTCAAAAAGGGACCTAACTAACATTTGAATAAGTCACCTGAATATGGCTCCATGAGATTAAATTCTACACACTTCAGGTGACTTATTATTTAAATGTTAATTATGCTTCTTGTTGATGCGCGGCTTCCATTTTTGAAACAAATCTAAGCAAACTCGAAAAAATTCTCTGATTTTGAAAGAAAATTACCTAACTGTTTTTTTTAGTTAAACATTCAACAATTTTGGTAGAAAATCTGTTTGCCTTGAAAATTCAACTATTTTCAACCAGATAGTAGAATTTTCTACCAAAATATTTGAATTTTCAACTCGAAAAGACTAATTTTCTAGATAAGAATTGAATTTTCAACAACGAAGTTCAGTCAGGACAGAAAAAAAATTTAACCAAACTGTTGAATTTTCGAGCCAAAACGCGAAAATTATACAAAACAGTTAATATGAATATTGATATTACATAAAGAAAAAATATGAACTTTCGACAAAAAAGGTAATTTTAAATGAAATAGCACTGAAAAAACTGGTTTAGCTGTCCCAGCTAAACGCGTAGCTGGATTTCGTCTTCTAAGAAAATATAGCTGCGTTATCTAAATATGTAGTTTCAGCTAATTTTGCCGTCTAAAAATTTTCTAGCTAATTTATCTAGATAATTTCTAGATGACAAAATTTAGCTAAAATAACTGGACATTTGGGTAACTCAGCTAGAAATGCAAGTAACACAGCTATATTTTCTTAGAAGACGAAATCTAGCTAAATGTTTAGCTGGGAGTGCTAAACCATTTTTTTCAGTGAGTTGAACTTTTAAATCGAAAGAACGAATTTTCAATACAGCAGTTGGATTTTCATCCAAAAAGATTTCCTTTTTAACAAAATTGTTGAATCTTCAACGAAATAATAAAATGTTTAACCAAAGAAGATCAATTCTCAAATAAAAATATAACAGTAGACTGTTCAACTAGAAAGAATGAACTTTTAATAAAAAATAGTTGGATTTTCAACCAAAGAGATGAATTTTCATCTAAAATTATGAATCTTCAAATGTTATATGCAGTTCAATTTTGAGTTACAAAATTAATTTTCAACAAACAAACAAAAATATTCAACTCTGGAAATTAATTTTGTTGTCTAAAAGTGTTTCTATAGATTGACCTAGTTCCGACTCTTAATTCTGGATGATATACAACTTTCTAGATCCAGCAAGGAATGTTTTTAAAAATTCTGAATTTCAGAATAGGAGACAAATTGAAATTTTCCTATATTAGGCAATATGCATCCAGATGGGCATGACTCGGCTGTGGCATATTAGAATTGACACTTGACAGTTGCTACTCATGAACATTCGCGACAGGCATTCATTACTTTTTTAACCATTTTTTTTCACAATTAATCTTTTTAAACTGTAAATTGAACTGTTCGTGTTGAAGATTAATCGTTTTAGTTGAAAATTCATCTCTTTGGTTGAAAATCCAACTATTTTTGGCTGAAAGTTAATTATTTTGAGTTGACAAGTCTACTTTTATATTTTTGTTTGAGAAAGAATCTTTTTTTTTTCTTAAAAATTTTATTATTAAATCTCGAGAATGGAAATGATGAAACTGAAAATTATATCAAAAATCAGATCATTCTGATGTGTCATTTGCTGATCAAATAAAAAATCCAAAATCTGTATAAAAGCATTGCACGTCATTTTGGTCCAATTTCGAGATTAAATTGATCAACCGAAATTGGATGTGTTTTCAGTTGTACGTTCAGAACTTTGGGCGCATGTTACTTTTTAAAAAAATGAAGACCTACTTCTCATTTTGGTAACAATTTTCCACATAACTTATAACTTTATTTTTAATGCTTGAAGGTTGGTTTGCCTTAACACCACATTCACAGAAAAAGCTGGGGGTACGAAATGTTGCAGTTAATCGTTCAAGCAAGGTAGTCGCACAGTAAATACCAGAGATATTATTTATCTGAAGTCGGATCAAAACTCTGAAAACAATTGAGAACGGATAATTAAATTATTCGTCGTCGGATAATTGTTGTTTTCAATTTTTCGCCACGTTTTTATCCAACTTTAGATGAATAATATCCCTGGGATTTACTGTGTAGCTGATTACTCCAAGCTGAGGTAAACTTTCCATGCTTACAGGCCTGTAACATGCTGCCCCTAGTGGAGTCTGTCGGAGATTTCTGCGATGCTCCACAGAAACTTTACCTCAGTCTGCGGTACCCGCCTCGCGTTTACCCTGTTAACATATTTTATGTTTAACTATAGGACAGCTATCTAGAGCTTAAAAGTTAAATTCTGTTGTTATTAAAAGATGTATGCAAGTATACAACGCAGAGATTTCTTACCTCGAAGGTTTTTTTCAAGAAGAAATAGCACTTTTGTGAATCATTTACTATATCCAATCCTGTGATGAAAATATTAATAATAACAATTTTTTTACAAGTTTACATGCGACACGAAACTGACTGACTATAAGCTTCATCAAGTGGCCGATAGAGGTATGGCGTTTTCCTGCACTCGAACAACGACTTTAACATCTTGCATGTTTCAGTCTAACATCTCGGATCTTTGAGTTTAATATAAAAATATTTTTATGGCTAATATCTCAAAAATATAGCAGATGTTACGCGCTAATATCTGTATGTGTCGTGGTACTGTCTTATACTGTAAACATCTACAGTTAAACATCAATTTTTCCCCGTAAATCGCCAACGACTCTTTACTATGTTATGAATAAATTGTGTTATAATGAATAACATATTTTAGGAATAACTGTATACAAAGAAAGAATTTCCAACCTAAGAGACAATTTGGGCGTTAGTACGTAGAACATTGTAGCCGCCTGATTAGAACTTCATGCAAAATAATTGCATATTAAAAAGTACTTCATCTATCGAGGACTCTGTTTTTTTTGCTTATACAAACCGATGCTGGAATAATATTTTTTGTCGAGACTACTACCAACATCGTATGCGTTTCTCCTTGGCAATCAGGGCCGTTCTCCAGTTCCCTTGGCGTGTCTTGGCAAAACAGTCTCGTTTCCGTCTTGTCTCTCATCTATGTATTATCTGCCTTCTATCTTTTCACTTGCCATTCTATGGACGTTCGCCCCGCAAGTGAACGTTGCATTACCGATTCAGTTCGCATATGTTTGCTAGCGAGCTGTCCATCGCGCAAACTGATTTCTATTTCTCCAATCAATATTTTCTCTTTTTATATCTGGATTATTAACATTAAGTTAATTAAGTCTCGAGTGGATTCAGCAGGACTCTGTGCAACCAATTCCGTTTCTTACTTTTACTTTCCCACAGTGAGAAAAATGTTTGGCTGGCCGAACAAACGTTCGACAGGGCTGCTACAACTTAGAGAAAGTCAGGAATAACCTGACACAGGCAATTTTCAATAAACTGAAGTCCAGGTGGAAACAACTACTAAAAATGCGGTCCAGCGGAGGTGGATTACGATGGATTACTCGGATTACCCTAGATTACCTCTAGATACAGAATTACTCTGGATTACCTAAGATTACTCCAGATGGCATAGGATTACTCTACCAAAAAGAATTACTTTTTACCAAATTGTTAAATTTTCAAACAAGAAGATTAATTTTATACAGAAAAAAACAATTTTTCAACGAAATACATTAATTTTCAACAAAGCAGTTGAATTTTCAAACAAAACAAAAAAAATAACAAAAAAAAAAGAACTTTCAACAAAATAGTGAAATTTTCCAATAAAGAGATAAATTTTCAATTCAAATGATGAATCTTTAGCTGAAATAGTTAAATTTCCAATTATTAAATAAATTTTCAATTTAAAAAATACGATTTTGCAACACAATAGTTCAATGCTGGAAATTGAAGAAAATTCAACTGTTAATAACACAATGTTCAATTTTCTTTCATTTTTAATTTTCTTCAATATTTAATAACAGAATTTTCAACTGTTCAATTGAACATCAACTGAAAGATTCAATTATCAATTTTCTTCAATTTTCAACAATTGAATTTCCAGTTTTCTTCAATTTAAAACAATTCAATTTCCTGATGTTAAAAATGGAAGAAAATTGATCATTGAATTTTAAACATCTGAATATTCAATTGTTGCAAATTAAAGAAAATTTAAAATGTGATTTGTGAAAAGAAAATTTCAAACCATAAGAAAATTCAATAAAAATTTGATTTTTCAAAAATGAGTCGCTATTGGCAAATAATATTTGGCAAATTAATAGTCAACCCTTTAGTTTAGTTTCAAATAATTCAATTAAAAAATATTCGTGATTTTTTATTGGTAAGATTTAAAAATAAAACTTGAAACGTATAATTTTAATTTGGATTTACTCTAAATTTACTAAATAGGCTTACCTATAAATTATATATTTACGTCTGCTAAGTAAATATGTAATTTATAGCTAAGTCTCTTTAGTAAATTATAAGTAAATGCAAGTTAAAATTTTACAATTCAAACTCGAGACTACTTTCCGAAATGAATATTCCGGCCTATTTTAAATATTATATTCTCAAATACAGCATAATTATTTGAAGAGAAAAGGAAAAAAAGGGGAAGTTTTTCGAGAATAGGGGAAAAAATTAGTCAAAGTAGGCGACCCGCGCATACAAAAAAAGGGTTTCATAGCCTATTAAGACGTTAATTAAGTCGTTCAAACCTCCCCCTTTCACAGTTTCCCTCCCGTCACTTCACCCTTCGCACCCCCTTCCCCAACTTCTTCTTTCACTACTACCTCCTTTCCTCGCACCCTCAGCTAACACTCCCCTTACCCTACTTCTCTTCCCCAGCCCTCACTTCCCCTTTCCTACTCAACCTCATTTTAATAATTAACCCTACTTCCCCTATTTCCCCTTCCATCATTACTACTTATTCCCCTAATTCCCAACCCCTAATTTCCCCTACTACCCCATCCCACTTTCCCTCGCTTCCCCAGCTAACACTCTCCTATCCCTAATTCTCTTTCCCAGCCCTCACTTCCCCTTTCTTACTCAACCTGATATCTAATTATTTCCCCTACTACCCCTCACTTCTGCTCCCATAATTTCTCCTCATTGCCCCTGCTACCCCCTCACTGCCCCTCACTTCTCCAGCTAACACTCTCTTTCCCCTAATTTCCTTCCCAAGCCTTCACTTCCCCTTCCCTACTCACCCTTATTTCTAATCATTCCACCCACTACCCCTGACTTAATTTATCCTTATTTCCCCTAATTCCCCTCCTCGAATTTCCCCTACCACCCGCTCATTTTCACTGCGTCCCTTCCCCTCATTTCCTCTAATCCCCCCAACTCAACTCTAATACTTCCCCTACTCACCCTCCATTCACTTCCCCGTACATCCCCTGCTTGGAAAAAAGTATGACGGACGGACGGAAATGCGACCAAAACTATAAGGGTTTCTGCCCGGGGCTGAGAAAATCTAAAAATGCGAATTGTTCAAAAAAGAGGTAACGCAATGGAATAGGGGAAAGACTGTGTTCCCCGTGTTATAGATGTACCCTGGGAGAGTGGTACCTCTCCAGTGGTAATTGCACTCTGCAGTTGCTATATATCATCTCGTGAGCATAATTCGCCTAACAAAATTAACTATTCCCGTGAATCAATCGCTCATTTATTTATGCAAGCTCTTCTCAGAAAAAGGTCATCGACTCTGCTTCTCATAGGAAAGACAAATCGAGAGCAGAGTCTCGAAGCGAACTTCTGGGAAACGCTCTTCACTAGTTCCCCTCCTGTAATGTTTTCACAACGACTGCGACGTTTGTACTCTCGTAGTTAGTCACGTCTTCAACTCATACTTGTTTCTAGAATCTAGGTGAATGCGAGCGATATCTTCGCGGACAGCGAACACCTGGACGATTATGATTAATTCGCACTCGTATTAGTTTTCATAATTCCGCCAGGAAGAGGTTAACAATAGCTCCCTTTTTCACGCTCTGAGATTTCAAATAATTTACAAAGCATCTTCACACGCAGGACGCAGTACTGTACTGCACGTTTCACAGAGAAAAATTGATGTTCAAACGTAGATGTTTACAGTATAAGATAGTACCGCGAATTATACTGATATCAATACGTAATACCTGCCATCTTTTCGAGATATCAGGCGTAAAAATATATTTATGCTATACTGAAATTTCCCAGATATTACACCGAGTGCAGGAAAACGCCATACCTCTATCGGCTGCTTGATGAAGCCTGTAATCAATTTCGTGGAAAATGCTGTCGCCATCTGTTGTTCACTTCATGAAGCTTATAGTCAATGTTTTGTGTCGTATGTAAACTTGTGGAAAAATGATAATTATTAATATTTGGTCACAGAATACACCTCTGCGATCAATATTCGTAATGAAAAAAATCTGCCCGCTGCGCGGGCACATTCTCATCGCGCAGTTTGCGCGCGGATCGCCCAGACCTTTTAAAATTAAAGGTCAAATCATCGACAACTGTAATTTGGTGATTGTGACTTCTCTTTTGTTAAATTGACATGTTTTCTAATAAAGAACTGTATACTACGTATCCGCCGAGTTATTTCTTAATATCCTGACCCCTTCAAATACAAAATATGAAAAGAAAATTGTGTTGTGTTTTTCAGAAAAATACGAATGCTTTTGTAAAAAGATTTAAAAAGTCAGTAGAATGTGATTATAGTTCTGTAGGAAAACCAAAACGTTGAAAAAAAGTTTGGTGAAAGGTTTTGAACCATTTGCCTCAAAATTCGAAACTATCATCAAAGTAAACAATAATTACTCTTCATTTTCTCGACTGGGATTTGTACAAGAATTTAACATTTATTTCTGAGGACTCCGTTCAAAGTCTTCAGAATTGGTTACTTTTCTCTGCAATCCCCCATGGAAAAGTTGTATCGGATTAAGAGATGTGTAAAAAGAGTATAGGACCTTGTTTTCAAAGTATAAAATAAGCTTTAATATAAACCCTCAACGAATATCATCAGACAAATAGTTTACGAGATGTGAATTTGTTAATGAACATTGTACATTTTGCAGTGAAGACTATGTTATGCTGTATTTCCATTGTTGCAAAAAAAAAAATCGCGATCGGGTTTTTCCTATTAGATTCTCAAATTGGACAGTTTAAGTTACGCAAAAACATTTTTTTCATTCTATAATTCAAAAACGGCAGAGAGCGGAGGGCACTATTTTTTAAACAATAACGTTTTGTAAAAAAAAATCTGTTGAGATGAATTTCGGTCTAATATCTCAAATATTGTGCATCTTCAGAAAAAATATGTTTAAGATGTAAACAAAATTTTTCACATTGTTTATAACAAATCGCCCAAAACAAATTTTTTTTCCACACTTACAGCTGCCAGCTGAGTTCCGTGGAATTGTTTATAAAATTTTTTTGAATAATATTTTTCGCAACGAATATATTGTTCGTGGGATTTTAGAAAAAAAAGTAATAATTAATATCCACATTCCTGAAAATACACAATTTTTCAGATTATTCTGGTTGCTGCAAGTATGGAACGAAAATTATTGTTTATAACGACTTGTTATACAGAAAGTGAAAAATTTTTTCGACATCTCAAACATACTTTTTCCTAACGATGCACAATATGTTAGATATTTCAGCGACACCTAACTCAACAGATTTTTTTTTTACAAAATATGAATGTTTAAAGAAAAAGTGCTTCTTCATTCCTCTTTCATTTTTGAATTATGAAATTAAGAAAAATATTTTTTACTGCTCAAAACTATCCAATTTGAAAGTCCAATAGCGCACAACTGATCGCGATTTTTTTTCAACAATGAAAATTCATCATCGATTTGTCTTCACTGAAAAGCGCGCAATGCAAATTAACAAATTCATATATCGTAAAATATTTGTCATAGGGTATTTGCTGAGGAATTTGTTGGACTTTTTGTTAATAACAACCAATTGATTATAAAATCAGCCCTCAACATTCTAGGGCTATAAAAGGACGTCAATCCAAATATTTTATTGGAAATAAATTCTAATTTCACTGTACTAATATTCGTACCAATATATCCTTGCTTTAATTTTAATTACTTTTCCGTGGGCTATATTGTAGGTATAATTTTTTTTGTATCATGAAACTGTGGATTAGCGAAACTTCTAGTTTGAATAATATTTTATTGCATAAATATTCTCGAACTAAATTCTCTTTTACAAACACTTAACCGGTAATAGTTTTTTTGGCACCTTTAACCTGTAAACCTGGGTCGTTCACTTCTCTATTCACCAAAGATGTGAAAGACTTTCAGATAAAAATAAATTATTAAAACAATTTTTGTAAATAAACAACAGAGTAACTCAGTCACTTAACCCTCAGTTACTCCAAGTGTTTTAGTATCCTTTGTTACTCCACGTCGCTTTCGGCGTACACAAATCCGACTGAATCTGATCATCGGTTCAGTATAAAAGAGGGCCTTCAAACTTCCTCTCCCCCTACCCGGGTCCTGGCCTTCGACGCTAGTTATACAGAAATTGCGCCGCTTTCAAAAACCCCCTGGGTCATTTTGACCCCCGTGGGGTAACTAGGGGTTAATTTTCGGTCGGACATGAATGATCCAGGTTTACGGGTTAAGTGTTAAATATCAGTTTACATTAGAAAAGATTTTTCATCTAATAATCTTGTGAAGGCCGAAAATTAAAAATTAATTTTAACTCACAATCAGTAATTACGTATTTGGGCGATTATCAAATTTAAGGCAAATTTTAGCACCTACAGTGGCAATCACATTATTATTAGGAATTAAATGTTTCATAACGGAAATCCATTATGTCACATCTAAAAATTTGAAATCCCAAAGGGGCAGTTTTGAAAATAAGAAATGATAATGAAATTCTTACATGAAATACGAAAAGTGGATTTGAGGTTGGGAGTTTGATGAAAGAGAGCATGAGCTTTTAAAAAGTTTAAAAGGAAATACTGTAACGCATGCCATTCAGGAAAAGTGAAATATTCAACTATTGTAGATTATTATTTTTTTTAATGTCAAAAGAAGTTCTACTTTTTATGGAGACGATTGAGACTGCCTGCACATAAAATTTGAAACCTGCAAAATTTAGCTCAATTCTTGAGATCTGTATATTCATAAATAAAATGCACGTATAAAATAGAAATAAAATGCGCTTTTCAGTTTTAATATCGGATTCACAAAAAAGAGGTAATATTTTAGGCTTAATTTTGTAGAATCTTGCATTAAACGATACACCTAATATTTCTGCATTTATTACTTAATTGTAACTACAATATTTTACTGTAGGGCAAAAGACGTACGGCAACGACGTCTGAAATGACAAAAATCGAGGGACAGACTTTAAGGTTTTCACAATATTATTTCTTTGACTTGAAAAATGTACATAAATTAAATTTATGTTCATCTAAAGTTTACAAACTTGATACGTTAAGCGTTTTTCAGGTTACAGTCTAAAAAAAAGAGAAAAACAGTTCATCCTTGTGCAAAGTGAGGTTGGGACGCCGTACGATAATGCCGTTTTGGGTGTTCTATTATTAAATTAAAGTAAGTGGGAACGCGAATGAAAAAATGACCAGTTTGTAGAGAATAACTATTTATCAAATTAAAAAAAAAAAGCAGTACGAGTCTCTAAGTTAATTTTATATTGCTGAGACTTCAAGTTTACCTCCAATTTGACAATTACCCCTCAAGTCAATATTCGTGGTTCGTAAATATGATTTAAATCTGATTTTCATATCATAGGTAATGAACATGACCCATTTAAAATCTTTCATTATTTCAATTGCTGTCACATTTTACAACACGTCACGTTCAATTTACATGAAAAATTATTCTATGATTTTGAGTAAAGTATATTCAAGAATCACTACGAAATTTCAATGTGTTTTTTGTTTCTTATGTAAAGAATTAATAATTTCTATAATTTAAATCCAATTACACGTATATCCATAAGTTCGTTTATAGAAAATAAAAAATATAAATTGACCTTTGCCGAGAACTAAATAGCAATTATTTACATAAGTACAAGGAATTAAAAAAATTTTTTTAACTATAAGACATTTTTTGCAAGATTATGATATTCGGGTGACAAATTTGTAATGCGGATTTCAAATGGATTTCTGCGTGGAAGTTGAATCTGAATCTTTTAGTTGCCGCCAATAGATTTCAAAAAGTTCTTTCTTTAAATAAAATTCAAACATTTAAAAAAAATTGAAACAAATTGTTAGATTAGAAATTCTTTAGTAATTGGAAATCACGTGGGTATGAAAACTTTAAAATTTTCTAAACAAAATCTAAGTTGCGCCTACGCCGAAAACATTATTTTCTCTAAGAAATGAAGTATCCATAATCCAAAGGAACCCTTCTCGAATTGAAGAAATGAATTTTGAAGAAGCTGTAGCCATTTAGATGTCATCATCAGAAAATTCGATTTTTCATCTGAGCGTGAAATTTAAACTGTTCACAAAAATACCCGGTTATTCCGCGTCTGGCAGAAATATTGTTTTCATGAGAAAAATTACCATTTGAAATCTAAAGAATTTCTGGTCTAAATAAAAAAATAAATTCCGAAGAAGCTGTAGACGTTTATAGACCAACGTCAAAAATGTAGTGTTTTCACCTACAGCAGATCTTTAAACATCATTATTCAGGGAAAATAAAAAAAACTGGTCATGGACAAATCAGGAAAAAGTCAGAGAATTCAGCAAGCTAAGATTTGCGGCCACCCTCAACTTATCTTATTTTATTGGAGAAAAAATGTTTTTAATACAAAAATTAATGATTAGAGTTTTTAATATAAAACGGAACGCCCATCTTTGGGATCTGCCCTTGTATATCTTGTAATCTCAAATTTTTAGCTTTGCAGAAAATTACATTACACGGCTAAAAATTTGTTCTGATAACTCAACAATCACGTAATGCTTATTCGTGTCCTTGGCTCAGGTTTAAAGACATTCACGTTGAAACAGCAAAATATATTTTTAATATAAATTTAAAAATCGCAAGAAATTTCTTCAAATCGAATAAAATTTTCTTTGACTGCCAGCAATGCTAAAAGTTCTTTGAGTTAAAGAAGTTATTTTCAGGATATATGTTAAAATGGTGAAAGATGTCCGTACCAGATTATAAGAGTTTATCTAAATATTATTCAAGAATGACAACTGTATAAAGATAAAAAATAAATTTATTTCTAAACTATACGACAGAAAAAAATACAGCTAAATCTATAGATGCATGTGACCGTTGTTTATAATGCTTTAGGAAAGCGAAAATATAAGGACATTTTTTGTGTGCTGTTCCCATTATTAGAAAAAAAGTCGCGATTAGTTATTTATCTTTTTGGGATAATTTACAAATTCACATTCTTTCAATGTAATTATTAAATATAAACATTCTAATTGGAAGCTTTCAAATTATAATGATCAGCACAATTCTTAATTTTGCTTCTTACAATCAATATAATAAGTTACGAAATTGTTTTGTCTTTTTTCACGTTCAAAACGAGTGAAGGACAGTTAGTAGCTGAATTAAATTCGAACGCGTCAGCTGCTGCGTGTCTCTATATTTCGCAATACAAATACTGTAGATAAAATATTTCATTGATATTATTTTAATTTGAGACTCTCAAATCACTAATGATCCACGTGTCTAAAAAATGAAGTTCTACGTCTTTCTTTAATTTTATACTATTTTATGTGGTAAATGATGTAAAAAAAAGATCACCCTCATTTGTTTTATTCATCATTTTTCAAATAAATTTAATTTAGATTTCGGCATTACTTATGATGCCTCAATTGCAATGTCATAGTTTTGTCAAAATAATATTCAATTAATATATTTTATGGCCTCATATAAAGACTTATTGAATCGATGTGAATCAATTATTGCATTACATTCTTTTCATGCAACTATTCATCTACAGTCATATTTTATAATGTTACATGAGGAAATAAGTAAACTACCCTTCAATAACTCAAAATTTCTACTCCACGTAATAACAGTATCTATTATCTACAGTATTTTTACTGTGAAATATGGCGACACATATCAGTTCACGTGTCAAAATTTAATTTAATTACCAACTCTCTTTCACTCGTTTTAAACGTGAAAAGGACAAACAATTTTCTAACTTATTACATCCACCACAGCATGAGATATCGGCGGGATATCCCATTTATCTCCCAGGATATCCTGGGCATATCCCAGGAGATCCTAGGGATATTGAGAATAATATCGTACAGGGCAGAAGTCTCGATATCTCTGAAATGTCCGAATGATATCTCTGAATATCCTGAGGATATCCCATTGATGTCTCAATTTTATATGCCAAGGATGTCCCCAAGATATCCCAATTCTATGATTTAGTATATTCCTGGAAGTTCAGATATATCTACTGCCAATTATATGTATATTCAATCGTATCAATAAAATAACAAATCATATATATTATGTATTTTCCCGGAGATTTTGTACAAAGTACAACATTATAAAGTATAATAATAGTAGAGTCCCCTCTAAAGTCACTTTCAGGTAAATTTCATCATGGCTGTCAGTGTGTGAAAACTGTCGCGCAATAATAAGTGACGCTTTAACAAAAGTCAACAATTTCTCGAATATTCGTGACGGATTATAATCTATTATCATTTATATTATGCAAACTAACGCGGTACATATTAATTTTATTGTTTTTTTGTTTTCATCATAAAAACTGATATTGCCGTTATACTGATAGCGAAAAGTGCGATCTCTAAACTGCGCAATTTAGAGGTTACAGATACTAAGATAGAATTTGAAAGCAACCGAATATTCGAGATTTGTATAAAGCGGTTTTTTGTCAAGCGGATGTTTGTGAAACTATGTTTTTAGGCATTCTACATATTTTAATTACTATGCATTTCAGAAGTATTGGATTCCATTGCCAACATTTTCTATATCGCTCACAGGTCATTAAGTGGATATCGTACAGGGCCGAAATGTCAGAACACTAAATTGAAAATTATTCTTATCATTACTCTCTAATCACATTCGACGAGAATTTTTATATTTATCAATTACATATAATCAATATAAATTTGAAAATTATACCAAAAAGCTGGATGACAAGCTGCGACCTTTTTCTAAATCCTCGAAACAGCACAAAAAAATTTCCTTATAATTTTGTTTCCCTAAACGATTACTAATAACGGCCACATGAATATCTTGAGCATCATCTATAAAAAAAAAAATTTCTTGGAATGAAAGGAAAAGTTCATTCTATTCAAAGATATGTTTTCCTTATTTTTTAAATTTAATTCACAAG
>JAABKJ010007545.1:228459847-228585651 GCA_011634705.1 Andricus grossulariae
CATCAAAGAATAATTTCTTCGTCTCATTTTGTAACATTCCTAAAATAAAGAGCAAAAACTACTCTTTGAATTTAGACCAAGGACATGAATAAATATTACGTGATTGTTGAGTAAATAATACAGACTTTTATTCGTAGAATAGGAAATTCTGCAAATCTAAAAATACGTGATTATAAGATACGCACAATGTCAAATACCAAAGCTGGGCGCAACATTTTATATGAAAATATCTAACCCTTAATTTCTGTATTTAAAACATTTTTGCTCTAATAAACTTAGATAATTTAAGGTTTCCGCAAATCGTAACTTTTAGGATTTTCTTATTTTCTCCTGATTGTTAACCGACCAGTTTTTTTATTTTCCCTGACCAATAATATTTAAAGTTCGGCTTTAGTTGAAAACTGGAGTTTTCTGATTTTGGTCTATAAATGTCTACAACTTCTTCATAATTTATTTTCTCAATTTGAACCAGAGTTTCTTCAGACTTCAAATGGTAACTTGCCTGAAAAAACAATGTCTCTAATAGCCTGGGATCGGCTAAGAATTTGTAAGAACAGTTTGAATTTCACGGTCAGATGAAAAATCAAGTTTTTTTATGATAGCCTCTAAATGGCTACACCTTTTTTGAAATTCATTTAATTCTAAGAGTTTCTTTTGATTATAGACACTTTATTTTTCAGGGAAAACAATATTTCTGGCGTAGGCGTGACAGGAAATTTTTTAGAAAATTTTCAAGTTCGGCCTTTGGTAAAAAATCGAAGTTTACAATTGTAGCCTATGACTTTTCTATGAAGTCCAGGTTTTCCCTGACCTGCGGTCAGGGACCAAATATATTACGTTGGACATTTATTTTGATGAGGAGCGAGTATGATAAAAAATTAACGCAGACGACGATTCTCCCATTTTTAGCTTCGCAGATATTTTCATTTCACGAATAAATATTTTTTATGGTCACTCAGAAATCACGTAATATTCATTTGTGTTTTTGGTCCCGATTCAAAGAGTATGATTTTCTCTTAATTTTATGAGTTAAAAAAAATGTTACGAACAATTCAATAGATTCAGCAATTAGTTGACTGTTCGATTTCGAAACGATGATTTTGCTGGAAAAACCTTGAATTTTGAAGGTACATATTTATTAAATCGTCCAATGAAATAACTTCGACATAGGCAGATTCAACGCCATCTAAACTTTCATAGGGTTGTTATTTGAATGCCGTAGAATAAATTTCTGTACAGATATTCAAAACAAATTTCTTGAATGCGGGATCATTTCTTTTCATCTAAAAAATAATATCTCCTTACAATATATTATCTTTCAAGAAAAATTGTTATAAACAAGAATACTTATATCGCAGTTTTAAACAGAGTAATTTGTATCTGCAAAATCATTTCTTTCGATTTGAAGAATGATATCCTGACACAATGATTTTATTCATGAGAATTCATAAAAATAATGATAATTATTACTCTATTTTGACAAATGGCAATTTTTTTGGCAACAATATTATTCTTGTGATGAAAAGAAGTGACCCTGCACAAAAGAAGAATGTTATGCGTTCGAAAATGTAAATTTTTAAAAATTGTTTATGAGTATCACAATAGTTGTTAAATGGTTGTTTATTTTTGGGATTCCAATCATTGTTCATGTTACATAACCTACCGAAGAGATCAATATATGAATGCATTCAAACACAGAAAATTGCAGCAGATATCAGTTTTGTTCATTAGTTTGTTTATGAAAATTAAAGAAATATAGTAAGTTAATATATAAACAAAATTTTCATTCTCCAACTGATTCTATTTGTTTTTAAAAAACGCCCACAAATAAAGCAATATAGGTAGCAGAAACAAACAAAATCATGCCTTTTTGGCGTCTTTTAATTTAAATAACAAATTAATTATTATTTTTAAATGAGCCACGACAGTCCTCTTTAAAATTTAATAAGCTCTAATTTAGAAAAAAGTGTCTGAAATAGCCTTGAAAGTACGACCTCTGAAACTTTTTAAATACCAGATGTTGAGGAAAAAAGAATTCACTTGAAAAACGACCATTTATAACGAGCCAGAAGGTAGCTTTTTTTATTCAATTTTCAATATCTGGTCAAGTCATTTAGGCTTTAAAAGATTAAATAGTTGGGTATAAAATCTTTGAAATGCATAACATGATATTTCAACCCCTATACAGCGTAGTTTTTCAAAATTATGAAATTACTTTTTTAATAAGCGTAGAAAAAGATTTGAGGGTTAGGGATAAAAAGCCTATGGACTCTTGCATATTGTATACGCCTTTGCAAAGGCATAGGCTGTCAATACATATCGATCCGCCACTGACTTCAAATATATTCATTCAAGATTTGAGGAATGATGAATTAATTCATTTGCCAATTCTGAATGGTCGTGTTGCTAAGATCTTGAGTTTGAAAAGAAGAAACGCTTCAGACAATGACTATAGAAGTCAAAATTTAAAGTTTGGATAAATTATGAACATCTCCCAGAATTAGGGATAAGTATTTTTGTATAAACAATTAGCAATTTTCATGGAAACTCGAAAAAGAATTTTTAGAAATTAGGAGCTGTTCAAGAATTACATAACCACTCCATAGCAGTGGGTTTTTTTTTGTAATTGCTTACTGTTTCTTACACGAAATTGGGGGATGGGATGGTCATTTCCAATCTTATGTAAGATTTCGCATTGTTCAACAAAATCATAGAAATCAGTTTATAGAAAAGGTGGAACTAAAAACTTTCGGAATAGTTCTGAAAAACTTTCTATTTATTTATCCATTACAGTATCCTGGATTAAATATTCTCAACTTTCATCCAGAAAAATTCATCATCGCTCAAAATTCGGCATCTATTTATAAAAATCGTAACAAAAAACATGGTTGCCTCAGTAAGTAGATAACTTCATTATTGATAATTTAGTTAGAAAGATTTTCAAATAAGATTAGAGAAGCTCATGGAAGTGCATTTTAAATGAGCTATATTTAAAGTATTTTAAATAAACAGAGACGCGTAGATAGCATGTGAGAGTACTAGTGTTCGTGACAAATCCGCGATCAACATGCGATTATCAAATTTCTCCATGATGAATCCATTATAAAATCCAGTGAATCACCCGTCGAGGAAATCTTACGTAATATGGGGGGGGGGCAGTAAATTCTTACTCTAGCTGAGATTGGGGAGGGGGTCGCAAGTAGGTCAAACAAGTGCTTTGAATAAAAAATATATTTTGGAATATGTTTGAAAGTCCTTGAATTTTTAATTGCGCAAACAAAACTTCCATATAAAAATCGTTTTTCTTATTCATACATTATTATTTCATATCGTCTTTTCTGTGACTGTATAATTTCATAACAAAATGGGGAAGATATTTTATGCAAGTCTCTTAATATTTTTTGCATTTTCATCGCTAGGAATTACGGTTCCATCTGACGAGATTAGGGGTAAGTGACATTAAAAAAAAATAAACTAATATGACAACAAAATTTACAATTTTCTCAAGCCTTTATTCCACAATGGACTGGCAAACCCGGTTTCGTGGCTGCGAGTCAAGTTTTAAATTTGAAAAATGTAGGTCACTTCAATTAAGAACAGTTGGAGCACTCCTTACCGAAATTATACGTTGATTCATTTAATTTTATTTATATCGGAAGTAATTTAAAATTAAAAACTGAGTTTGATGTATGCGTGAAGTTTGATGTATGCGCGGATCGCAAGTTTGAGCGCGCCTGAGGGGGGCGACTGTTATTTCTCGCGCTTCACGCTCGATAATACGTTTATCACCCACTTCGCGCTCGATGATGTATTTACCTCACGCTGCGCGCTCGGTCTCTGTAATTCCCCCATTATTATGTACAGACCTTTTAAAGTTAAAGGTTAAAGCATCTACAACTGTAATATGAAAATTCTGAATTCGCTTTTGCTAAAACTCCTTCAGCTTTAACGAGCTCATTCTCATAACGTGTCTCGTGCTTCGCACTCGATTTTGTCCAAAGTGCAAACTTTTCTACATTAGGATCAACACTATTATATCAAATGTATATTATATTCATTTCTGTACCTCAGCCTGGGATTGCTGATTCAGATATTGCAAAATAAAGTACAAATTTTGTTTATCATGATAACTTTAATATTTACTTCTAATTTTGCATTAAATTTTATATCAAACTACCCTGAAAAATGTATCATTACAATACATTTATATTATTAAACTTCATAATATGCATTGGTATTGAAACAAGCGCATTTGCATTGTCTTGTTTTTATAATTAAAAAAAGTGCGCATCCTATACAAAAAAAACAATGTTATTATTAAACACCTTATTGCAACTTGTGTCGTTTTTCCATATATTAGTTTTTTTTTTAATGCTATTTTTTGCGATGTGGACCAAAAATACGCATCCTGGCGTAAAATGGTTCTATGAAAAATGTTATAACAAAATTTTTCAACAAATTTGTAGATCGTTTTTGGTTGAACTACCTTTGTCTATTACTTTTTTTCCGTCTCTTGTCTATTTTTTCCAAAAAATTAATTTTTTTATTTTTAATTCTATTTTTAACGGTTAGAGCAAAAACTAAGCTTCTTTAAAAAATTATTTATGACAAATTTTTATAGTTCCTTTTTGTATGAGCAACTTTTGTGTATTTATTTTTTTCATAGCGTGTGTCGTTTGACCAAAAATTCAATTTTTCTATTTTTAGTGCTGTTTCTTTTGGGGATAAAACAAAAAATACGCATCCTATCAAAAAGTCATTAATAACAAATTTTCAGATATTTTTTATATGCACAATTTTTCTGACCTCATCTTTTTTCATATCTTGCATAGTTTGACCACCACATGGAATTTCTTATTTTCCATTATTTTTTTGTGCGATCAAAATTTGAATGTTAAATTTTTCATAAAATTCAAAAAGTTGTTATGCCAATATTGTAGGGTGTTTCAAAAGCAACAATTTTTTCATCTTGACTTTTCTCATATCCTGCATTTTTTGGCCTAAAAGGTTCATTTTCGTTTTTTTTTTGTTGGAATTTTGAAAATGCTATAATTGCAGTAATTTTCTTTTTATGAGAAAAAGTCATAGAATAAATTGTTCGTATTTTTAATACTACTAATAACCGTACATAGAATTTTCAAATCTTGAACAAAGTGGTCTGAAAATTTTTCAAAATCTGCTCAATTTTCGAATTTTTATCAAAAATGGCGTGCTAACGAACATGACCTTCAATTTGAGATCCTAAAAGAGACCCCAAAGGCCAATCCAATCTGTTAATTTTCTCGAAAGTTATGGTGTTAACAATCTAAAAATCTACACACAGACATACAAACAAACAGACACATTCATAAAAACCAGTTTTTAGTATTCAGGGATTCTCAAAACGTGGACATTTTACAAAAACTCGGGGGGGGGGGGCATTTGGCACAAATCTAATACTTTATGTTTTTGCTCCAATTTATATTTGCGTGAATATAGCGCTTGTAAACATGGTTGTGCACTATGATGCCATATGGGATTTTCTGGGACAAATCATGCCATGAGAGTGTACAATTCTTCTTCTTATTATTATGATATTAAGCCATTTTTCCCTTCGGGGTAGGCGTGACTTGCACGGTGAGGAACGGAGTAATGTCAGGTAGGGTGTATAGATTTTTTAGATTGATCATTTACTCTATTGTCACTCTGTTTACAAACTATTTTTCATCACACATTTCCGTCCTGGCATACTGCTCTAGGTTCCTTCACGTCCATGCATTTTTTCATGCAATTTCCCGTGTTTTTATGGCTTCTTATGTATCTTCGGATCATTGTCTCATTCACAGATTCTCACTATTCTCTCGGCGGTCTGCCTCTGGGCATTCTGCCATTTATTTTTTATATTTATACACTTGTTTGGTCAGTCGTTCATCTTTCATTCTTTCAACATGTCCGAACCATCTGAACTGATTTCTTTCCCATATGTCAACTAGTGTCTCTCCTGTTCCACATTCGTTGAGGATTATCTCGTTTCGGACTTTGTCTATCAGTGTTTTCCCGAATATTGTGCGCAGATGTTTCATGCCAATCGCGTTAATTTCACTCTTGTCCTTTTCTTTACAGCTCCATGTCTCGCCACCGTATATTACAGCCAGTACGAATATAGAATTATGTATGGCCATTTTAGTTTTTTTTATATGTTTTTATTTCTCAGAATGGACCCTGCTTTACCGATAAACTTCTTACCCTCATTTATGCGCCTACCTAATTCCCCATCTATTTTTCCGTTGCTAGTGAATAGGCTACCCAGATATAGGTACTTGTCAACTTGTTCTAATCTCTCACCATTTAGGACAATGTTGCACATTGTTTTGTCACCTTTTTCTTCATACACCATGATTTTCGTTTTATTTACGTTAATTTTGAGGCCCTCGTTCTTTATGTTTGTATTAAGTTTATTCATCATTTTTTGCAAGTCCTCGATTAATTCTGCCATAACAATCTTGTCATCTGCGAAAGCTAATCCACGTACCTTCACTGTTTCGAGATCTACACCTCCTTCGTCAAAGAGGGCTTCACTACCTGTATATATTTTTTTTATTAGTTGAATGTTTATAGTCGCATCAACTGCCAGGGTCATTAGCGACTGTACTGTAGGTTAATTATGAACTGTAGGGTATCTGTAGGGTATTATACCAAGGGACAGAAGCGAAGCTTTCAGAAAGCACGTCCAACTACTTTACCACCGAGCAATTCACGCCTACTCCGAAAGGGAAACGGCTTAATGATATAATAATAATAATAATAATATTAATATTATAGGTCAATCGATTCGTCTTGAACCAATCAATCTTTTATAATCTTGGATAAACTTTTAATTATGTTAATGAAGCAAATTTTACTATAAAAAACCTATTTTTAAAATATTATTGAGTGCTGAGAAAAAATGCAATAAATATTTTTAGAAATCCTTCGGTCAGTTTTGAGGTATTAGTAGTGAAAATAAGCCCTCCAAATTTCATCCATTTATCTGCAACCGTTTTCAAGTTATCGTGTTCACAAAAAAGTGTGACACACACACGCACCCACCCGCACACACACGCACACACACGCACACATCCGAATAATTGCTTAGAACATTGTATTAGACATTTTTAAATTTAGGAACGTTTAATTAAATGAATTAAAAGGTTTTGCAAAGTGTTACCATGACAAAACTTCATCTATGAGGAAGCAAAAAGTCGAATTTTTGACTAAAAAGACGAATTTTCGACAAAAAAGATGTAGATTTGCAACCAACAATATGAATTTTCATCGAAAAATGTAAAAGTTAATATTTTAAACAAAAAACATTAAAAATTAAAGACAGGTAAATTCATCCTAAAAAGATGTTTAAAAAATTTGAATTTTCAATCAAATAATGTAATTTTTCACCATAATAGTTGAATTTTTAACACAAAAAGACGAATTTACAGCAAAATAATTGAATTTTTAACTAGTGATAAAATTGTTAACCAAGAGAGATTAATTCTGAACTAAACAGTTGCATTTTGAACCAAGAAAGATCAAATTTCTACCAACAGAGATCAAGTTTCAAAACAAAAAGACGGGGTTTCGAAAAATAGTGGAAATTTCAACTAAAACAGATTTTTCATTCAAGCAAGAAAAAAAAATTCAACCAAATTGTTGAATTTTCAAACCAAAAAGATCAATTTTCGACAAAACAGTTCAATTTTCAATAAAATAATTAATTTTCTACCAAAATAGGTGAATTTTAATTAGAAAAGGCGATTTTTTAACAAAATAATTACATTTTTAACCAAGTCATAAAATTTTTAACCAAAAGAGATGAATTCTCAATTAAACAGCTGCATTTTAAACCGAAAAGGATCAGATTTCTACCAACAGAGATCAAGTTTTAAACCAAAAAGACGCAGATGGTTTTTCAATAAAATAGTGGAATTTTAATTCAAAACAGATTTTACAGATAATAATGAAAAAAAATGTCAAACAAATTGTTGAATTTTTAAGCCAAAAAGACAAATTTTCGACAAAACAGTTGAATTTTCAACCCGAAAATATGAATTTTCAACAAAAAAGATAATTTTCAGCTAATAGATGAATTGTCAACCCAAAAATACGAATTTTTAATAAAAGAGATACAATTTTAACTAATATGATAAATCTTCATCAGAAAAATGAATTTTAAACAAAGTAGTTCAACTTGGAATCAAATTTATAAACAAAAGAGATGAATTGTTTACGAAAAATGTGATAGTTCATATTTCAAATTAAAAACAGTTGAATTTATCCAACAAATGACGGTTGTAGAAAGAAAATTCTGGAAATCAAAAATAATATGCAATCCAGTAACATATATTAGGTCCCACTAATAAAGTATTCTTTAAACAATTTTTTACATTCTGGAAGAAAAATTAAAGATTTTTTTTATATACTATAATCTTGTTTTAACTGACATTAAAAAAGGTTCTGATCATTTGAGAGCTTTCAACTGTTAAAAATACGTAAGAAACATATTTAAACGTCTAAGGAAACACATACAAAAGAATTATGATTTTAACCCTTTAAGACTCACTGGGAACTTTATTTCCCAAAAAAGCATTAAAAATCCATAACTCGGGTCTTAAAGGGTTAAATAGTTATTTTTGTCTTTTCAACATGATTTATTTCTTGCTCACTTACAAAAATACTTTTAACAACTCAGGGTTCTGAACCGACAATAATATCCTAGATTTTTTTAATGAGAATAAGGAATCAAAATCTGTCTACTGATAAAAATACGTTTAAAAAATTCAAACATAAGCATTTTTCAGTAAAAAGTGCTGAAGTGTTCAATAGATTTTTCAAGGCTAGTTTAAAAAAGGGTTTTAAATACAAAAATGACTAGAAATCTTGATAACGAAACAGCGCTGCTGTTTGAGCTGTTTGAGCTGTTTGAGCTTTAATATTTAAAGTAATGAAAAGTTGCATGATATTGAAAATATTGGATGCAGGATATTGCGAAAATTGAAAGTAAATTTCCTGGGGTCACTGGAGGAGAGTGAATCATTTTCTGATGCCCTTAAACCGACAAAACGTCTCGAGAAATTTTCTGAGAAAAAAAATCTTATCTGGTGCGTAGGTACAAATCTTATCTTCACGAAGCGAAATAAGTAAATATGCGACCTCTCTCACATTCGTACCATGCAAAGTCTTCTTTCCTACCGAGTTTCTTCGAACGAATACTAAGAAATGTTTTAGTGTCATGATTCATAAATTTTATGATAAAAAAAATTGTATTTCAAGAATTTTTTTATGTACTTGAACAACCGGTAAATACCGGAAAAACCCGCTTTTTTTAAGTTCGAGAGATAGTGATCAAGATATAGTAGTTTTTATCTACTTCTTGTTCTACTTCTTTTTATTCTAAGTTTTTCAGTATCATTTTTAGGGTGACCTGGATTCAGGAAAAAGTCATGGAATTTTTTTGGTCGAAGAAAATCACGAAAAAGCCCGGGATTTTGAAAAAAAATTACAAAAGTCAGGGTATTTCTGTAAGAAGCACTTTCAGCAAACGTCAAGAATAATCGGGGCTTTTTTCTCAAATCACTTTTCAGTTACTTTTTGAAATAAGAAGATCACTTTAGTTACTTTTCTTTCAATAAATTAACCCATGGTTCGAAAAGAATCTAAAGGATTTGATATGAAATATTTTAGGATATTTCAGAAGATTCGAAGGAATTTTTAATAATCTTAGGGTATTCAAAAGGACTTTGAAGATTTTGAGGGTATTTGATAAATTCCAAGTTCCAGGAGCTATACGAAGTTCCAGAGGATTTCAAAAGATTTCAAAGGATTTGAAATATTTGAGGGTATTCTAAAAGATTCCAAAGAATTTTTGAGAGATTACAAAATTTTCAATGATTTTCGGAGGATTTCAATGATTCTAAGAGAGTTTCAAAACTCTTAAGGTATTTCAATAAATTTTCCAGGATTTCAGAAAATATCAGATTTCATGGAATTTCTCGGGATTTTATAATATTCTAATTGATTTCAAAGAATTTATTCACAAGAAATGAGAAACTTCGTAGGGTTTCAAAGAATTGAAGAGATTTTCAAATATTTTTTGCAATTCATTTGAAATTCACCCTGAATTCTTATTAATTTATCCTGAGTTATTAAAAATTCTTTGGAATTGTCTTAAATTTGTTGAATTCAATCGAATTATTCCATATTCACTCAATTCTACTTAATTCAATTGATTTTTTAAATTCATCTTGAAGTCTTTTAAAGTCTCCTTGAATTCTTAGACATTTCATCAAATTTTTATAAATTCTCTTGAATTTTTTAACTCATTTAAAACTGACTGAATTCGATAATTTTTGTCATATTTTTGAATTGTTTTCAATTCATTTGATTTTTTTAATTAACCTTGAATTTTTATCAATTTCATGGAATTCTTCTCATTTACTTTACATATTCCTTTAAATTTAATCTAATTTTATTCGAATCAATGGCAATTTTTAAGTTTTTTCGAATTTATTTGAATTCTAATAAATTAAATTTGAATTGTTTTGGAGTCTTATGAATCGAATTGATTTGAATTCTTTTAAATTGAAAAGAACATTAGTCAGCACCTCAATTATGCAATTACTCTTGATCACTTTTATGGTTTAAATAGGTCACTCTTTTTCTAAGTAAATTAAGCTGTTGTAGCCCTGAGAATAATAAACTAAAAATATATAAAGGCACCCGCACCAAATACATGGTCAAAATTTGAATTAAATTTTTTTTCCATTCATAACAGTTTTTGTATTAAAAATGTTACAGTATTAGAATTTTGGTCTTTAAACATTAATGGGCAGGGAGGATTAAAAATTAGTCAGAGAACAATCAGGGAATATTTGAAATTAAGTTTTGCGACCACCCTTCTGTTTAATATGGGAATTTGTAATCTAATTGCTTTGAATTAATTTTTTCCGCTGAATTGAATGGATTGGTCTCGTTATGTTCCAGGAATCGTTTTGAGCAAGTTACTGCCATTATTGCAATCCGGGACAAATTGTCGATTCTGCAACGCGTTCCACGATTTGCGCCACTCAGTGTATCTCGGGGATCGGTAGTTTCTTTCATAAGAGGTTCAAGCCAAGGGTCAGGAATCTCGCTGCCTGTAGAATGTAGATCCACAAAGCGGAAGCTTGAATCTCCCAAGAGTGACATGATTTAAATTCTCGAAAAAGAGAGATTCAAATAGCTACTTCAGAAGCTTCGTGATAAAAAGTACAAATCCCAAGAAACTAATCCATTTGTTTTAATAAACTCCTTCACAAGTGATGACGCCAGGAAATCCACCACCAACGGCGCACTTTTACCCCTCTAGTATTTTCCTTATACGAGAAAACCTATATCCATAAAGTAATTGAAACCGGACTGTCGAAATGGAAAAGAGAAATGTGGGAACTTTCGTGCACTTTGCGCCAAAGCTCTTACTAATTTTATTTTTAACATTTTTAAGAAGAGGGGTTCAAATAGCTAATTCAGAAGCTTCATTATAAAAAGTACAAATCTAAAGAAAATCATCCCTTCTGTTTTAATAAACTTCTTCATAAGCAACTGCATTAGCGAATATTTTTTTGAATGATCAAAAATGGGCAGTCCACGACTCGTTCTCATACCTGCATCAGGACGGGACCGTACGCACGTTCTGGCCGTTGTGGAACCCCAGTAGTGACGACAGGCAGTCCCCTACCACCAGCGCATTCTTACTCTTCAGGTCTTTTCCTTATTCGCGAAAACCTATATACATTAAGTAATTAAAACTGGACTGGCGGTGCAATTTGCATAAAATGTTGACTAATTTTGCCTTTCAAATCTCGCAAAAGAAGGATTCAACTAGCTACTTCAGAAGCTTCGTGATAAAAAGTACAAATACCAAGAAAATAATCCTTTTCGTTTTAATAAACTCCTCCACAAGCAACTGCATTACCAAATGTGTTTTAAAATGATGAAAAATGGGCAGCTCACGACTCGTCCTCATACCTGCATCAGGACGGGACCGTACGCACATTCTGGCCTTTGTGGAACCCCAGTGGTGACGACAGGAAATCCCCCACCACCGGCGCACTTTTACCCCACTAGTAATTACCTTATACGAGAAAACCGATATCCATGAAGTAATTGAAACCGGATCCAACTAGCTACTTCAGAAACTTTGTGATAAAAAGTACAAATCCCAAGAAAATCATTCCTTCTGTTTAAATAAACTCCTTCATAAGCAACTGCACTACCTAAACTTTTTTTAAATGATCAAAAATGGGCGGTCCACCACTCGTCCTCATGCCTGCATCAGGACGAGACGGTACTCACGTTTTGGCCGTTGTAGAACCCCTGTGGTGATGACAGGTATATCCCCACCACCGGCGTACTCTCACGTACTAAAAACGGAAATGTGTGAACTTTCGTGCACTTTGCATCAAAGCTCTTACTAATTTTATATAACATTTTTTTAAAGATAGGGGTTCTAATAGCTAATTCAGAAGCTTCGTCATAAAAAGTACAAATCCCAAGAAAATCATTCCTTTTGTTTAAATGATCTCCTTCATAAGCAACTGCACTACCTAAACTTTTTGATATGATCAAAAATGGGCGGTCCACGACTCGTCCTCACGCCTGCATCAGGACGAGACCGTACGCACGTTCTGGCCGTTGTAGAACCCCTGTGGTGATGACAAGCATATCCCCACCACCGGCGTACTCTTACGTACTGAAAAAGGAAATGTATGAACTTTCGTACACTTTGCATCAAAGCTCTAACTAATTTTATATAACATTTTTTTAAAGATAGGGGTTCTAATAGCTAATTCAGAAGCTTCGTTATAAAAAGTAAAAATCCCAAGAAAATAATCCTTTTCGTTTCAATAAACTCTTCCACAAGCAACTGCATTGCTAAATCTTTTTTAAACTGATCAAAAATGGGCAGTTCACGACTCGTCCTCATACCTGCATCAGGACGAGACCGTACGCACGTTCTGGCCATTTTAGTACCCCAGTCGTGATGACAGGCAATCCCCCACCACGAGCGTACTTTTACCCCTCTAGTTTTTTCCTTACTCGAGAGCGAAATGGAAAATTTCAAATCTTGAAAAATAACATTAAAAATGTGCTCTTTTTGGAACTGAAACTCGTATTAAAATGTGAAAAATCTCGAAAAATAAACATGAATTAGTTATAAGTTTTCCGGAATTATTAAAAGACTGTGAGGGGTAACAGTGTGCTGGTTACGTAGGACGGCCTGCGTCGCGTTTTTTTAGAATAATTCAATTGCAAAGTTTCATCATTTAAAATTGTACTATTTTGAATGGCGAAAATGACTGTGAATTTATTTTTTGACCTTAGGAAAAAGTCTGAAACATTTTAATACAAAATAATTTTTTTTTCATGTAATAGTATTTTAACATTCTAATTTTAAAATTCAGAAGAATTTTTCTTTGAAACATTCAATTCAAATTGTCAATTCGAATTTTAAAAAATTAAATGATTTGATTTTGAACGCTTCTGATTAGAAAAAATACAATTTAAATTCCTTTGAAATTTAAATGATCCATTATGCATAATTCTAATATGAAATTATTAAATTTTGAACATTTGGAAATTGTCTTACATTTTTGAAATTTTAGTTCCATATCATTCAATTTCGAGATTTATAAATTAAAAATAAAATTGTTCAATTTGGAACGCTTGGAATTCAAAATGATACAATTTCAACTCCTTTCTAATGAAATTGTCGAATATTTCCAAATTTTGTTCTGAAAATTTTCAATGTTGAGATCTACTAATTTAAAATTGTTAAATTTCAAAATATTCAATTTTAAAAGATTTTATTTACAAATGACACAAGTTCAGTTCCTTTTCATTCCATCAAAAGATTGTCATTTTTTCCAAAGTTTACGTGATCTAAAATTTTGATTGATTTGAAACTTTTGCAATTTGAAATCGTTCAATATTCATATATATATATTAATTTTAGGGCTTTCGATTTGGAATTATTATTGTTTTAAAAATTTGAAAAACTTCTAATATTTAAAACATTGTTTAATAATGAATTTTGCTTCGTCATAGAAGAATTTTTTCAACGATGAAAATTTTCGAACTTGATTTTTGACATACATAGCTTGACATAATTTGATCTCACGAGTCCAAGAATGCGGTTTTTGAAAAATTTCCGTTTGTATGTGTGTCACGGCATTACTCTTTTTATGATAACTCGAAAGCAAGTTGAGCTACTATAATGAAATTTGGAGGGATTGTATTCCTAAATAATGTCCATTATTGATTATGTTTAGAGTGAGATCAGATAATAATAAATATAGTTTTTACGATTTTATATTTTTCTCAAAAATCTTTCTGGACGTGCCTTTTTTTGTATTTTTTTTTTATATTTAAGAAAAACAAATTTTATACGTAAAGTTTAATGAAAGAAAAATCTTTTTTCAACAAAAAAGAGGTTGGGTTGATTAATTAAATATTGTGAAAATGATGATAGATAATTTAAAAAATTTGAAATTTTAAAGAATTTTGATTATTTATTATTTTAGAATTTTTTGTTTATAAGTAAAGTTTTTTATATATTAAGAATATAGAAACATAATCAGTACTAAATTTTTTCATTTTGACATTTATTCTTTTTGAAAATGAATCTAATAAAATATATAAAAATCTTCTATAGCCTATTATCAAAAAACAATGAATAATAATAAATAAATAATAAAAATCATACGATTCATGCGTCTTATTTCGTTATATATGTACTTATACTTATATCAACAATAAATAAAAAACAATCATCTGTGAGGAAGCACAGTCTTCATCAAATGTTCACAATTAATGATACATCATATGATGAACACTTCCAAATTACTTTGCAGCGGTTTTTAAATTTAAAAAAAAAGTTTCTTGAACCAAAAAATTGCTTTCTTGGATATAAATGAAAATTTGGTTGTATCAAACAAATTTTTATTGATTCAACAAAATATTTGATTGACCAAACGAAATTTTTTGGTCGAATCGACCAAATACTCCATTACCAAGATTTGCTTGAAACAACCAAAAAAAGTGGTTGGTTTAACCAAATATTTTGTTGTCCATAAATTAATCATATTTTATGACTAAACCAATAAAAATTTGGTTGTCTCCACCAAATTTTTTTTGTAAATGATTGTTTATTTTTTGTAATGCTTGTAAATAAAAGCCAGGGTGAATGCACTCTTAGCGCTCATATTTTCTACCAGCGTAATATAATAATTTTATTTCACATGTCTCTGAAGCATTTAAACATCAAAATTTTCTTTTTCAGGTAAGTGGATCTTTTCTGATTGATAAAATATTTTCTATGCTGGGATGGTCACTTGCTCGCTTCGAGATCAGGGTCTCTGGCGCGTAAAAAGAGCACGTAATTACACGGACTCGCGATCGATTCCTCGGGTGAGTAATGAATTTTTTACGACCTAAAGCCCAAAGATCCATCCATGGACGATGAGGGCCGTGTCCGATGAGCTGAGGTATATTGGTCCGAATTGGAACGACGATGAACCTCGGCCTCGAGCTGCTTCAATATACCAAACACACACATTCAACGATCTAACCCCCTCTTTTTATCACTTACTTCCTATCTTATTCAACCATAGGCACATATACATAGATAAATCAGTGAGGTCACACGTAATCAAGATCAACTTCTTGAATCTAGAAGATTTTACTTTCCGGGTCGTTTCGTGACACAATATTACTCAGTAAAAGAGAATACTTAAGTGTTACACCCGATGTTACACCTTGAAATGGAGGGCATCAAATTCGAAATAATTTGTCTAGATTTAAGGAAAATTGATCTTATCCTTTTACATGCATTTATTTTGTTTAGAAAGAAAGTTCCATAGAATACAATTAAATTAATTCATAGTTTGATAAGTTTTATTTGCAGGCGGCTTCGCATGGGTGTCCTCTCACAATGCAGATTAAATAATTGTGTAATTCAAAACATTTGCATGCAACTTTGGAAAAACAATCTAAAATGACGTCGCGTATTTAACACTCATGTTTCCACCTGCTGCTGGTGTAAGATTGTTTGATTCTGAAAAATGTGTCATCATATCCGGAATTTTAGTACACATTTTTACAGAAATACATAGTATGATATAACAAATTATTTTACAAATTCAGTAATAATAGCTCAGTAAATGAAAATGAAAAACGAAAGGTAGACACTGATGAAAAAGGCGATAAAAATAATCAGTACATGCATCGTAAATTACGACCCAAGATAGATTTATGTGCAAACATCTTCAATAAACGTTAACTTATACTGAAAAGATTTCACAAAGATTTCAAAGATTTCACAAAAATTTCACAAAGATTTGATAAGATTTCGAAGTTTTTCTTAACTTAAACTAAAATTACTTCACAAAGTTTTTAAATATTTCACAAAGATCCTTATCGTAATAAGTTATGGGTTCCTTCACCTTATTATCACCTGGAAAACTTATCATTTCAGTTTGTTGAGTCTTTTTCCTGTTCATTAATTACTTCCAGTACTTTAAACAACTCTTTAATTGAACAATATATTATGCTTCTGCACGCTTTTTTGGACTAATTCTTTCCTGCTGGAAGTAAAAAGATAGAAATCCTATCACTAATAATAATTTTCTCTCTCTAAGGTAGAAATGGATAAGGAGAATTTATCCCAGCCTATCCCTCGTCTATCCACATTCCACCTGCATATCTTCCTATCACTTTTTTATCCAACTTTACTACATTCTGAATTTTCTTGTCAGTATATATACTTATACTTCTTTCTTGTTTAATCCTCATTTCTCTATCCCTTCATATCATTCGCCTATCCCCCTCTATCTTTTTCTATCTCCTTTTCAATCCAGATTTATGCCTATCTCTTTCCCCTTTTCTCCATACCTGCATATTCCTTGTATATCCCTGTCTATCTTTTTCGACCTCTTTGCCAATATAGTTTTAATACTATCCCTTTCAATCCTTACTTCTATATCCTTTGTCTATTCTAGTCTTTTCCATATATTTGTCAATCCAGATTCATACCTGTCTTTCTAAATTAGAATCAGTGAAAATCAACTGCTTCTCAGTGGAACTTAATCAGTAACGCACTTCTGACTATCTGCATAAATAATGTTTCACTGATTCAAACAGCTGGAAGTATTTCACTGATACTGAATGAAATTCTACTGATTCAAGTTAAGAGAGATCCCTTTAAATCCGGTTTTCATTATCTCAGTTGTCCCTTATCTCTTGTCTATCTCCGTCTAATGTTTTCTGTCTCTTTGCCAATTCAGTCTTTTCGCATATCTCTTTTAATCTACATGGTAGATTTTTTTATTATTTAAAACCATTCTGCTATGCACTATTTTGTTTACGATTTTCAGATTTATCAGAGAAGGTATTATGTCCATGCTTAAACTATCTAGAAATAATATACAGTGGATGAAAATAATTTTAAAAAATGTTGTATTACGTTATAAACAAACTAATTAACAAAAGTTATTTTTCGGGATTGAAAATGCTGAGCTCATTGAAGTTCAGAGTGTTGTTATAAAATGTGAGATTGCGATTGAGATAAGGATGAGTTATTTAAATAATTAATAATTATTGCCAGTTTGTAAAGTTTTATACCAAGGAGTCATCGAAAAGATATTTTTAGTCGATTCTGCCAAAGTCTTTATTAGTTTATGAATATTCTTCAAATAATCAATAATCTTTGTCAATTTGAAAAGTATTATAGCGAAAAGTCTTCGCAAAGACATTCTCAGTCAACTTCGTAAACAAAAATTGATCCTGCCTTAAGAAAGAAAAAACACTTTTCATGGAAAAAGTTTAGAATTTACAAAAAATAATTATTTCAACAATATTTTTTGTAATTCATTTTTTTCTTACTGTCGCTTCATACCAGTTTAAAAAAGGTTGAATTTTATTAAATCATGGCTTCTTTTTTTGGGGACATTAGTCCCTACAACTTTATGTATTTTCAACCAATAAGATTAATTTTCTACGAAAAGACGAATATCCAACCAAATAGTTGACTTTTTGAATATAAAAGAAAAAATGTTAACCAAAAATGGAATAGTTAAATTAACATTTAACAAAGTTACTTTCCAACAACAAAAAATTCGAATTATCAACCAGTTCAATCCCACGAAGAAAGCCGAATTTTCAACAAAATAGTTAACTTCCGAACCAAATAGATGAATTTTCAACAGAAAAGATTAATTTTCTACCCAAGTAGACGAATTTTTAACAAAATAGTTAATTTTTCAAGCTAAAACGTCGAATCTATCAGAAAGCAATTTACTTTTAAACTGGAAAAGAAGATTTTTCAACAAGAAAGCTAATTTTTAATCAAGAACGAGGACTCGTCAATAAAATAGTTGAATTCTCCACCAAAAAAGATACATTTTCAACGAGAAATGGAATCGGTAAATTTTAAGTTTGAAAAACTATATTTCAACAGAAAAAAAAACGAATTTTCACACAGTTAAATTTGAAAAAAGAGGAATTTTTAACAAAATAGTTGAATCCTCAACCAAAAGAATGAATTTATAATTGGCAAGATTAACCCTTCCCCTGTGAACGGGGGTATGTGAGACCTAGGTGAAATTTACCACATCGGTCTTTCTATTTGTTTGTATGCAATCATTTGTTTAAAAAAGTTTTTGTTCCTGATAATGTTCGACTTATCCATAAAGTAGAAGTTTTAAAGATGTTGTATACATTTTGCCAGATTTTTCTTATCACTTCAAGAAATAGAAGAAAACTCTTGGGTCTCACAGACCCCCGTTTACAGCGATAAGGTGCCAAAAAAACGTTTACAGCGTAAGGGTTCATTTTCTATCAAAATAGACGAATTCTCAACCAATAACGTGAATTTTCTACCATATAGTTAAATTTTTAACTTTTAACGGATCAATTTTCAAATAAATAGGTGTTTAATTTTTAACCAAGTAGTTTAATTTTCTAACAAACTAGTTGAATTTTCAACAAAAAAGTTAATTTCCGAACAAATAGTTGAATTTTCAACTAAAGCAATGAATCTTCAACCCAAAAAATTAAATTTTTACGAGATAATTTGACTTCAAACCAAGTACTTGATTTTTCAACCAAAAAGGAATTGTTAACAAAATATGTGAAAGTTAATATTTCAACCAAACAGGATTTTAATTTGAAATAAGAAACAGTTGAATTTAACCATGCAGTTGCATTTTTAACCAAAAAGGATTAACTTTTAACCAAGAACATTAATTTTCTACAAAAAAAAATGAATTTTCAACAAAGTATAATGAATCTTTAATCAGAAGGGATAAATTTTCTATTTAAAATATCAATTTTCAATCAAGAATTGAATAGTTACATTTTCAACAAAATTTTTAAACTTTTGACCAAAGAGATGAATTTTCAACTAAAATGATGAATCGAGCTGTCGAAAGTCGAGCCTGATTTTTTATTTAGTTTTCCAATTTTTTTATAAATAAACAAATATGGTGAAAGAATAGCAATTCTTGCTTTTTGACGTTTCTGGTGCTCGTCAAT
This sequence comes from Andricus grossulariae, assembly GCA_011634705.1. Classification (NCBI taxonomy): domain Eukaryota; kingdom Metazoa; phylum Arthropoda; class Insecta; order Hymenoptera; family Cynipidae; genus Andricus; species Andricus grossulariae. The sequence goes on from JAABKJ010007545.1 coordinate 228,479,429, forward strand.
AATAGAAAAATGTTTTTAATCTCCTACGTTTAATAGATTTACATTAAATAAAGATATTCCATCATGATGCAATAAAAAAAAAAAAATGTTATAAAAAAGTTATTTCAGGTGCCCAGAAGAAAAACGTGATAAGTCCTATGTTTTAACACAGAACTTATCACGTTTTTTCACTGAGCGGCTCATTTGTTGAAAATGTTTTTTTCTATAATTTTCAATAATTTCACGTTTTTTTTTAAAGTTATATCGGTAGAAATTTGGATGGAAACAATATTATAATGAAGATAATTTCTCTTAAGATTATTCTTGTTAATATCATAAGCAAATTTAATAAACAAACGCATTATTCGGGCAGATGTCGATGGAAAAATTGGGTTTCCTAAATGCCAGTCCTTTTAATTGGGAACTTCATGATAATTCCAGCAGCATTCATAGTTAGTTGCTAAATTATATGATTATTTTGACCTAATTTAATAAATAAATGCATTATTCGGACATTTGTCCACAGAAAAATTCGTTTTTTTCGATGTCAGTTCTTTTAATGAGGAACTTCATGATAATTTCAACAACATTCATAATGATTTCATAAATTTTATTCTTTTTTTAACAAATTCAATAAACTAATGCAATATTCGGGCACGGTGTCCCACCCACGCAGGAACGACCTATATCTACAGACATAATGCTGCCCTAAGAGTGCTTTATTACCATCTTTGTAGCTCTTACGGTGTTGGTAGCGACCCTGCCCTGCCAGACGCTCCAGGGGAGATAGAGTGATTTGTCCAAAACGAGAAGTGCCAAATTTTCTGGAACTACGATTTTCGGACAGCAGTCTCCGTTGCCCACTCGAGTCTCACATTGTTCTCCAAGACTTCGAGAAACAAACTATATTCGTGATCGAATTCTCAGCACCTTCCGAATACAACATCACTGCCAAGGAGAAAGAAAAGGAAGAAAGGTATCAAGATATTAAAAGGGAGCTGCAACGACTGTACCCAAAATATTCGGTACAATTCATTATATTTGTATTTGTATTTATTTAAGAAAAGTTCCTAGGGCTAAATAGCCCCATAAGGAACAGGTAATACATATTACAATTAAAATGCGACGGCGATCAATTTGGCGATTGAAATCAAAAATATGTATTGAACAAGAGTAAAGAAATAAACTATAATACACATGATTGGGTGCAGATTATCAACAGAAGGATACTATATATATATATATATCAATTGAGGTCGGCAATTGCGTCCAAAACCGAGAAGAGAACGAGGCACTTCTTGCCATATGTAGACCAAGATCAAAAGTGACAGCTTCATGTAGCTTAATGCGAGGCACCAAGCCCGTGAACTCGAAGGTTTGAAGCATGAAAGCTCGTTTACATACGTAATGTCACTGCGCAACTACCAGGGGAGCCATGAACTAAAACTGATCGTTGACTAACTGGCTTCGGTGTAACTGATTTCAGTGACAATATTCGCGAAAATGTTGACATAAATCTAATAGGTATTATTGAGACCACGATATTCTACGCTAAATCCTAAAGTTTACATCGTATATCGAAGTTTACCGAGTTTCAGACTACCGCGCACCTAGTAGAGGAACTGTGAACTAAAAAGTTACTAACTGAAACTAAAGAACTGTTTGGCTGCTTCGTACCGTCATCTAAAATTGTGGGGAGTTAGGTTTAGTTTATTTTCTCTTTAGTTTATTCACTCTCGGAAAAGGTGCTGCACCTGAAATAAAATTGTAAACTCTGCGTGTTGCTCGAAGGTCAGCGCCCAGCAGGTAGAATATAACCTTTTTCTCACGATTTATATGTAATTGAGTAAGGAATTTGTTTTCACTTTTATAATTATTAGTTTTCTTAAAAGTTCAGTTCAGTTCTAGTTGACCCTTCGTGGTAAGAGGTTCCATTTCGCGAGTGTGAACGAGTCTCTTATTGGATTATGTATCTTCCCTTGTGTGGATTAATGTATGGTGGACTGATTGTTATTCCAATACTCACACATTTTCTCATAAGGTAATTTCTGACTTACTTTTTTGAGCACTTTTTGATTTTCGTCTTTTTCCTCCACTCATCGAGTGGAGGTTTTTTATGTCATAAAATAAACTCTTTCCTTTGCAACAAAAATTTGGCTGTGGTTATTTGAACCCCAATACGCTCCACTAGCAATTAGGTGCCTGATCAAAGCTAAAAAAAGAACTATTTTTCGCAAAAACTACATAAGCGTAATAAAGTTCTCGTATACATATAAATCTAATTCTAAATCCGTGTCATAAGCTTAATGAACTTGGGCGAAACAAAGTTTAGGGAGACTTGGAATGTTTCCAAACTTCTCGAGCTTCAAAAATTAGGGCGGTAAATTCAAAATTATAACTGAGTTAAATGTGAACTATTAACCAAACATTTAATGGTATATTTTGTCCTTCACAACACATTATTCAACCAACTACAAAACAAATTATGAACTAATAGTTAGCAACAAATGATTTTACTACATTTAAAGCGAACAGTATTTTGATTTAGGTCAAAGAAACTAAATAAATAAAATAATAGATTTTTGCACCTGAGACTCTTGCTCGAGAAGATGTAGACTCATTCTGGACGTTTTCTTTCCGCTCAGTGTGTCAACTGCCTTATCTTCGACCCGACGGGAGGTCGCATGCGCAAGAAAAATCTCTCATTTGTATGTTGCAAAATTAATAGCGAATATAAATACATGTAGGCAAGTAAGGATATAATTAAGACAATAAAATTTCTAGTAGAGTCTAAAATTGTACGACGGTGCATGGTTACCGTGTTTTACAATTTACGTAATTTGAGTTTCGATAACAGGTCCTCCATGATGGCTGCGTTCCTTGGTTGGTGGATTCGTCCGATATTCCGTTCGACGACCAACGAGCTCACGTTCACCAGGTTTCCGATCATCTTATTACAGTTTGAGGATCGTGACGTTACATGTCCTGGTAATATAGCGCTTGACTGGCGTCCCTTTTTACTGATAAGTTGAGTTCAGTAACACCAGAGCCGTGGTTGCTCGTGTGACGTCACGCCTCCATGACACGGCGTTAGAAGATGACAGAATATGGCGGCGTCTTGTGATAATCTGACTGGCCCAACGTTGACTCTGAGCAGGACGCACCGGTAACCATGGTGATAGTTAGTAATTAGTTACTAGGTAGTTGCTGGTGGTGGTTATAAATTCCAAAAGTAACTATTCCAGAGTGCCAGAACCCCTGGCAATACTTCGGCGTGGCGACTCCGCCCTGGTTGTCATGGAGTCTTTAATGGTGAGTTTGTTGTGACGCCACGCCTCGATGACATGGCTCTGAAGGATCAATGGAAGATGGCAGCCAGGTACGATGTTAACCAGGCAGTGAATTAGAGGCTTGCCATTTTTGATGGAAATCGGTTACCATGGAGACGTGGGATTTGATGCCACGACTTGTTTTTGGCTTCTGTTGTTGCTGTCGTTGATCTCAGATTCGGAAGGTGGATGTTAGGTAACATAAAAACAAATTTCAAGGGATAAATAATCTAAATTAACAATCTTTTCCGGTGCGTGCTCCTGGTCGAGATGTCACTGTCGCGCTTGGTCACAATTTAACTTCCTTAAGCTCGCGTGTTGGATTTTAATTGAAGTGACAGGTATGTCAATTTTACCCTGTCACAACTCATCATCTGTCTGCTGGAAAGCTTGAAGGTTTCTTGGCACTATATCTCGCATTGCGCAATGTACCTCTGCGGTGACAAAAATCATTGCAAACATAAAGTCACTTATTTATTTTGTATGGATGATCTGAATATCTATATTTCTAGTTCAATATAACTTCAGAGTGCTTTAAATATCGTCGAGAGGTACACAAGAGTGATTGGGATAGACTTTCGATTGGAAAAGTATTCCAAGATTCATCTAAAGCAACCAAGAATTACTAACCTTCCCGGGAAACCTGTGCTCGTAGAAATGAAGGTTATTAGATATATTGACACTGGAGAGCCTTATACATTCCTAGACTTGTCTGAAAGCCGCATTTATGACTTAACATAAGTAAAGGAGTTTTTCCAAAGCAGATACAAACATCTTTTTCGACAGGTTTGATCTTCCAATCTGTCAGCGTAGAACAAGGTATTTGCGAACAATATGCTTGCCGTCCCGGTTCTACTCTACTCGTTTGGGGTAGATCCATGAGCGACGCACGAGCTTATGAGCCTTAATATGGCCACGCATAAAAGCATGCATATACAGAAAAGCTTGCATCTCAATTCGTAATTTCCGCACTTATATATCCCACGCCGTGAAAGCAGGTGCGGACTTCTAAATCCTAAAATACTGCAGGACGGTGTCATTTCCATCTTAGTATACCGTAATCATATTTCAGTCAAGTAGTTTCCAGCGAAAGATGCAGAAAGTGTCATACACATTGAGTACCTGGAACACATACTATCCAGGTGTCCTAGTCACGCAGGAACGATGTATCTTTACAGACTGATCATCGTTCTCCAGGATTTAGAAAAATGAACTATATTTATGTCGCGCGCAAGCATGCGGGTATTTTAAATTATCAATTTCTTTAAATTTTACTTTCTATGCCCTCCTCGATCGGTAACGAACGCGTCTGAAATTATACATTAGGCATAAGCATCGAGTATGTAATATAATCAAACAAACTCGGCGAATAAGAACACGACTTTACCACCAGGCCCGTGGTGGCATAGCCGTACAACAATTTTCCCCTCCACCACATTTCGCACTACCGCGGCACGCGAGCTCACGGGCTCGCCCGCGCCACTGCAGCGGCCAATCGCCGGCCGCATAAATATAAGTGGCTTCGCGTCACGGAATCATCAGTCGCTCTACAGGCACACGCCGCGCAAGGTCGATAACCCACTCCTGAAAGTCATACAACGTGCAAGGTCGGCATCGCCTCTCTCGACGCTACTACTACGCCACGAAGTACCGGAGCACGCTTGTGCTTGTTCCTGCACGCTAGCTCTCCGCAGCCAACCATTCTTCAATGCCTCTATGGCTCTACAGCAAGGTTCAACAAGAGCGAATAACCGACACCGTGTTCCTTGCCCACACACGGTACGCCTTAACCAGCAAACTTACCTTCGCTCCCTCACGCCTCCAGACTTGATCCGCCGCTATCATAGGAAGAAAATAAATGAAGTTTTTTTTTATTTTTCGTCATACCCACTATCCCTCCCTTATCCGACTTCAGCTTCAGCTTTTAAGCAATATAACATAGAAGTACGAAAGAAATTATTTATAAATTATACCTCTTCTACAGTACGAAAGAATAATTTTTAATTAATACCATTATTATTTTCAGCACATACACACCAACACAGTACACATCATACTTTATCGGGGACCTATAGGTTGCCTTCAAGAGGACCTCTGGTGTGTCGATCGAGAGTGCATGTGTCATCATACACACCCCTACCCGTACACATCACATTTCGTCGGGGAACTATAGGTTGCTTTCGATCGAGGGGACCTTTGAGGTGCCGATTAGGAGTGCATGTGTCATCTCAAACACCCCTACCCGTTCAAACATCAAACTTCGTTGGGGACCTATAGGTTGCCTTCGAGGGGACCTCTAAGGTGTCGATTGAGAGTGCATGTGTCGTCACAAACACCCCTACCCGAAAGCATTACACTTCATCGGGGACCTATAGGTCGCCTCCGAGGGGACATCTAGGATGCCGTTTTTGATGCATGTGTCATCACGCAAACAACTACCCGTACACATCACACTTCATCGGGGACCTATAGGTTGCCTTCGAGGGGAACTCTAGGGTGACGATTCAGGGTGCAGGTGTCATCCTCCATACACTTACATCATATACAATACCCTTCGTCGGGGACCTACAGTTTTACTCCGAGGGGACCTTCAGGGTGCCGCGGCGCGCAACGTTCGTTTTATTTATTTTTTTTTTAATTATTATTTTTCGACATGGAGTCTCCCGGTTCCTAAATCGTTCCCTCGCTTCCGATCCTCAAGCCTTACGATGAAATTGTACGTTACCCTAACCCCCTTCATTTGCCTGCCAAGTAAAACAATCAAAGAAAGGGTTCCGTTGTGTGACTACATTCATGAATGAATTCTCGGCTTCGGCCGACTAAAACAACACTACCAACAAGGAAGAAAAGGAGGAGAGGTATCAAGACCTTGAAAGGGAGCTGCAGCGACTTTACCCAAAATATACGGTTGAAATAATTGTCCTGGTAATCGGTGCTCTCGGAGGTGCGGAAATATCACTGGTTTGTAACCTCAAAGCCATACCTTCTTGTAAAAAACACGCAGAGGCACTTGAGAGATGGACGCAGAAGGCTGTCATCCTTGGGTCACTCCGTTTCATCAAGACACATGCAAATTTTTTAAATTTATATATATATATATATATTCTTCTGAATGCCTAAATGAACTAGGTACTTAAATGCCAGGAAAAGATGCCTAAAAATGGCTCTCTTATACGAAGGTGTTGATTTTGGGACTGTGAAGGCGCGTGGATTAAAGTTCACAGATCACGAGGCTGTAACGGCAGACTCAGTAGATGATTGGCAGAAAATATTGAGCATGCTGGATATACTCGCACGAAAAGTATGTGTTTGAAGATTAACGTGACAGAGGGTTGAACAATTGATCATTTAGTGTATCTTGGAATTTTATTTACTGCTCACGGAAATATAGACGGATGAGAGATATCTAGGCGTTTAGACGAGGGTAGAAAGATTATCTACAGGGTACAAGACATTACTAGAAGTAAAAACGTGAGAAATAAATCTAAGATTGCCATATATAATTATGTGCTCGCACCTACTGTATTGTATGGTAGCAAGACCTGCATATACCAGGAAAAGTATGAGAGTAATTTTAACGCGGTTGGCATGCAATACCTACAGAATATATACAGTAAAATGATAATGAACAAAGTTAGTAATAAAAGGGTTCTCAAAGAATGTGGCGTAGGGAAACACTCGGAAACACTGATTGACAAGAGTGAACAAAATTTATTCAGCTAGTTCGGTCATGTTGAGAGAATTGATGAAGGACGTTTAACGAAGTAAGTTTATTTGGGTGAAGTAAATTGTAGCGCATCCACATGTAGACCGATGAAAGTATAATGGGAGTATGTGGATGAGACTCTAAAGCGAAAAGATATAAAAAGAAATAGAAACAGAAGAGCTTGCATGAAAAGATGTCTGAATATAAAGAAAGCAAAAGAAGTATGCCTGGATAAGGATCTGTGGAGGAGAATTGTTTTTAAGAAATCTGTGACGAAGAGTATCAGCGAGGTGATAAAAGCCGCAAACGAAAGCTTTTGGATTCTCATGGGCCCTTGTAAGCTTTGCTTAGTGGATATGGTTAGGGCAAAGAATTTCATCTTCATACGGGCTCGTTAGTGATCCTGTGTGTGAACCCTGACGTACGAGTACAATGGCTTTCTGAAGCCCTCCACCCGAGGTGATGCCTAGAAAGATTGATCAGTGACCCGTGACGGAGCGGTTTTTTTGGACGAGTATATTAATTTGAATGAGCAACACGCGACTTCTAGATTGATCTAAAGAGAATATGAAGAAGTGTAAAACATGCATCTATTCATAATATTGTGATTTTGGCTACAGGTAATCTACATGCAAGATGATTTGAACATTTTGAACATCTAGGAGTAAGCGAGGTATGGACAGCAGTTCAAAAAGCGGTTTTACTAAACACCTGTCGTATTTTAGGAATCTTTCTAAACCATTAGGACGTCGGCGACTGAACCTTGGTAAAAAATGAACTTCAAACTACACTAACCGGTATGAAAAGTCGAGAAACAGTTTTTTTAATGATAATAATAATAATAATAATGTAGAATGTAAATATACAAGGTAAATTTCATGCGACAGTATTTTGATGCAGAATCGATTTTCAGTGGAAAATTAAATGATATCAAGTGCATATGATAATATAAGCAATGTCAATATGAATAAATTGCATATGGGCCACGGTAACTAGGAAAAATAAAAATAACATTGCGAAATACAAATCAATTTCCAGTATTAAACACTTTTTAGCACATGACAATATTTTACAAAATAATTTCGACTCTATAAATTGTTTTCTATCGATTCTATTACTATAATTTTTTCAATATTTTCAATATTTGTATGCATAAATTATCAGAAAGAAACTAGATTTAAATTTATTGGAGAAATATTTGTTTTTTCATCTTGTTTCTCTGAATGAATGTTACATATTTTTTTCTAATTTTTAATGACTTTTAGAAGATTATAAGTCAAAGTTTAAATCCAGTTAAATGTTGAATAATTTAAAAATGCTCTTCGCGTTTAAAACGTAAATTGAATGCTTGAACTACGTCAAATTTGTGTGGCTGAAACATAGTAACGACGTTTTAAAGTTTCCCATTATAAAACCCAGTGGAGAGTTAAATAAAAGAAATATACAAGAGGGACAAATGCGAAATTGCGGAGGATTAAACAAAATGAACGAATAGACGGATGGACGAGTGAATCAGTGGTTGGCAATTACCATTCGTTACTTTGTTGGGGCCAATTGACATAACTGATTCGCATTCGGTTCCCATACCACGTTCCAAGAACCCCACTGATGTGAGAGGAAGGAGGGAATTAATTTAGTTATGTAGCTGGCCACTAGGATTGGCATTAAAGCCCGGGCTGGAATTGTCAATTCAATTTAATAATTTTACATTAAAAACTATTTTGATACAAGTTCATACAGTTTCTAAAAGTATCTCAAAAATTTCGGTACATGTTTTCGAATAAATCTAAAGTCTTAGAAGAGGTTTTACAAGTTGATGGTTTACTTCTATTTAATTATTTTTGAATCTTTGACAAACAATATCTGCTACGAACGATTACGGATTACCCTCATAAACAGTCATTTTAGTCATAGGAAGCGAGCATAGTTTTGTATTCTAACCATGTTAGCGAATTTTAAACATGCTTTCCGGTATTACGAAATTTTTCGAATGCCAAATCCAATTCCAGCTCATTCGGCTTTCAAAAATTAACATGTGTAATTTTAAACCTGTAAGGTTTAAAGTTAACCTATTTGACGTTGAAACGGTCAGAGCTGAACAATCTGAAATGTTAACATTGCTAACTATTCGCTATTATATAATTTCACCAAAGCACTTTTCCCTGGAAAATTGCAAGTTTTATTATCGAAACTTTTCAATAACTTTGCGAAATAATGCCACCTACCAGTGGACTTGGATGTCAATAAACATCATTTAAACGTCCTCAACTCTTCTTATGTCAGCCCTAATAACGTTCTAAAAACGCTCAATGTTCAAAATACGTTCTAAAAACGGGTTTATGTAGTTCTTATGACAGTCTATGACCTCAATGTGCAAGAAACGTTTTTGTGAGATTCTAGAAACGTGATTGCATTTTGTCCGCGCTGTTCTGTCACTAATTTTAGATAACGCAAACTTATTTTATAGTTCACTCAAGAAAACTTGTATTGTAGACTTAAAATATCTATATAAAATAAATAATTAAAAAAGCAAAATTGATAATATTACTGAAAATATGGCAAGGTTTACTTTTTTCATAGTCTAATTGTAACTTTTCATGCAGAAATCAATAACTGTTCCTAAATCATGTATATATATTTCCTAAACTTAAGTTTACAACTGCAGATGAAAGAAATAAATGTACTTTTACGGGTACCTATGTATTGGAGGAATAGAATTTCTGAAATGGAATAGCAATATACTTCTTCAGGTTTGGTCGTTTCATTAAGAAAACTTTCTTCCTTTATGATCCTGATTTATTTTCTCCTTGGCGATGAAGTGACATCAAGATGAGATAAGTTTTAAATTTGAAGTAATTTTGATTTCGATTCAAAAGCTCTTTGAGAGACGAGCATCATGCTTTGGTTTATGAGGTAATAACCTTCTAGCTCGAAGAAACTCCAGAAACAGAATTTTAAAAGGATTTAGAACTCAGAGGAGTTGGCAAACGTTGAAAGGTTTCTCTATACTTGTGATCCTGGGAAAGGTTTTGGTATGACGGGGGTCAGAATTTATTTGATTAAAACTAGTCACATCTCTATGCTCTGATGCTCTTTTTACCAGCTTACAGTTACCAATCAAAATCTATTTTTATCTTGCAGAAATTAATTTTATAGCTGGTTTTAATATAAAAACGTAAACAGAGAAGTTATACTATTAAGAAACAAAAAGTTTCTGAACACATAATACTAAAAGCCTTTAATTTCAATAGATTTATGCAGTGAAAATTAAGTACGAAACTGGCTTTTAAAAAATATTGCATTTCGGTTTCATGGCACAGTCTAGAATAATATGTTCAAATCGTGGTATAGACATGCAATAAAAAAAATGAAAAGAATACCATTTTGAATATTGAACCATGCTCTTCATACAAGCTTACAACTTTTTCAATAAATAAATGAAAAATATGATCAAATATTGTAACGTTCTATGTGGGTCAAACGCTATATAGGGTGAATCTCTTTCATATGACTAACCACTTAAAAAATTATAACAATTTGATTAACAGAAAATAAGTATTCGTGCGGACATTTAAACGTAGAACAAACAAAAGTAGAACTCGACAATCAAAATGTTGTGTGCGCTCTTCAGTTATTAAAGTAGATATTGACGATATTATTGAACAAATACGTCATCATAAAATTTATGTAGCACTTAAAACATTATTCATTCTTCCCGTTACATGCTCCATTATGAACGGAGATATAGGGAAATATAAAACTTCATAGATACAGAAAATGATTATTTTAGACATAGTTAACTTTATATAGATTATTAATGGTACACAAGCCACTAGGATCTAATTTAAAATTTGAGTAACCACTTCGATGCATTATAACATTTGCAATCCAGCAATTGGCTGCGAAATCGGTTAGATATTATTTATATTTTAAAATAGGCAGTGTCTAGATAAAAAGAAAGTGGCATGGAAAAAGAAAAGAAAGAAGCCGAAAATATCAGGCTATGTTGTGAAAGTTCGGTACAAATAGCCACTTTTCCAGGTCCCCCTATTCGTACTGAAAAAAATCTGCCCGCTGTGCGAGCATATTCTCATCGCTCGCAAGTTTGAGCGCGCCTGAGGCGCGCGACTGTTGTTTCTCGCGCTTCGCGCTCTATGATGTATTTACCTTGCGCTACGCGCTTGGTCTTTGTATTTCCCCTATATTTGCGCCCAGACCTTTTCAAATTATAGGTCAAATCATCGAGACCTGTAATTTAGTGATTGTGAATTCTCTTTTGTTAAAGCTCCTTTCGCTTTAACAAACACATTCTCATCAGGTATCTCGTGCTTCGCACTCAATTTTGTCGAAAATGTGAACTTTTCTACATTATCTTCAACACTATTGTATCAAATGTTCATCATATTTATTTCTATATCTAAGGCTGGTACTGCTTATTTAGATACAAAATAATGTACAAATTTCATTTTTCATAATTACTTCAATATTTGCTCCTTATTTTGCACTGATTTTTATTCTCAGCTACCCTGGAAAGTCTATCATTTCAATAAAATTATATTATCACAATTCATAATATGCATTGGTATTGAAACATACATACGTATTTTTATTGTCTTGTTTTTATAATTATAAAAAAGTGTGCATCCTATACAAAAAATGTTGTTATTAAACATTTTATTGCAACTTGTGTCGTTTCTCCATAAATTTAATTTGTTTATTTTCAGCGTTATTTTTTATGATATAAACTGAAAATACGCATATTAGTGTAAAGTGGTTCTAAACAAATTTGTAGATATAATTGAGAGATACAATTTTGTTAAATAAAAAGTTATTGCAGCTCTGTCGTTTTTCCAAAAAGTACATTTTTCATGTTTGATGCATTTTTATAAGAAGAGTTTATAACAAATTTGTAGGTCTTTTTTGGTTGAGTAACTTTTGTCTTTTCATTATAAATAACAAATTTGTACATCGTTTTTGAGTGAACAAGTTTGCCTATTACTTTTTCTTCTTTTCTTGTGCCGTTTTCCAAAAATATAATTTTTTTATTTCCAAATGTTGTTTTTCACGAATGAGACAAAAACTACGATTCCTATCAAATAGTGATCGCAAACAAACTTGTAGATCTTTTTTGGTTGCACAATTTATGTCTTTCCATCTTTCTTTTGTATCTTGCATAGGTTGACCGCAAAATGGAAATTTTAATTTTTTATTATTTTTTGTGCAATCAAAATTTGAATTTTCAATTTTTCAAAAAAATGCAAAAAGTTATCATAATAATTTGATAGAGCACTCGAAAAGAAACGTTTTTCTTTTCTCGATTTTTTTCACACCTTGCGTTGTTCGCCTTAAAATGTTAATTTTCGTTTGTTTTTTTGGATTTTGAAAATGCTATCACTCTGATAATTTTCTTTTGATCGCAAAATGGCATTAAGATAAATTATTTGTCTTTTTGAGTACTACTACTGACCGTCCATAGAATTTTCAAATCTTGAAAAAAAGTGGTCTCAACATTTTTCAAAATGAGCTCACTTTTTTTATTTTCATCCAAAATAGCTAGTTAACAAAGTCTTTTTTTTTAGGCCATCAAAAGGTGTGCCAACGCACAATCCAATCTGATCATTCTTTCGAAAGTTATCGTGCCTACATGATAATATAGACTGCAGACTACTGACTACAGACTACAGACAGACAGGCAGGAGATTTGATGAAAACCGACTATACAAAATTTTACATAAAACCAATAAAAAATCCGGTTATTCGTGCCAATATTTCGGTACACGTAGCCATGGCCTCTAAATAAGTGAAACATACAATAGACGTACATCATAACAATATTCTAATTTATTTTGATTCTATATAAATAATAGTATGATAATAATTCTATTTTCTTATTGTCTTTTATAATTTAAAATAATTCATGTAAACTGTAAAGTATGTTTAGATTTCATGAAAAGTGGCTTGATTTACATAATAAAAAAGGAAATGTTATTTAATTTAACAAACTTAAGACGTGACCAGCGCTCGTGAGTTGAAAGCATTCTTGCTTTTTTACGATATAATTTCAGTACTCTCAGGGGAGCACTACACAATACTTGAAGCGTAATACTGCTAGTCCGGAAGTCAGACCGAAAGTGGCTAATGTATAATGGTGACGAGGAGCCAGTACTTTTGTTACACTGGCCTACTACACATGATCTAGAGGTGAAAACTACTCAGAATCTCTGAATTTCATGTGTATGTTTATTTTTAGACTTGATTCTTTCCTCTAGTGTGAACATGTTAAGTACTGGGAAAATAGAATTTGAGAATTATAAATGGTTAATTAAAAAGAATCTGGTTAATTTATATTTATACAGATTGAATTAGATTTTTGGACGTAGGGTTTCGGATAAGTTCGTTGTTTGTGTTTTTTCCCTTTATTACTTGACTTAATTTCACAGAAAAGAACTGGGGGTAAGAAGCGTTGCAGGTAATATGCGAAGTGGGGTGACGACCAGTGGGGTAACTGTGTCTGGGGTAAACTCAGCGTAGCGAATTAAAGATTTCTCTGGGGGATTTTGCTATAGGATTTCAATAACATTAGTAAATTCACAATTTAATATTCATAACAGTAATTTTCAAGTTTCAAACATTAAACTTTAAACATTTAGTTGCTGAAACAGCAAATTCGAGTTAGATGAAAAAACGTAGTTGCCAAGAATTGAACCTGAGTTTCCAACGCAGCAATCAGCTTCTTTCTGCAATCTGGTATTTTGGATGCTTAAGCTAGAGGCACTAAACGTCCTGATGGTGTCATGCAAGCAAGATTCGGTTCGGTGCTGCCCGAACGTTATTGGTGCGGGGCATTAGGAATGGTTACTGGACTGCTGCAAACTCAGTCAAGTTTCCGAAAGAACACTATAAACTATACTTTGATTAAGACTCCGTCCTTCTGACAACTGAGACACGATATACAGATTTCCATTATTGATGCTAGAAAGTTTAGTAATTTATGTATACAATAACTTTAGAGTATTAAAAGATACGGTTCTATGTGGGCGAGGTACAAATTTTTAGTGATTAGTTTGTAGTTTCACATTCCTTCCTGTGTATGTAATACTTTATATATATATATATATATATATATATATCTTTTCTGAAAAAGTTCAACTTTGAAAATTTACTATATTGAAAATTCTAAATTCTCACGATTTTCAATTTCAAATGATTAAATTTTTATGATTTACAATTGCAAACTTTTATAATTTCAAATATGCCGAACGAAAATCGGGAAACTGGTATCGTGTATACGGAACTGGAGGGGGTGCGTAAAAAAATGTATTATTATGACGACATGGATCCGAATGCAAACACACGCGATTATTGCGAATTTCGAAGTCGTCAATATCCAACCTACAATGAAAATCGACGTGATCCTAGCGACCGACGCGGCGTATGTGAAAATTTTTCGGAGAACGGAAACAGAGGAGATCGTCAATTTCACACGAATGGGTTCCGTCAGGACGACCGAGTCAGAGCTGAAGGATGCGGTGGTTCGGATAAAACTGTCAATGATCTTCTGGCTCAATTAATGATTGACACTCTGAAATTACTGTTGGAGAATCCTGCACTGCTAAAGGTGTTAGTGGGTGCTACTGCGGAGTCACCAAAATCGGAGACAGAGGGTGGACATCGTTTTATACAACCAACCGTTTCCAAGGTTAAGGAATTTAATGGAAAGGGAAAACCACGAGCGGCAGAGATTTAGCTTGAGGACATAGAAGATATGGCCAAATTATTTAAATGGGAACAACCGACAATCCTAAAGGCAGCAATCACAGGTTTATCGGACATGGCTCGTGAGTGGTGGTCGACCGAACGTCACCTAATTAAGTCGTGGGACGATTTTGAAAGAAGATTCCGAAGAATTTTTATTCGTGACCATTCGACTTCGGAAATTTGGAGGATGCTGTCCGACAGAAAACAGCAACTACGCGAAGATAGCATGACATTTGTGGTAGACCAAATCTATCTATGCAGAAAATTAAATTTAGACTTTATGCAGGCAAAAAAGCAAATCCTGTCGGGCTGTGGTCTACGGATTTGTACTTACAACTAAGTGCACGTAGACACGCTTCAGAGGACGAATTTTTAGACGACATCACTGACTTAGAAGTGAGTAATACTCTCAGGAGACAACCTAAAGGAAAGCCTGAAGAAAAACCTGATAAGCCACGTGGAGGAGAATCCGGAAAATCGGGTCAATCTGAGAAGAAGCCAAGTACTGGAAAGAAGTCAGGGTCTACGAACAAAGGAGAGGAAAAATGTGTTATTTGTGGTGACTTAGATCATCTGTCAAGATATTGTCCATTGGAAAAAAATAAATTATTGTGCTACAAGTGCAAAAAGCCGGGACATATCAGTAAAGTGTGTCTTGAAAATGCAAAGGTGACCGATGAGAAGGAAGAAACGAGAATGACGGAGGTGGTAAACACTAGGCCTACTTTAAAAGATGTGATCGTTAACCAGAAGTATCTGATGACTGGATATGTCGACAACTGCAGTTCTAACTGTATAATCCGAGATACAGTATCCAAGCAGTGTGGCTTTTCCATCCGAAAATCAAGCAGCGAGGATGACATGCTGTGCGAAGTTTGTGGACTTCAGAAAAATAGTCGATCATATCCTGCAAATCGACGGAGTGGTGGGGGATACGATTACAACCTCGGTGATTCCGCATAAGGTGGTTCCCATGCCTCTCATGGTGGGTCAAAGGTGGTTGAACCAGCCAGGGATAAGGAAAATGGAGCCGTGGTCATGGTGACTCAGAGTATAACTCCGAAGACAGCTCATTTGGTCGATGTCAGATCATCATCAGGACCAATGGAGATACTGGTCACCAATTATGGAGATATAGTGGAAATTGTAAAGGCTCAAGGAAATCGAGAGCATTGAACAACCTCGACTTCTGAAACCTCGACGTGAAACTCTGAAAGAGGAATACCTAAAATTTGGAACGCAGCTATCAAAAACGAAGCGGCAGCGAGTAGTGGAACTGGCGAACAAGCACAGGAGAGCATTTTCAATTAATTTGGAGGAGCTTCGTTATACGACTCTCACTCAAATGGAGATACGGGAAAAGGAAGGGGTCAAACCTGTCCGGCGAATACCGATACGAGCTTCGGGTGCTGAAAGGCTAGAGATGCAACACATAGTCAAAGAATGGAAGAGTACAGCGATCGTGTCAGACACGAAATCACCCTATGAGAGTCCAGCCATGCTGGTGAAGAAAACGAATGGAGACAAGCGGATGGTGATCGATTTTCGAGCATTGAAGGCTCAAACCGTTGAACACAGTTTTCCATTACCTGACGTGGACGAACAATTAGGATACCTAGCTGGGAGAAAGATATACGCGACCTTGGATCTTGCACACGGGTATCTACAAGTACCCCTAACACCGGAAGATCGGGAGAAAACAGCGTTTGTCACATCGGATGACACTGGCGAGCTAAATAGAATGATCTTTGGCCTGATGAACTCACCGTACGAATTTTGTCGATTCATGAACAAGGCCTTGGGAGGGCTGAAAAATAAGGTGGCCTTGGCATACGTAAATGATATTATCATCCCCGCAAGGAATTTCGAAGACTTGATGGAGCGAGTAGACAAAACTCCTAACGCATTGGAGAACGCGGGACTCACATTGAATCCTGCTAAATGTTTATTCGGCGCACTGGAGGTGTTTTATCTCGGTTATTGAGGTTACCTGATCTACAAAAACTAGACGCAATACGTGACATTGGTGGACATTGAGTTCACAGTTGTAACAGATTGTCAGGCATTAGTTTATATGAATGCCAACGCCACGAAGAATCCACAAATTTCAAGATGGTTGGAATTAATTCAGGAATATGTGTTCACTTGTGAGACATACACCTGGAACGAAAATGTCGCATGCAGATGCACTCAGTCGAGCCCCGGTTGGATATCCAATTGACATCTGGACAGAAGTTTGGGATCAGCGAATGGTTTTCATCGCGATGACTGAGGAAGAGTACGGTTTAGTGATGCAAAGGTCCGATCCGGATTTTACTCAATTGGCCAGGATACTGGAGAAAGAGGATGGAGATAGGATAAAAGAGGAGAAGGAACGAGTCGACGGATTTAAGATGTAACAGCAGCTGATCTACCGAACAGAGCATGATGCGGAAAGCAAGACTCGAAGAACGAAGATATCTACTGGAGAACCTGAAACAACAAAAATGGAACGATGACGAATTTTGGTGCCGAAGCTTATGCGTAAATCGATTGTAATCAGATACCATGATCTCCGAGGACATTTAGCCGTAGACAAAACAATGGCAGAGATCAAGAGATATTACTGGTTTCCTAAGATGAAGAAGTATGTACGTAGACCTATTTCCATGTGTCCTGATTGTGTATGAACTAAATGTCCGGCAGGAAAGAAACCTGGCAAGTTGCACCCAATTCCACCCGGTAATAGGCCCTTTGAAGTAAACAATGTGGATCATTTGGGGCCCTTCGTGAAGAGTCGACGAGGGAGTTCGCATTTATTAGTATTTACCGACAATTCCACTCGGTATACCATCTTGAAGTCTGCGAGGAATACGATGGCGCAAGAAGCAGAAAAGGCGATGGAACAAATATTCCGGCAATGGGGTGTTCCGAAAAGGCTAATATCAGATTTTGGAACTGTCTTCACGGCTAAGGTTTTCGAGGACTTCTGCCACAAGTACGGTGTGAGACACACCTTAAATTCATCTAGACATCCTCAGGCGAATGGGATGGTCGAACGTGTCAACCGAGACCTGGTACCAATGTTGCAATCAATATTATTCCAAGGGCAAGAAGATCGTTGGGACGAAGGAATGTCCGACGTTGAACGTCATCTCAATCTAGCCCGATCAAAGACCACTGGGCTCAGTAATCTTGGGACGGAGATCGTAACAGATGAAATCGAGACAGTGGAGCAGATTCAGAACGAAGTTCGATCCAAAATTGGAGCCAAGCAGCTGAAAATGAAAGAACGCGAGGATAAAAAGCGTTGTGATTATGAAGAATACCAGCCTGTAGAAGTTGTGGTGGTGAAACGAGCAGCCGAAAGTACTAGAAACACAACGAAGCTTCAACCCAAATTTAGAGGACCAATGATGGTGATGGAGTCATTGGGACACGATACATATAAAATCATGCAACTCAAGCATACTCAAGCTGGAAGAACCTATGCAGCTACGGCTCATGCATCTCAAATGAAGCCTTAGCGACCTAGGAAAGGAGTCTCTGACGACGAAGATGAGAGTGAGGAGAATGGTAACGTGAAGCAAGAGGAGGTCAGCGATCATGATCAAGAAGATCTTATCCCAGATTCGTAAAACGAAAATGAATCAGATCATGTAGATGAAGAAATAGCTAGTGATCCAGAGAAGACATCCACGGGGCCGCAAGAAAATTATTATAAACTGTTGTGTTAAATAGGAACAAACGCCAGCGTTAGGTTGAAGATTTAAGAAACTCTTTATAATTAAAACAAAAACAATGTTTATACGATACTGCCGGAGCTGTTAGCTTTTATTTTACTGTTATTTTAAAACTAGTGGGTCAGCGACTTAAGTAGTGACTATACAGGAGAGGAGTCGAAGGTAGAAAGGAGGGCAAAAAAAGATGGGGAGAATCGCTGGCGGGCATTCATGGCGAAGGTGTGTTGTGACAAAAGATTTGGTGGAGGACGGACTCTCCAAGTTAACGTCAACTTTAAAATATATATTGGCATTGTTATTGCATAATCTGGTGTTAGTTATTTCTTTGAACTCTCTGGTGCGATATCCTGATAAGTTTTGGTGAACTGAGGACATGTGGCGACGTGCTGAGAAGATCATCGATTAACTTTATATCAATTGATTTTATTCGGTTAAATTTTCTTCTTACATACCAATGCTTGAGAATCGAAAGGCATCAGAAAAAAGTGAGACGTACTGATACTAGACACCAGGTACGAATACACAAGGGAGGAAATAGTATTCCAGATTCCCAGGTTAAAGATTCGTTTTAATCAGCGCAAATATTTTATTACCCCATGTTACTTACGCTTTTCGCTAACAGGCAACGCGCAATTTGCATTCTGGGGATTAAGCTTGCCTTAATAAATGATGCTATTATCTTCCTTGGTGCCAACACCTATGTGTTTTGCCATTTTTTAATGAGATACGTCGTGTTTCCACGAACGAAATGTGATAGCTCACGAATAATTTTGTGATAGCTCGATAAAAGTAATTTCAGCTTTTGACGAGAATTTTAATTTCTTTCTCGAAATTGAAAAAAGATAGGTAGTGAAATAGTATTGGAAATTTTTTATTTGGAACGGGTTAATGGAGGACATCCAGTTCAAAAGGGAATTAATTAATATAAAATTCTATATAAAATTGTAGTAGTATTTCTCTGTTTGTGGAACTGAGAGATTATGATTAAATCACTGAGAAATTATTTGTAAGTATCAAAAATAGCGCTCTTATTACATGTCTCTTATTTTGATTGTCTACTTATCAAAGACAAGTATATATATGCCTTAACTAAAAGTAAACTCTACGCCCGATAGAAGAACAGTTTCGGTGATGGCCTGCAAGTAACCTTGATCCTCAATCGGGCGCCTCAAACGTAAACAGTCGGGGCCATCTAAACAGTTTACAATTGGAATACATAATATTGCGCAATATACGCGAGTGCGTACCCGTGCACTGCACCTTTCCGCTATGCTGCTGATGTTTTCACGCTTGAGCGGCAACCTCAACTGGGTCTCTCGCCCCGCGAGCTGAAAAAATGCGTCGGCAAGCAATTCTAAGAATACCGTAAACCGAGCGTCTTTCTATCGAGCGTGGAGGATACTATAAAATATAATTAACAATCATGAATTAAAATAATTATTGAAATATCTACGTCGGCTTTAATTTAATTTTAATTTTAATTTTCAGTTTAATTGGCTTTCAGTAATCTGTCACTTTCATTTAAATATAAGCTTTTATCCCAGAATGAATTATATAATAATAAGATGTTCCTAAAAGGCAATCCGGAATTCTGACAGTCTTACTGGAGTCTTTTATTTTCGACACGGATACACTTTTCAAGTACTTACAATTTATAAATAAAATTTCCTAAATTTAGATGATTTTCAAGATCAGAAGTCAAGTTTTCAATTCTAAATCTTTCAAATTGAAGAATCTTCGAATATAAATCATAAAAATTACCGAAATTTTTAACTCTTCTGCAATTTTGAAGAGTTACAATTGGAAATTCTTGAATTTTAAGGTGTTTACACAAATGAAAATTCTGGAATTTAAAAAATATAGAATTACAAATTATTCAATTATCAAGATTTATATTTCAAAGGTATGTATTTTGAAACATCTTTTCTGAAAAAGTTCAACTTTGAAAATTTACTATATTGAAAATTCTAAATTCTCACGATTTTCAATTTCAAATTATTAAATTTTTATGATTTACAATTGCAAACTTTTATAATTTCAAATATGTATAGAAATAAAAATCCTTGGATTTTAAAGATTTTGATCATTGTGGAAATCAAAAGTCAAGTTTTCAATTCTGAATCTTCCAAATGGAAGAAATTTCGAATATTAATAAAGCATCAAAATTACAGAATTTTGTATCGTAAAACTTACAATTTTTTTAGCTTTTAATTGAAAATTGCCAAAATCAAAAACTCTCTAATATAAAAGATTCACAATTCAAAGTTCTATAATTCTAAAGAGTTACAATTGAAAATTCATGAATATAAAAAATATAGAATTACAAATTATTTAATTTTAAAGGGTTAAAATTGAAAATTCATGAATATAAAAAATATAGAATTACAAATTATTTAATTTTAAAGATTTATATTTGAAACGTATGGAATTTGAAACATCTTTTTGGAATAGTTTAATTATGAAAATTTACCACTGATTCTTCTTAATTTTCACGATTTTCATTTTAAAATTCTTATCTATAAATGATTTACAATTTAAAATACTACAATTTTTAAAAGTTACAAATAAAAACTATTCAATTTTAAAGATGTGTGAATAAAATTGTTTAGGTTTTGATGATTTGGAAGATAAAAAGTCAAGTTTTCAATTCGAAATCTTCAAAATTGAAGAAATTTCGAATGTAAATAAGTAAAATTTAGAACTTGCATCATTTTTAATCACAAATTTGAAAAAATAAAAACTTGTCAATTTAAAATAATTTTACTTTAAAGTCCTACAATTTTAAATATTAACTCTTAATAATTCTTCAATTTTGACAATTTGCAGTTAAAAATTCTTCAAATTTAAAGATGTATAAATAAAAATGCTTAAATTGTGATGATTTTTGAAGATGAAAAGTCAAGACTTTTTAATTCTAAATCTTCCAAATTGATGAAATTTTAAATTAGATCATCAAAATTACGTAATTTTTAGTTGTAAAACTTAAAACTTGCATAATTTTTTATTGTACATTCTTGAATTTTAAGGATTTGAAATTTCAAATTCATCAATTTAGAATATTTTCAATTGAAAACTCCTGAATATTTATTGCGTATAATAGAGCATGATGCAAATTTAAAAGCCTTTTGTGTAACAGATCAATTTTGAAGATTTAAAATTGAAATTTATTAAATTTTATCGATTTACAATTAAAAATTCTGCAATTTGGAACAGTAAAAAAGACAGGGATGATTTATTTGTTGGAAACTATTATAATTGTTTAGATATGTTTCCGTATATAAGAAGACGAGAATTAGATATTCCAATTCAAAGTAAGGAATTTCTATTCGATTGAAACAACTTCAAAAGGAAAAAGCATTTTCCACGATATCAAATTGACGCGGAAACATAGATTCAATATGGACAGAGTTAATGAACGATTTTGAAGACTATTATAGGTATATAACTGAAAATGTTGACATTTTTCTCAATTTCACGTACCTTGTCGAGACCAGATGCAATAATGAGAAAGGCTGCTGGACCCTGGTGTCCTCTTTCTAATTGGGAACTTGATTTGCTGACTCCCTGAATAACATCGTCACCCTCAGCGCGACCTTCATGAAATTTGAAATCCTCCCTGCGTAAACGAGAGACTTCGAAGGGATCTCCCACGGCTTCACCAGAAGCTTGGAGCTTTTGCCCGTTGCTGACCAGTCTTGCAACTGCATTATCCATGACCACCTGCATTAAATTAGATTGCCGTTTGCATAAGCCAAGTGGACGAACCTGAACTTCAGGATGTACACTACGTACAATCAATCTCGAAAGTCGCTTAGCTTTAAAATGATATATAAAATCGACAAAAATAGATCTATTATTAATTTTTTCAAATCTTGACGGAGGCTTCTGAGCGTACTTCGGAAAAAAATAATTCAGGTTAAAGTTCTTTATTTAAAAGTAGTTATTGAGAGTTTTAGTTTTTTTTTCGCGTTAGGGAAAAGTTACAATTCTTATCTAATCCTAACAGTCAAGGCCTTATTTTATCCTTTGAAGGATTCTCTACAATTCTATTTGGGTGCTTTTCACTAAAATTTCAACTATCATTTTTTATAACAATAATAACTATATGATTTTTAATTAATTTTTTATATAAAACATCATTTTTGTTAATAAAAAAACGTGGGCGAACCTATACCTACATTTAAACCTAGGTCTAAGTATAGGTCTAAGCTTAGGCCAGACCTGGTTTTTTCTTTATCTCACTTAGACCAAGCCCCAAGAAAAGACCAGGATTTTTCGGTAAGTGTGTTGTGTGGTCACTTTTGTCGTCTGAAAAAGTTCCCATTTAAAAAAATGTATTCCTTGGTCATAGGAATAAAAATAGTTATTGGTAACTATAGACTTCACAGCTCAAAATGCTCTTAAGACAGGGAAAATAGAGTGATTTTTCACGAAAATATGGCAACAAATTCTTTTAAATAAAATGAATATATAGGTACCATATTGCATTTAATATGAAATACTTTAAATATCTAAGATTTCAAGTCGAGATATATTGCATTTTAAACAAAATAGTTGAATTTCCAACCCAAAGACGAATTATTAACAAAGAACTTGCGCTGTTAAGTTGAAAAGTTAAATATTTTAGAAAACAGTTGACTTTTTAATAAAATAATTGAATTGCCAACCAAATATTTGTATTTTAAAACAAACGGTCGAATTTTGAAATAAAAAAAGTTCAAATTCAAGCCAAAAAGAATTTTTTTTAGAAAAAATTTGAATTATCCACCTGAAAATGTAAATTTCAAACAATATATATAATTTTCAACCAAGAAAGACGAATTTTCAACGAAATAGTTGCATTTTGAAACAAATTGTTGAATTATCAACGTACAAAGATGAATTTCCAATTGAATGGTCGAATTTTTAAACAAAAAAGATTAAAATTCAACAAAAAACAGTTGCATTTACAACCAACTAGATGCATTTTCAAACCCAAAAAGACGAATTTTTCAGTAGGTAGTTGAATTGTCAAACTAAAAAGGTTAATTTCCAACAAAAAATAAAATTTTAATAACAAAAAATAATAATTTTGAACTAAATAATAAAATTTTCGACTGAAAAGGAAAAAATTTTTTATAAGAGGGTTTAATTTTCAACAAAAAAATTTATTTCTAACCAAGAAAGATGAATTTTCCATCAAAATAGATGACTATTTTGCCATAAACGATGCATTTTTTATCCAAAAGGATGAAGTTTTTATCCAAAAAGACGAATTTTCAACAAAACCGTTGAATTTTTCAGGAAAAAAGATGACTTTTTACCAATATCATTAAATTTTCAATCAAATGGTCAAATTTTCAAACAAAAAAGACGAATTGTTTAGATATGACAGTTGAATTTTATTATCAACCTGAAAAGATGAATTTTCAGCAAAAAATATAATTTTCAACCAATGAAGATGAATTTTTAACAATAAGTAGTGGAATTAATGATAAAATAATTTTCAACCAAACAGACGCATTTACAACCAAATAGTTGAAATTTCAATAAAACGAGATGAATTTTCAACAAAATTGAATTTTTAACAAAAACGGATGACTGTGAACAAAATAGTTGAATTTTTATAAAAAAAGAATAAACTTTTAATAAAAAACAGTTAGATTTTCTTATTAGATTCTATTAATAAATTGAGGTTCTAGTAATAGGGTTATATCTAAGCGAAAAACCGAGAAAAAGTGGAAGTTTCTCTAAAACCGGGGAAAAAAATGAATTCTTTCAGAAAGGGGCTAAAAGGTAAATACGAGTGGGGGAAAGAGTGTCCAGCCTGTGACTGAAATTAAATATATTGCATTTTATTACTCGATGAATATTTTTATATATATATTTTTTACCATTAAGGAAGTTTTATTATGGGCTGCTATAAAAATTAAAACTAACCATTATTTTATATAGTAGTAATAGAAAAATATAAGAATACGAATACTAGTAATAATAAAAGTTCATATCACTTCCTATGGTGCTGAACTGGCAAACTCATGCCGACAGTTTCCGAGAAAGAGCAAATATCCTGAAAGATCAGCAGTTTCTAGACCCGCATGTACCCTCATTGTCTGAATTTTAGTATTTTAAATTTCAGGAAAAGGATTTAAAAATATTTTTAAAAACTTTTCCTTCTTTGAGACAGGAATTTCGTGCACCGTAACTTTCTCATAAGGGCTATTTTAACTGCGTGCGTTTTGCTGCAATTTGTTATTACAACGGCTCTGAAAATGTATACTCAGAAGGAGAGAGTAGCTAGATTGGTAAAAGAAAGGCTTCTCATGATCAAAGACGAAGAGCCTTTTCGTAATTATCTAAAGAAGGTACAGAAGTGAGTTTTTAAGTAAGTGCGGCATGTCAGAAAAATAGGAAACAGTGCATGCAAGAGCATAGAATGACGGAGAGGACGAAAGAACGTGCCAAATAAAGAGAAATAAAAAACGGGTCGTACGTAGTTAGAAATGCAAAGTAGATACCGCGATACTATCGTACAAGGGATTGCATGAAAATGCTAAAAGATGGATCGTTAAATCACAGGATATTCTTGCAAATAAATAAGGAAACTTGCGAATAATAATCGAGTCTGTCACTAATACTTTTCAGATACAATGATTTATGCAGCGAGCAATATTGATTGCAGGATTCTGCATATTGTAGGACCAGTTGTTAAATTCGATTTTTTTCTTTAATTAGCTTAGGGGCTGTCCACAAACTACGTTACCAATTTTGGAGGGGTAAGGGGAGTCGCGCCAAAAACTACAATTGCTAATAGTGAAAGTAACGTTACGAACTTAGATAACGTTTAGTAGGGGAGAGTGGGGCTAAGCCGACAGTGGGGCTAAGCCGACGCTTGATCTTTTAAAGAAAAATATACACCGTGTGATTATGGGTTTTTTTAAAATAAAAGTGGGCCCTAATGCCCTATCTTTATCGGCAGATTGTCGTGGCATTCTACATGACACGGCACATTTTACGACATAAAAAGTGTTTTCGAAGGTCAAACGTTTTTTCCGACGGTTGTGGAAAAATGTGTTTTTCTTTTGTATTTCATCGTCCAATATAATCAAGATATATTCATCTTGTGTAAAAAAAGGTACTGAACATGAATGTGTTGTTCAATTTTGATTTTGCGACGATTTTTATTCCATGTTTTTCAGACACCTTCGTAAAAATCGTTTTTTCTAACTCAGGGTATCTCAAAACGCGAGGATTTGATGAAAACCGACGAAGTCCAATTTTACATAAAACTAATTACCTTCTCATTATAGAATGATAATGTAAAACAATTTTGTTTTACAACGTATTAGGTATTGTTGAATCGAGAATTTAGATTTTCCATCACTTCACTTTTTTAATAATAAGTGGTAAACAAAGCATCACACTTAAAAATCAAAAGCAATATTTTGTAGCCAACTAAATTCTTGATCCAAAAATACATAATACGTTTTCAAACAAATTTTGGTTTCAATTAAAAAACGACTGGAAAAAAGGTGTCGGCTTACACCCACTCTCCCCTACGTTTCCTGATGATAATTCTGATTAAACTTGGCGAATTTGTTTCTCATACTCTTTTTCCCCTCTTTTCAAGAAACTCCCCCTTTTCCAACTTTCTCATTATTTCGCTTAAATGCGAACTGAATGAATGGAACCGAAATAGAAAATCTAAATATTTCTGGTTAAAAGTTCATTCTTCCTGGTTAAAAAGTGTACTATTATATTTTTGGTTTGAAATTTATCTCGTTTGGTTAAAAATTCTACTATCTGATTGGACATTTAATTATTTTCAAGAAATTGCCAGCATTTTGTTAAGAAGTAATATCTTTTGGTAAAAAAGTCAACTATTTGGTTGAAACGTGAAGCACTTTGTTAAAAATTCATTTTTTTGGTTGAAAATGGATCTTTTTGGTTGAAAATGTAACTATTTTGTAGAAGATTTTTTTGTTTTGATTAAGAATTAACTTTTTTAGCTGAAAATGTCACTACTATACCATTTTTTGTTAAAAATTGATCTTTTAATTGAAAATTGATGTTTTCTAATTGAGAATTCAACTATTTGATTAAAATTTCATGTATTTAGTTGAAAATTCGTCTTTTTTGGCGGAAAAGAAATGTTCTTGGTTTAAAATTCATCGTTTTTGGTTGAAATATCAACTATTATATATTTCGTTGAGAATTCATCTTTCTTGTTTGAAGAATCAACCACCTGGTTTAAAGTTGAACTATCTTGTAAAAATGCATTTTTTTGGTTGAGGATTCATAATTTTTGTTAAAATTTCAACTATTTTGTTGTAAATTAATTTTATTATTTATTATTTAACCTTAAAAGTAACCATCGGAATATTACTCAAAGGTCAATAATTTTCGAAAAATTCATTCAAATTGAGGTATGTAATACAACAGAATAATGTAAACTATCATTCTGTTAAACTTTTCACTTAAGAATTTAATTATTAATAGCTCATTTATAAATATTTTGTGGACATAACGTACTATAATTCTGAGCAAAAATGAATTTTTGGAATCTCATATTACGCCCTGTCCAAAACCAATTTCCACATAAGCTAAAATACATTCATAATAGTATTAAAATTTGTGCTTATATTTTCTTGATCATGCATTATTTTTGACCGATAAACTTATTTCGACATTTGACAACGTTTTTGTAGAGTATATTATGTTTAAAGTTTGAACCTCATTTTCTCAGTTTGACAGTTGAGGGACATGGCATACTACGGATAACTTTAGGGCGACGATGTAGGGTAAGGAGGGGCAGCGCCGACCAGTTAACAGTCAATGATTTTTTTAAAGTTAATAAGATGTACAATGGATCCATTTTTTTCATTTCGAGTCGTACATTATTGTATATCATATTTCTATAAGTATTAGTTACATGAATAAAACAATGATTTAACAATTTAATCATTTCTAACAATCTGTATTTCGCGGGCTTTGCCCCACACCGGAGGGCAAAGCCGACCGCAGCTTTTTATGAAAATCAAAACATTTGAAGATAGGAAAACATGATGGTTCGCGTCTGTGGTATTTTATGTGCTACAAAAATTACCTTTCAACATATCCAGCAAGAAGAATAAGTTATTTTTAATAAAAATAGTGATAGCTGTGATATAACCTCTTGAAGCAGTTGCTTAGAAGAATATTGTTATGATAAATAAAAAATGGTTCAAACAATTATTTATGTTAAATTTAATTGATTATTGCCTCCTTTCAAGTGAAAAGTGGGAAATATTTGAAAATTTCTGAAATAACCGCCACTTTCTGATACTATGTTAAGATAAAATTGCTAGAAACAATGATGAATTATTTAAGCACTTGATCATTATTCCAGGAAAATAATTTTAACAACGCTTTCTAAATACTTTCAACTTTCTAGCGAAAATTAGAAAAATAAACAACCATCATTTTCTGCTAATCTTTATAGAGGTTTCAATAACGAAATGCTTGGAAAACAGGAAAAATACACAGATTTTTTAGGAAAAATAGAATTAATTCTTAACAGTGAAAGTAATGTAGGTACTGATAATAATTCAAAATGATTTAAGTTCGTAATATTTTAAGTAAAAATATTGCTTTTTGAACAAAATAGATAAATTTTGAACAAAATCGTTAAATTTTCAACTAAAACAGTGAATTCACTGGTATGAAAATTAATATTGCATTCAAAAAAAAAAAAAAAAAGAAATGTAAACCAGAAGTGAATTTTCAACTACAATAATTCATCTCAAACCAAAAAAAAAATAAGTTTTCAATTGAGTAGAAATACTTTCAACGACAACATTTTTTCATCTTTCATCAAAAACAATTGAATTCATTCAAACAAGATGCCTTCTTAACAAAAGAGTTGATTTTTCAAGTGATTTTTTGGAATTAACGCTGAAAATACCATTTTTGTTTGGAATTATTTTCTTTATAAGTGGAAAATCAGACTATTAGGTTGAAAATGATGTATTTTGTCAAAAATTCCTTTATCTGGGTAAAAAATTAATCCTGGTTGTTGTAAATGTTCATTATTTTGGTTGAGGATTCAACTGATTCATTGAAAAATCATCTTTTTCATGCAATTCAACTTGTTGCGATTATTTTTCCTGTAATTCATTGTTCAAACTAAAAATTTACCTATTAAAATTTCAACAATTTAGTTGAAAACTTATTTATTCAAAAAAAAAAATCGTCATATGATGGAAAATTAATCGTTTTGGTTGAAAATTCATCTTTTTAGGTAAAAAAATCAGCTTTCGGGTAAAAAATGCAACTGTTCGGTTACAAATTCCTCTTTCTTGCTGAAAATCCAACTGTTCTAGTAGAGAATTGAACTATTTCATATTGCTTACGCAATCACACGATTTTTATAAACGTGAATATCATATCTTCATATAATTGTTTCACTGTAGTGGTGTAAACATACACTTGAACACCTGATAAAATTCTTAATAATTCCTCATCAAACAAATGTTCGTATTAGGTAGACTTATTGCTCAATTATATGCGTGAAAGATCTATTAAATCTATTAAATACCAAAACTTTCCACATAAGTATTAGGTCCAGGAAATGCAAACATTTTGTAGAGTGACATCAGCATCATTCCTCACCCAGCACTGCTTATTCTTAGGATTAAATAAAGCATGCATCGGGCGACAGACGTAAAAGTGAGTATATATAGCAGCCATTTTTGTATCTGTTGTATCGCGAACTTCTTGAAAATTTAGATTTCTGTTTGCTATTAACTTATCCACTGAGGAGATATGAAGATTCTCACTCAAATACAACTTCTTCTTTTCGCTAGCTTCCTGAATTTTAAGCGTAAGTGTAATGTATTATTAAAACTATTATGTATTATAAATATGGCATATAAAATTTCAAGCATATTTGCTCAAGAGCTTACATTTAGAATTGTTAGATTCTAGAGCGTCCAGTTTCATGCTTTAATGTGTTGTAATATATTCAAACTAACTACTATTAACGAATTTTGCGTAAGATTCCCATTTCCGGTTCCTCCATGGCCAGAATGAGTGAAAATTTCCTAATACTAGACAATGTCTAATATATTATAATATCAGATGTTAGCTTCACATTGCGCAATTTTAGAATGAAAACTCAAAACTACTCCCAAACTCACTTTATCATTGTTAATTGCACTGGCCAACAAAATAGAACCAGCGAATTCATAGAACAGAAAGTATTTTTTCTGATGTACGTAGTAGAAGAAAAGGCATGTCGCTAATAAACGCTTATCTTTAACAAACAATGATCAAATCTACCGAATAAAAGCAGCACCAAAGATGGTGTTTCCTTATTTGAACATTTTCAAAAGGAATGTAAGATACTTCAAAATAAACATTTGATAATTAAATCCTGAATCCTGAAACAATTTGGATTATAGTTTTTTTTCAATTTTCGAAATCAGTCTGAAAATGGTGTATTATTAATTATAGTATTTCTGTACATTATTTTAGCTGACATTACATTAATGTAAAGTGAAGTTAAACCTCGCGTCTTTGTTAGAGATAGCGTTGAATCAACAATAATTAATTTGTGCTCACGGATTTCATCTTCTATTGCGTAGTTATATGAGCAAACTATGTCATTTAACAAACAAGTATATTATCATAGGCTCACAGACTTAAGAGAAATTTCAGAAAATCTTAATTTTTTTCTATGTGCAAAGGCTTACTTCATTACTTTTATCATGATGACAACATGCTTCGCTAATTTCTAATTCAAGTCGAAAAATTGCCATGAAAAAAAAGTACTTCAAATGGATAAACAGACTATCTAGATTTTTCAATATATTTCTGCTTTTAATTATTCGTTCGGTCATTTTTAATTTCATGAATACATAACAGGGTGAATTTTTTTGGCTATTTTTTATTCAACTTGTCAGTGACCTCTGATTTATTTTAGAATTAAGAAAAAAATATTTCGAGGTAGCTCAAGGACATTGTAGGTCAAAATTTCTTATTTACAATTAAATTGATGCTATTTATTGATTATATATTTCTGACGCGAATGAATTGTGCTCTTTAAAATTCAATATTGCACTAAAATTTTTTTCAGATGTTTACAATCACATTAAAAGGTGGTCCAAGGCTATTTTAGGGCAAAAATTGCTATCCCTAATTGAATTGACGCTATTCATAGATTTTTCATTTCTGACGTGTATGAATTTTATTCTTGACCAGTCAATATTGCACTCAGATTTTTTTTCTTTGAATTTTTATAATGACATTGGAAGGTGGCTTAGTCATTTTCTCAATTAAATGTTTATGGCCAACCAAGATTTCCTCTTTCTTTTTTAAAAGGTGAATAATTACCCCTTCTCCTCTGCTTGTGATCATTAATCCTTCATAATCACAATTTCACAACGAAACTTGATCATATATTAAGGAAGTTGCTATATCCTACTGTTTTCAAGGTTCTATATTTTAAATTTAATACAAAATTTACAAAAATAAATACCATGGAAAAGAAAAAAATTCTGAATGACCATTTTTCGCAAAATGACCTTGAATGACCTGAAAGTTATATGACACGCGGTTATTAAACCTTTTGAGTAATTCTTTTGCCGCAATGAATGAACTAATACTGTTTCTCAAAAAAGAAATAGGGAAAATTTAAGTGATTCAACATTTTATCAAGAAAATAACCTTGAGCCACCTTTGGATGTCATTTTGAAAGACTGAAAAAATCTGGGTGCAATTTCGACTTATGAAGAACACTATTCATACGCGCCGAGAATGTATAATCAATTAATAGCGTCAAGTTAATTGAGAATAGACATTCTTGCCCTAAAATGGCCTTGAGCAACCTCTAAATATTTTTTTTTAATGCTGAACAAAATTAGATACAGTACATTTGATTGCGACCAGTGATGGTTCAAAGTTTTTAAAAGTTTAAAGTTGCAAGTGCAGGAAAAATTTTTCACTATGAATTTTTTCTTACAAAATTAGGTGCAGACGGACAACCACATCCACTTGAACAGCACCACTTGCCTCAACAGCACCACTGGCTTCAACAACAGAACTTGCCTCCTGAATACATCATTTTAAGAATGCATGATAACTGTATTTATCCAGAAAATTATTTATCTCGCTGCACCCCACCGTCTTTACCCCACTATTTGTTACATAGCGATCGGCCCCCTCAGCGTTATTACGCTATTATATATTTTGAAGGCGAAAGTATATCTACTACTTTCCACAATCCACCAATTAATATATTTAACCAGCATAATCTTCGGCGTCATACTCCTATGACCGTTTATTTTAATATAGACGGAGAATTTTATTCAGCTGACCAGTTTGAAGTGCACCATGTAGATTCATTTTTATTTCAGCATTCATACGAAGGTGTTCCAGCCAATTATCCAGAACCTTACACCATCTTTGTAGGACTGCCAATAGGTACTGACAGGGTGTATAGGGCACGTTTAACACACCGTAGGATCGGAGGGAACGATCATTCTCATTCTGGAACAGCCCACGTGCTTGACTTGCTACTTTAGAGACATCGAGAGCTATATCCTACAGTGTAGAAATTTCGATACCCAATAGATATTTCAAAGATATCTCAGGATGTCTTTAGAATATCTCATTAGTGTCTCATTTATATGCCGAGGAAGTCCTGTCAATGCAAGTATATCTTGAGCAATATATCATGTATTATCAATCCCCAAAATAAATAAGCTCATTGTTTATCATTGTCGCTGTTGAACTTTATTGTATATTAAGTGTTTCGTTCATGAATTTATTTACTCAGATGAAGGAATAATTGTTCAGAGATTTCAAAAAAGTACAAATGTTATTATTTATTATTCTATTCATTATGTAGCATCAATCATTGGCAAACGGACAACACGACTCATGGTGTCTCAATACGTCGAAAATTGATAAAGATGAGCCTAAATTCACAGGACTCTAATATACATTTCTTGTTAGCAATTTATCTTTTTGGGATTATAGTTGATTTTCCTTTGTTGAAAGCTCAACTATTTCGTACAAAATTGGTCTATATTGTTAAAAATTCATCCAAAAATAATCATAAATTGTTAGGAAATTGATTTTGCTCACAGGAATAATGTATTACCTCATTAACATTGAAAATTTTACAAAAAGTTGATAATTGCAAAGAAACAACAACTTTTTAGCACTTATCTAACAGAGGATAGTAGTTATAAACATTAATAAACTGTGCAAACGAATATTTTTGTTTACTTGCACTATTTATTACCTCACAAAGTAAATAGTGAAAAAACGTTAAAAATTTCAGAAAAACCCGCAACTATCTGAAATCAACATAAAATAAGATATTTATAAAAAATAATTATGTGTTTGAACAATCATTCTTTTTGAAATGAATTAATTATCAAGTCACTCTAACATCAGCGAAAAATAGACAAATCGTTTAAAATGTCAGAAAAAAATGTGACTTTTTACCAGTATGCAAAGAGATTATTAAAGATGATAACAATACATTGTTCAAACAATCACTCTGTAAACTTGAATCAATTATTTTGTGACCCTGAATGAAAAGTGCACAAAAAGTTAAAAATTGCAGAGGAAAACCGCATCTACCTAGTATTAACGCAAAAGATAGAGCTATAAACAATGATAATCTGTTTGAGCAATTATTTTTGCTAAGTTGGATTTTCAATTCAAAAATATCAAATGTCAACAAAATAGATGAATTTTCAGCCTAAAAGGAAGGTGAATTTTCAACTGGAATAATGAATGTTGCACCAACAAAATTAGTTTTTACCTGAGTAGAAGCATTTTAAACGAGAACATTATTCAATCTTTGATAAAAAACATTTTAATTCCTTAAAAAAAGATGACTTTCCAACAAGACATTGAATTTTTCAACTGATTTGTTTTGGATCTTCACGCTGAAAATACCAATTTTCTACAAAAAAAGTTTAATTATCAACTCTAGAATATAATTTTTCAATTACAAAATCTATTTTCAATCTAATCGCTGAATTTTTTGCAAAATAATTAAATCTTCAACCCAAAAGGGAGCATTTTCAACAAAATAGTTACATTATGAACCAAAAAAGATGAAGTGACTTTTTGCTGAAGTTGTTGAATTTACTACAAACTAATTACCTTTCCGACGCAAGAATGATCTTTTCTAGCCAAAAAACATGAATTCCCAAACAAAAAATCAATACCTGATGTTTCATCAAGAGAGAATTTTAATTTTTTTCAGCAGTTTAATTCAAGCAAAAAAGACGAATTTTGTACAAAATAGATACATTTTCACCCTAAGAATATTGTTTAGTGAAGAGAGAAAAAAATCTAAACGAAATTTTTGAACTTCCAATCCAAAAGTACCAGTTTTCTATAACACAGTTAAATTTTCAATCCTAAAATATGACTTTTGTAACCAAATAGTTAAATTTTTTACCCAAAAAGAAGAATTTTCAACAAAATGGTTAAATTTTCACCCAAAAACGATTAAATTTTGAAAATATTGTTGAATTTTAAACCCAAAAATTAAAATTTTTGAAAAAATGTGATAGTTGATATTTCGAACAAAAATTTTTTTTATCTTAAATAATAAACAATTGATTTCAACGAAAAAGGTTATTTTTAACCACGTAGCTCAACTTCATACTGAATTAATTGAATCTTCAAGCTGAATGTACGAATTTTCAACTCAATAATAGATTTGAGGCTTTCACGATGATTCATCATGATAAATTTAAATAAAAAATTTAAAGCCAGACAAGTTCAGGAAACGTCGTCAAGATCCGTAGTTTTGCACACGATTGAAACGCACGAAAGCTTTCAATTTCAAATTTTAATTTATTATAATGAATCATCGTGAAAGAATTAAATCCATTATTAAAAAACTCTACGAGAAGAGTTTTCTTACCAAAACTAACAATTTTAGTGAGCTCAGGTCTTTTTAAGCTAAGCTCCTAAAATCTTTAACTTTCTTCAAACGATGTAGGGACAATAAAATCGTCTCAAAATTCTTACAGTTGGAGAGACATTTGGGAGCATCTAAGTCCAAATCAATTCTCCATAAAACAAGTTTGCCTCTCTTGAAAGAAAGAATACTTTATACCAAATTTGTCTTGCACATTACCTCCAATAAACTATTACAACTTCACCTTTCCCTATCAAACACTCTCAGATTTGACATTTGGTCGACAATGGACCGCATATCATTTAACCAATTCCAATGGATTGAAGATCTTTCGACTCAAAAACAAAAAATAAAATTTGAGGAATTACTTCCAGTAAGGCACGCACCATTAACTCAGACAGTTACAAAACATCTCCAATCATACTCTCAGGAAGGAAATGATTTCAGCGTTATCTAAAAGATATAATTTTGCAGTAGCTCCCTTCAAAATCTTTAAAGAACAAATCATAAAGGCAACACAACAAAAATAATGGATAAAGGAGACTATAACAACAAAAGCATAAACCTTCTAACTGACGATACATTTAAAAACTTAGAAAAGACCCCACACAAACAATAGTCAGCGACACAAAAATCCTTCTAGAAGAGTCTGAACTTGACAGCCGAACAATATCTAAATCAATACCTACTAATTCAAACTCTCCAAGACATAACGGACTACCAAGAATCCAAAAAAACAACATTCAACTCAGACCGATCGTCAGCGCAATAAACTCACCAACTTACAACCTAGGACGCTTCCTCACCAAAGAACTGAATCCTTTCACAGAAAATTCCATCACACACGTTCAAAGCTCTTTTCACTTCATCAGAAAGATACAACAGGTTCACAATCTACCCCAAGACATCCTAGTGAGTTTCGACATAGTATCTCTCTTTACGAAAGTACCAATCTCTGATGCAATCGATATTAATTAATCCTTTGCAAACTTTCCCTCCGATTCCATACCTCTGATAGAACACTGTCTCAATGATACCTACTGCTCTTTCGATAACCAATACTACGAACAAACTTCAGGAGCAGCAATGGGATCCTCAATCTCACCTGTAATAGCCAACATCTGCATGCAAAATCTAGAAACTGAAAACGTTAACAAATCCAAGCCTAAATCGGAATTTTGGTGTCGCTATATTGACGACACTTTTGTCATCTGGATACATCGACTAGATGAACTACACAAGTTCTTTGATTTCATCAATCAATTACACCCTAATATCCAGTTCATCAGGGAAGTTAAACAAAACGTAAAATTGCCTTTCTTGGACGTACTAGTTCACAAAAGATCTAATAACGCATTAGGACATGAAATTTATAGAAAACCCATCCATACAAACAGATACCTACATTTCTTTATAACAGATAAAGATAACTTACAAAAGAAATTACAAAATTCTAAACAAATCCCAATACAAAACGAATACACAAGCAAACGAATTGAGAAAGGTATCAGAAAATACACTCAAGAAAACAAGTCAACACATCCCACTAAAGAAAGAGAGAGATCAACGATCAGCATCCTACCCTAGATTCAAGGTATTACAAAACAAATAGGAAGAACTCTCAACAAACACAACATCCAACAAAAAGTCGAACCACCTGCAAAAACAGTAGAATTTCTTAACAATTCTAAAAAAAGAGGCACCTCACAGTGATCTGGGAGTAGATAAAATCCCATGTTCTTGTGGCAAAGCCTATATTGGAGAAACTGGAAGGGCGATGAGCCAACTTGTAAAGGAACATGAGAGTAAAGTCAGGCTAATACATTTCACACAATCAGCACTAGCTGAGCATCATATTGAAAGATGAGATAGCATTTTGTTTGATAAAACAACCGTCATCGCAAAAACCTACAATATTTTTCCACGAAAACATAGAGGAGCAATCGAAATCTAAAAACACCCTAATATCATTAATAGGGACATTGAATATAATACCAATCCGATTTGGCTTTTCGTCCTCCCGGGTTTTTTAAAAAAGCCTTGATTGGGCAATCAAGTTCGAGCAGTCATACCATGGGGCCTTTTGGCCAATCACAAGCTTCGTAGAGAATATATATATAAGAACAACATAACCTGAAACTTCAGTTTCAGGTCAGTCCTGAAGAAGTGAACTGCAATGTTCACGAAACGTCGACAAGATTCGTAGTTTTGCACACGATTGAAACCCGAAAAAGCTTCAAATTTTAAATTTAAATTCATTATTTCTACTCAATAGTTATATTTTCAAACAATAGGAGATGAAATCCCCCAAAAAAATTTAGTAGTTAACATTTCAACTGAAAAAAGATGAATTTTGAAGAATATATTAGTAGTATGAACTTTTTTGTAGAAAATTTACCTTTTAGCTTGAAAATTCAACTTTTTTGTTAAAAATTAATCTGTTTAGGTGAAGTATACAAATATTTTGTGGAAAATGTAACTATTTGGTTGAAGAAACCCTTTTTTGTTAAACATTCAACTATTTTGCAGATAATTTGTCTTTTTAGCTTTAAATTCAAACAGTGTGGTACAAAATTACACTACTAGGTTGAAGATTTAAAAAACTTCAATGATCATTCTTTTTTTTTGGTAATGATTAATATTTGTGGCAAAAAATTCAACTATTTTGTTAATGATTCTTTTGAAATTATATTTCAACTAAAATTCTAACTATTCTATTTTTTTTTTCGAAAAATCTACTGCTTAGTTTAAAGTTGAACTACTTTGTGAAAAAATATTTTTCTTTTTAGATTCATCGTTTTGCTTATGCAATAAAACGATTTTTATAAACGTCAAGATCATATCTTCATATAATTTTCGCACTGTCGTAGTATAAACATACACTTGAACACCTGTTGTGATTCTTAATAATTCTGGACCGAACAAATTTTCTTATTGACTAGACTTATTACTCATATATATGCGGAAAAGATCTAGTGAATACCAGAATTTCGTGAAGTGATATCATCATCATTCCTCGTCTGGCTATGTTTATTCTTTGGATTAAATAATGATTTATTTATCGAATGACAGTCGTGAAAGTAAGTATATATAGCAGACATTTTTGTCTCAATTCTCTCACGAACTTTCTGTGAACTTTTATTTCTGTTTTCTATCACGTTATCGACTGTGAAGATATGAAGATCCTTACTGAAATACAACTTCTTGTCTTCGCGGGCTTCCTGAATTTTAAACGTAAGTGTAATATATTATGAAAACTATTATGTATGATGAATATAGCATATACGTCTAAAAAATATTCACTTATGCGCTTACATTTCGAATTGTTAGTTTCTAGAGTGTCCAGTTTTAGGATGAAAGTTTTTTTTCTTGATAAAACGCTATCTCTCACGAGGCTTGAATGTGTTGTAATATATTCAAACTGACTACTGTTAACAAATTTTGCGTAGGATTCACATTTCCGGCTTCTTCATTGCCAGAATTAGTGAATCTTTCCTAATACTAGACAATGTCTAATATATTTTACAAAATCAGATGATTGCTTCGCATATTGCAATTTTCAACTGGAAACGCAAAACTATTTCCATACTATTTCCAAACTTACTTCATTATTGTTAATTGCACTAGCCAACAAAATTTGACTAGCGAATTCATAGAAAGGAAAGTATTTTTTCTGATGTGCATAGTAGAAGATAACGCAAGTCGTCTAATGAACGCTTATTATCAACAACTAATCATCAAATCTACCGAATAGAAGCAGAATTAAACATATGGTACTTTCTTATTTAGACATTTTAGAAAGGAATGTAAGATACTTGGCAAAAAACATTTTAGAATCAAATCCTGTGGGTTGAAATAATTTAGATGACAGGTTTTTCTAATTGCTATTTTTTTAAACAGGTTTATTATTTTTTATAGCATTTATATACATTTCTTAGCTGGCAGGACTTGCTAGAGATACTGTTGAATCAAACATAATAAATTTGTGCTCACGGATTTCCTCTTCTATTTCCTGGTTGCATGTGCAAACTATACCATTCAACAAAGAAGTATACTATCATATGTTTACAGTCTTAAAAGGAGTTTCAGAAAATCAGACTGTTTTTTCTATCTGCCGAGGTTCAATTTATTGCTGTTATCATAATGACAAAATGCTTTGCTTATTTCTAATTCAAGTTAAAAAATTACCATGTAATGGAAAGAACTTTAAACGGATAGACAGACCAGCTTGATTTTCTCATATATTTCTGCTTTCGAGGTTTTTTATGTCAAATTTTTTCTGCTGAAATTACAAATCGTGCAATAAGTTACATATGCTCGCTGTCAAATACTTACATAGTTGAAATAAAATCTGGTTTCTTTCTGCGTTTTTTGATGCATGAAGTGGCATCGAAAAACTACTTTCGATGAAACATTTTTAATTTCATGAATACATACTAGGGTGATTTTTTTGTTTTTTTTTTATTCAACTTGGGACTTGTAATAGTGGTTCCTTTTGCGGAGAAAATGACCTATGATCTGTTTCATAATTCAAATGAAAATGTATTTAGAGGTCGCTCAAAGCCACTTTAGGGCGAGAATGGCCATTTTCAATCAAATTGACGCTATTTATACATTATTCGTTTTTGATGCGCATGGATTTCATGCTTGACTTGGTTTTTCACTCTTACCGAACATTATTTGTGAATATTTAACATTAAAAAAATAATTTGATTAAGAGGCATCAGGTAATAAATCAAATTATGCACGGAACGAAAAAAAGTTTCAAAATAAAATTATTCACCTTGAAAATATCTACGAGTTTTCTTTAACTATTTTCCAATAGGACGCAAACTTTTTTTAATTATAAAAGGTAACATTGAAATTGAAACATTATGAGAATGTGCCCGCACAGTGTGTAGATTTTTTGACAACAAGAAAATCTCCCAAAAGAAGCTACCGAAATATTTTTAGCTCCTTCATTTAATATTTTGTTTTACATAAATTTTTATGAAAAGTTGATAATTTTTTTTTTAAATAATGTGACTTCTTCATAATTATAACCTTATTTTAGTTCACTGATATTGATTGAGTTGATAAATATACACGTCAATTGAATAGGAATTCATATTTATCACTTTCCTTCAGCAAGTATAACATTAGTTCATAAAAGTTTTTTTTCTAATGCCCAGGTACAATAAATCCATTATCTTGATTGAATAATTCTCCAAAAACGTTTCTCAGGGTGCCAAATATATTTTGAAATTGTCTCTGTTTGTCAAAGGAAATGCTCAAGGAAAGAAGAAAATAAATAATATAAATTTTACTCTATTAAAAAATTCTATTGAAAAAATTATCAAAAGAAAACTCGTAGATCTTTTCCAGCTGAATAATTTTACTTTAAACGTTTTTTCGTATCTTGCATAGTTAGACCGTGAAATTTAATTTCATTATTTTTTATAACATTTTTCACGACTACAACAAACTATCTATGTGTCTGATAGAAAAATTGTTTCATAAAAATTTGTAGATATTTTTGATATAACCAATCTCACTTTTCAACATTTTTCCGCATCTTGCATAATCTCACTGAAAACATAATTTTTTATTGTAAATTATATGCAGATGACTTCCACCTTCAGAATTGTTCGCATGATTAAATTGAAAAATAGTCACTATACGCTCGACTACAGTGTTTAACAAATTCTCCAAGGAGTGATAAAAACGATATTTTGTATTTGATTCTGCTTATTGACCCCCTCTTTTCAAAAATTTGACGTGATGAATTATTTTCGTTTCAAGATTCGCAATCTACGTAATAGAATCTTTGTAGGAATTATATAGTATTGACTTATGAAGAACAAAATTCATACGCGTCAGAAATAAATAATCAATAAATAGGGTCAATTTAATTGAAAATGGGAATTCTTCTCCTAAAATTTCCTTTAGCGGCCTTTTAATGTAATTGTAAAATTCTGAAGAAAAATATAGGTGCAATATAGAATTGTAAAACACACACTTAATACGCGCTGCGAATAAATTGTTAATGAATAGCCTCAATCGAATTAGGAATGAGTATTTTCGGCCTAAAATGGCCTTGAGCGACCTCTCAATATTTTTGTCTGCAACAAATCAGAGTTAATTTTCTCGGCTCAAGAAAAAATTTGTGGGAGTGCAAAGTTGAATTCAAAAATAAAGCAAAAGCAATCACACTAATACATGCAATTGATTAGTTTTCGACTAGTGATTGTTCAAAGTTTTTAAGATTTTAAGTTACTAGTGCAGGAAAACTTTATAAATATAAATTTTTTCTTGCAAAATTAGGTGCAGGCGGACAACCCAATCCACTTGAACAGCACCACTTGCCTCAACAACACCACTTGCCTCGAGATAACATTATTTTACGAATGCATGATAACTGTATTTATCAAAATAATCATTTCTTTCACTGGGACCCACCGTCTATACCCTACTTTTTGTTATATAGCGATAAGGTCCCTCAGCGTTATCACGTTAATATATATTTTGAAGGCCGAAGTATATCTACTACTTTCCGCAATGCAGCACATAATATACTTGACCAGCATGTTCTTCAGCATCATACTCCTATGAACGTTTATTTTAATATAGATGGAGAATTTTATTCAGCTGACCAGTACATTCACTTTTCTTTCATCAACCATACGGAAATGTTCCAGCCAGTTATCCAGAACCTGGTACCATATTCGTCGGACTGCCAATAGATATTACTAATAGGGTGTATAAGGCATCATTATTTCTTTCCAAGATGATATGTTTGTGGAAAACGGTCTGTAATTAGTAAACAAATTCATATTTCGAAATTTGAAAAACTGCGTTGCATTCTGGACACCTTAAGGATCGTCTGTGAATTTTTTCAGATTTTTCAAGACGTCTAGCTAGGTTTGGGAAGCCTTGAAAGTCGAGGCTTAAAAAAAGTGCCTCAAAACCCTTGTTTTTTGGCACGTTTTACATCAGCGCTATCGTAAATTTTTTTTAGAACAACAATATACATATCTCTCAATTCGGGAGACCTTAAGCTTTCACGTTTAGCTGGCCAAAATTTTCTGCGATTTATGTTTAACGAGTTGGAAGCATTCAAAGTGAGGGTCGCGTACTTTTGACGCCGACTTTAGTAGATCAAAACCCGTTATCCCGTAGACAAAACACAAAATTCATACCCTAAAGACCTTTTTTCTCTGCAAAAATATTTTTTCCATCTTATGTGTATCGAAACAGCTCATCAGACTATGTACAAATTGTGTAAAAATATCTACAAGTTTTCTATTCTTTAGCTTCAATTATTTTTAACAAAGTTAAATGTTATTTTTTAAGAACTTTCTGGAGCTTAGTAAGTCTGCGAAGCTATTTTAATTAATATATAAGATGAAGATTCATTTCTATGCACAGAATATATGAAAATTTTATATTTATTTACGTAAATTATTCATAAGAATGCTAAAAGTTACGTGTTACCAAAATTTTGTAGTTTAGTAGGTCCGATAAGCTACTTTGGAACATACTAGACAGCAAAGAATTTTTCTTCGCAAAAAAATGATGAAAATGGTCTATTTTTTAACATTCATTATTTTGAACGAAGGTAAATATTAAGTATTAACAATTTTCTGAAGTTTAAAAAGCCTGGGAAAATATTTCGATAGACATATAAGATGGAATATAATTGTATTAAAAAAAATGTAAATTTTATATTTGTTATCTTCAATTGCTATGTAACAAAGCTAAATGTTAAGTATTATTTTTATGAATTTTAATGAGTCTCTCAAGCTACTTCATTATATATTAGTTGACGAAGAATTTTTTGCCATGTAAAAGATTGAAAATTGTTTATTTTTTATAAAATTTGTTTATAATGATAAAATTGTGCAATAAACAAATTATTGGCGTTTTTTGTATCCTCAAATCTGTCAATAATTGAAGGCTGTAGATTCTTTCTGAATCTTTTTAATAGTCCAAGCTATGCACCTAAATTTTACTCTAATTATTACAAAAGTATGAAAATGGGAATAAAGGTTCGATTTGACATTCGAAAACTGTTTAGAGCAGGTACAACACATTTTTTTTCATTCTTTTTTTAAATGCTATACTTTTCAACTAATTAAGAAATTCAACTTTTTTTGGTTCTAGTGAAATATTTCACACTTTTTCGAAATCCGCCAGAACATTTGAAAAATATTGAAAAATGAAAAAAATAGCGCTGATTTTTCTGAAAATAAATAATTCTAATTTTTTCAATGTGCAAGATACGGAAAAAATGTTAACATGGCCAAATTTGTTCCCCTTTAAATGATTTAAAAAAAGTTTCTTTACTCTCATTGATATTTCTCAAACGACTTTTTTGTTATTCAAAAAATGAAATGTTGTAAAAAAATGCATATATATGTATATATTTCGAAAATAGTAGAAAATATTAAAAAGTGTTAGAGGACCCTTTTGTTTAAATAAATGTTCAGGTATCAGATAAAATTAGGCTTAGGGAACCCTCTTCTTAGGCGCTTGCTGCCTAATTTAACTAATACTCATTTTTTTAAATGTTTTCCAGGATCATTAGCTACAGGGTAGATATAAATATGAGGTTTAGGGCCAGCAGTAGCAGCGGTCTTCTACTCTGGAGTGGTCGACTGTCTGATCCTACAGTGGATGAAGAGTCAAACAATGATTTTCTTTCTCTTGGCTTGGACCAGGGATACCTCACTTTAGCCTACAATCTTGGATCTGGAGAAGCCACACTTAGATATAATCTTACTAGATTAGACGACGATTTGTGGCATCGTATCAGAGCCGTTAGGCAAGTCCCTTTTTCTAGAAAAAAAACAAAACAATTCTTATACTTAGATCACGTCTCATAAACTAAGGCTCTTATTACATTCTTATCATTTTGTTTAGAAACGAGCAATGGTCATCTCTTATCGTCGACAGCGGACCCGGCATTTCAGTATCATCACCAGGTCAATTACGACAATTAAATACTGATACGGGCCTCTACATAGGTAATTTTCATTTTCAAGCTGTAGATTCCTGTTACCGACCTTTACCGACATATCGAGTATTCGAGGGTTCGTGTCCATGTTAAATTCAAAAGTTTAAAGATTTATCGTGGACTCAAGTCCAGTCTGAAATTATTCAATTTTCGGCATTTCCAATTTAAAATCGTTCAATTCGATGCCTTAATGTCAACAAAACCTCTCTCGAAGTATACGTCTAAATCGCGGCAAACAACAGAACAGTTTAGTAATTTTAGTCATTTTTAGTAATTTTAGTAAAATTATTTTGAATACACTTGTATTCCTTTGAATTCAGTTTAATTACTTTAAATGCACATCGAATTCCTTTGATATCTTTTGAGCTCTTTAAATTCTATACATTCTTTTTCATTCTTTTGAATTGCTTGGGATGCTTTCAAACTCTTTCAAATTCTCTCGAATTCTTTCAACTTCCTTAAAATCTTCTAAATTCCTTCAAATTTTCGGGATCATCTGAAGTCGTTAAATTCGTCTAAATTCCATGAATTTCTTGCATTATTTTGAAGTCCTTGAAATTCCCTGAAATC
The DNA here is from genome assembly GCA_011634705.1 of Andricus grossulariae. Taxonomy (NCBI): domain Eukaryota; kingdom Metazoa; phylum Arthropoda; class Insecta; order Hymenoptera; family Cynipidae; genus Andricus; species Andricus grossulariae. The sequence continues at coordinate 228,523,398 of JAABKJ010007545.1, forward strand.
GTGGAAGTATATGAATTTTTTGAATTTGTGGAATTCCCTCAATCACCTTAATTTGTTGAATTTCCTGAATTGTGAGAATATCAAAGACTTTACAATAATGCAAAGAATTCAGAGGAACTCAGAAGAATTAAGGAAGTTCAGGAATTTCAAAGCGTTCAGGAAATTCAGAGATTGTAAAGGATTCAAGTAATTTTAGGAATTCAGGAAATTCAGAGAATACAAGGAATTTCAGGAATTCAGAATATTAAAGGAATGTAGAGACTTCAAGGAATTCAGAAAATTCAGGGAATTCAGAGCATTCCAGAAATTTAGAGAATTCAAGGACTTCGGAGAATTCAATGAATTAAGAGAATTCAAGGAATCCAGATAATTCAAGGAATTCAGAGAATTCGTGGATTTCAGAGAATTCATTGAACTGAAAATTTTTTAGGAATTCAGAGAGTTTAGGGAACTCTAGTTATTCAAGGAATTTAGGAGAATTAAGGATTTAGGGAATTCAGAGATTTTCAGGAATACAAATAGTTTAAGGGATTCTGAATATTCAAGGAATTCAGATAATTCAAGGAATTCAGAAAATTCAAGAAATTCAGAGAATTCGAGGATTTTAGCGAATTCATCGAACTGATAAATTTTTAGGAATTCAGAGAATTCAGGGATTTCTGGTTATTGAAGGTATTCAGGAGAATTGCGGATATTAGGAAATTCAGAGATAATCAGGAATTTAAAGAGTTTAGGAGATTTCAACTATTAAAGGGATTCAGGATAATTAGGGATTATAGGGATTTCGGAGAATTTAGGTGAATTAAGGGATTAAGAAAACTAAAGGGATTTCAGGAATTTCAGGAAATCAGAATATTCCAGGAATTCAGGCGATTGAGAGAATTGAATGAATTCCGATCATTCAGGGATTTTAGATAATGCAAGGAATTCTGTGATTTTTAAGAATTCAAGATATTCAGAGCATTTAGAGAATTGAAGGAAGTCGGAGAATTAAAGAATTCAGGAGTTTCCAAATATTCAAGGATTTGATGGAATACGGAGAATTGAAAAAATTTCAAACAATTTAAGGAATTCAGTGTATTCAAGTAATTCAGGATATTTAAGGAATTCAAAGAATTTCAGGGATTTCAGAGTGTTTAGGTAATTTCGAGAATTTGGGATGTTTCAGGAATGCAGAATATTCAAAGATTTCAGATAATTCAAAGAATTCTGAAATTTTCAAGAATTCCTCATATTCAAGAAATTCAGAGAATTTCAAAGATTTCAGAGCATTTCATGAATTGAGGCAGGTCATATAAATAAACATTTTCAGATATTAAGCATAGTAAACAAAGAATCAGGAATTAAAAAATATTTAAGGATTTCAGGAAATGCGGAGAATTTAAGGATTTCAGAGAACTTAAGGAATTCAGACATTTTCAGGAATTCAGAAAATTCAAGAAATTCACGGTATTCAAGTAATTTAAGATATTCAAGAAGTTCAAAGATTTCAGGGAATTTCAGGAATTCAGAGATTTTTAGGAATGTAGAGAATTCAAGGAATTCAGTGAATTACGAATATTTAAGAAATTCTCGATATCCAAGGAATTCAGAAAATTTCAGGGATTTCAATGTAGAATTCCGAATGTTTTGAAATATACTAGAAATAATTGTGAACAATATTCTGAACGAGAGAGTATTAATGACTAAACCTGTCTGTTTTTTGCTGCATATAATGTGTAATAAAAACGCGGGGCTAACTCAAAAATCAGAGTTAATCTTATAGACGTACACTCTGAGAGTTTTTTTTAACATGGAGGTATCGAATTATTAAGACTTATTTGAAATGGTCATACAATAAAATATTCAAAAATTAAAAACAAATAAATTTGGGTGTTTCATAGTCAGTCAAAATTTATCTAATTTCGAGGGGCTTACCACTCTGAAAATCTGGTTTTCGGCAAATCTTTGAAACATTTTGAAATATTTTGAACTCTTTGAAAAACTTTTAAAATCTTGTAAAACCTTTGAAATTTTGGTAAATATTTAAAATGTTTTAAAATATAATTGAAATTTAATTTCAAGGTGGTGCGCCTGATATCGTCAGGATGACAGGGGGGAGGTTCAAAAAAGGAATCGTGGGCTGCATCAGCGACCTGGTCCTCGACTCCGATTTTTCCGTTGCACTTTCACGGCCAGAATCGGCAACCAACACCAATTCGTGCATCCCCTGAGAAAGTCTCATTTCGCCTCAGGGCGATCAAAACCTTGGGGAGTGGAGCTAGGATATAAAAATTTTTGGATTGAAAAAACTCCAGAGAAGAAAATGGGAACCGAAGCTGTTTTAATTTTGTACAGATTCCCTCGTCACCATTGAATGACTTAGGTGTTACCAAAAAATAGTCAGCGAAATTATTATTATTATTATTACCATATTCTCGCCCCCCCCCCTCTAATTTCTCGAGGCAACATTTTTCATTCCGTTTTTCCACTTTAAATTTAAGGTAGAAAATTAATTTGAAAGTTGAGTAGTGAAAACATATCAAGAAACTTTAGCACTGCCACCAGAGCATACCTTGGAATAATTCAGCTCAGTGGTTCTATTCTAAACATAGCTTTAAGGAAATTAATTTAATTTATTTACGGTTTTTTTATAACTTGGAGGGGAAGAAATTTCAATAGAATTATAAATAGCGATGGGAATAAAAATGTTGCAGGGGGAGTAATAAATGGGACAAATTTAGGAAAAGACGAGTTGGCCTAATAATTCTGGAAACAATAGTAGAACCCCTTCGCGTCAATTTCCTGACACCAGTCCGACCGTAACTTTCAACTTTTAAGTGTAAATACCCGAAAAATGTGATTTTTTCTTCAAATTATCTGAATTTTAATTTAATTTTCGAATTACATTTGAAAAAATAACATTTAATTTTGATCCGAGTCGGACATGTAAATGTGTGTAAAGATTTGCAAGGGACGGACCAAAGTTACTTATGATTGATAAGATCGATCAATAAGAAAAGCCGCCATCATAAAATCCTTGCAATAGGCAACTAGTCGATTATTTACAAAACTGCAATAATAATTATAATCAAAAGGAATTTCTTAAGGAAAATAAAGAGAATTTTATTTTGCTGGTCGGCCCTAATTAATAAGAAAATAATCCCATGTGTATAATAAATATACTATAGAAAAGTTCTGATTTAATGTATCAGGGTTAGTATAAAATTTGTAAACCGGTGGGGAAAATCACAGGTCAATACGTATGCACATCATATCTAGAAAAAAGAGAAGAGATACTACGATTTAACAAAATTAGATGATAACGATAAGGGGTCTCTCCAAAATTACATAAGGTTTATTCATTTTTTTTCTGAAACTACTATTGAAATGAATTAAATATGAATAAAAACAGCTTCCGAATGACTTTAAATATAATTTTTGGAAGAGATTTTTCAATTTCGTCTCTTTATATTAAAAAATAATAAATTGATTCTCACGGATGAAAATGGTCCTTACGAAATTTATGAAGGGCCCCTAAAAAAATTTATCGACGTCACGAAAGTTATTTTAAAGCCAAGGTGTAAGCACTATTTCCAACACATCGTAGAAGCAATGGGCTATAGTCAATTTTGTACGAGTGTTATTTTCTGGAAACTATATTATAAATATACAACACAAATATAAAGTATACATAAATATATATATATGCACTGAGAGCTCGATCAGTGATCACGTAACTAAAAGGGGAAATAATGAATAACAAAGGGAGAATAAAAAATTTTTATTGGATAATGAAACGTCGTCTTAGAAAATAAAAGTAGGTATATCACCAGGTGTAAATGTAGAATTCTAAAATCTACACACGTTCTTTTCTTATTTCACGACTTTGTACGAGGCGACAGCCTTTTGCAATTGTATGAATGTGTGTTTGTGTATATATCTAAGTCTCCTTAACGGCGACTTGTATGCAAGGTTTCAATAGAACAATTTTTTGTTTATTTACTTCCGTGAGTTAGTTCCTTTTTAAATAATAATTTAGAGTGATAAGGGAAACGGAAGCAATCAAGAAAATCATTGATATTTATTGTATGAAAATATTATATAATACAACAGTGGTATCTCTATGCCATACTCTCCAATCTGGGGTTAGCCGGCTAAACTCTCCAACCTCGTTTTGTGCTGCCCCGCAGCGCCACGTACGCGTACGTACGCATAGCGACGTTAGATGCCAGCACAAAACGAGATTGCAGAGTTTAGACTGCTAAAGCCAGATTTGAGAGAGCATATAGGTGTCGAATAGAAGTTTCATATCCGGAAATCGATTTGTATCAATTTTTTTTATTTTAAAATTTTTCTTCTAAGAAATTTTGCAAAGCAAGTCCCGTTGAGATTTGTGCGTATATTGTACAGTTTGCATAATCAGATAATCATAAGATACGATGTATTGCATCTAATGTATGTGTTAATGACGAAATTGCGTGATATTAGCGATACACTCCATTTTTTAAATTTTGTAGATGAGATTTTGTTGTCTATTTTTTTTTATGACTGATGATTCACGGATCTTGAGGGAAAATGGATCTAGAGTAAATTTTGTAAATTTTATTATTTCAAACTTTCGATTTTTGATTCATCTATCTTTAAAGTATTTAAATTTGAATGTTTACTTACAAATAACAAAATCATCTAATTTTCAAGCTTTCAGCTTGAAAGCCATCAAATCTGAAACTTTACTATTTAAAATAATTCGAAATTTAAATTTCATCTTCAAAATTTCATCTTCAAGCTCAAAGCTTAAAATTTTTTTAATTCTGAAGTTTTTCAGTTTTGAAATTACATTAAACGTTTTACACATTGAAGATTTCCAACATGGAAGATTTCTACTTTTATGTTACGAAATTTCAACCTTTAGAGCTTCCCACTATGGAAGCTTTTTTACTATTATTGAAAGTATTTCAATTTCTAAAGCTTAATTTTCTTATGTTCTTGAGTTTAAAGATTTTGACTTTGGAGGGGCAAAATTTTAGTTTTTAAAACTTCGAGATTTAATCTTTATTGGTTTTAAAATCTTGGAATTTTAACGCAGTCAGCTTTAAATTTTTCGACCTTAGTAAGTGAAAATATGAATTTCCAAAATTTGCAAAGCCTTTTCGTTATTTCAAGACTTTCACTTTATAAAAAATCAATTTTTTATGTTATCAATTCTAATTTTGTCAAAATTGAAAGCTTTCGACTTCAAAAACTCAATTTCAATTCTTAAAGCTTCTAATTTATAAAAACTTAAATTTGGAAGCCTTAACTTTAAATAGCTTCAAACTTAGACTCTCTTAATCTTTAAACCTATCTTTGTAAGCTTGAAATACGAAATATGAGAAAACTTTTTTTTTAATATTTCATTGTTAAATTTATCAAATTTGGAAACTCTTGATTTTAAAGCTATTAAAATTAAAAACTTTCGACTTCGGAAATGCAAAATTTCAATGAAAAACTTTATACTTTGAAAGTATTTTGATTCGCAAGGTTTTAATTTTTTGTGTGTTGTTTTAAAGCTTTCAAAGCTGAGTCAAAATTTGCAAATTTTACCGTTTAGAGCATACAAATTAAATTGAAGTATTTCTTATCACAAGCCACATTCAAACTTTCAGGATGAAAAATTTCTATTATTTTAGCTTCCAATTTGAAATCCTTAAATGTATATGATTATGACTTAGAAATAGTCAACATTTTTACATTCAAATGCACCAACAGTTTCGAAAAAATTAATTTATAAATTTTCAATTTGAAGAAGTTATAATTAAAAATTTTTTAATGGATTCATCGAAAATCGAAGGTTTCGGGCTGGAATTTAGATTTTGAAAGTTTTAAAATATAAAACGTCCAAATAATTTATCAACTTTAAAACAACCCTGAGATACAATATTTTATTTCTACATTATTTATCAGTCCCTTAATTAATAAATCACTTATAAATTATGTTTATGAAATTAATAAATTTCATTTCAAAAGTCTTTTAATTTGCAAATTTTAACGTTGAAAGCTCAAAAATTAAACTTAATATTTCGAACTGTCTACCGTTACGAAACCCCTTTTGCAGATCATTTAGAGATAAAGTTACGAGAAATTCCGTAATACTAGCCAGTGCCTAAATTATTTTGTATTACAAGTCACTTTCCAACTTACGGAGGAAAAATTTCCATTATTTTAGCTTCCAATTTGAAATCTTTAAATTTATATTAAGTTTTAGGACTAAGTAGCTAGGATTGTTTAATATTCTACACTCGCTCCATTTTTCCCTGGAGAATTCCGTTGGCACTTTTTTCAATATTATTCGGCGTACTCTAAAAATTATACATGTGTGATATGAAATCACAGTGACGGCAAAAAGAGAAATTCGATAAAATAGCAAAGTATGTCAGCCCAGTTGGGAGCTGAATAACAAATTGTTGTCTCCGTCAAAGAGGGAAAAGCGTCTTTTTACATCTGTCGTACGATGCCGTCAGATGCAATTCTAATGAATAAGAGTGCCAGTTCCTCGTGGTGCTGCTTTTTCCATTTCTGTATTTCGCCAAACGAATACGAAATATAAAAAGTAAATTTAAAAAATCACGAATATCATGTGACAGAAGGGATTTAAATTTACAAAAGATCTCTCAAATGAAATCTCTATTCCAATTTGCAACCAATGATTAAAGCTTTCCATTTTTCCATTACTCTCTATAAATTAATCTTTAATTTAATTCTGTAATTTAAATTCTTAATTAGATTCTTACCACACCTGGTTTGTATTGAATTTATTTCTATAAATAAATTGTAAGCACCGCGATAAGAGCTGCACGCAACAAGGCTGAAGTGAATACTTGATACATTTTATTCACTAAAAATTAAGCTAATCCCAGAATATCACCTGACACAAAACTGGAAAGAATTAATATATTGAACAAAATATCATGCTTACTGATATAGAATATTAATGTAAATGATAGATAATCTATTATTACTGATACTGATATATTTATACAAGGTGTTTCCTCGTTTCCCAAATCACGAAAAAGCAAAACTCGTCGGAAAACGACGCTTAGTTTCTCCTCTCAAGTCAATTATTAAGTAATCCATTTTATTTAAAATAACACACTAAAATACACACTTTCAGCAAAAAGCAAAAGCAGCTTAATATTCGACTTTTTTAAATTAAATATAGCTTTTTTAATTCTTTCTTTTTCGTTAAAAATAAAATGATGTTATCAATAGTTAATTAATTTCCAAGAATGAACTAAACATCGAAATTTTGCGACGTCTTTGTGCTTTCGAATTTAGTTTTCCTTGGGGAAACTCGCTATAAAAAGGGCCCAGGTGAAGGTGATTTGTGGGCCTTGATTGAACAATTTTTCTGAATGCAAATAACGATAAAATAAGAGCAATCTAAAGCGATTTGAGTTCGCTTGAATAATTAGTGTCAGAAAACACCCTGTACAGCGATGCTAGATCAACTATTTCTATTATGTCCGTCTGCAAAGTCTATTAGAAGAGTCTATCCTACCAACCTGTCCTTTTAACCCACGTGCACTTCCCGTATGTGTCTTTATACCTGATTGCATGTGTGTGCATCTTAATTGAGAAAAAGAGAATTTACGTATTTATTGACGCCGTTTTGTGGAAAAGGATGGCAGCAAAAATCAACTTTCATTATTGAAAATTGTCATTTCTTTGTCAAAGAATTCAAATTTGAAAGCTTCAATATTTAAAGCATTTAATTTGAAAATTCGAATTCTTTTAAATTATAATATAATATTAGCCAGTGAAAGCTTTAAAATAAAAAGCCTTCAAGTTTGAAAGCTTCGCCTATAAAAGTTTTTAAATTCAAATGGCTTTTTATATAGAACTCCAATTTCAGAGAGCTTTCGACTACAAGGATTTCACATTCGAAGACTTTACGAATTTCAACTTCAAAAGTCTTAAAATTTGAGAGCTTTAAATTCAAAAGCTTCAAAGTCTTGAGCGTTAATTCAACAATATTTCAATCAGCAATGTCTGAAATTGGTACCTGATAATTTGGATTTGAATTTGGAAGTTTACCAACTTCGAAGGTTTAAATTTTGAAACATTCAATTTTAAATTCATCAAATTAAATGCTTCTAGCTTTAAATTCCCCAAATTAGGAAGCTTTCATCCACAAGCTCTTCCAATTTCAAACTTTAAATATTTTAATGACTTCAATTATTTTTAAATTTATTTTTAAATCTTTTAAATTTTGAAGCTGTAGTATTTTGATAGTTAAAATGTTTCTCTTTCAAATTTTAAATCCTTTAAGTTGTAAGCTTCATGCTTAAAATCCTTGAATCTTTAAAGTCTTGAAATTTGGAAACTTTTTAATTTAAAGCTTTTTTGAAGTTTAAATCTTTGAATTTACCTTTTTCATATTCTCGAACCTTCGGATATAATAAATTATAAATTTGTAGACCTTGAATTTGTACTTCCTAAAAATTCTCATTAAATATTGCTGAACAAATAAATTTTTTATGATTCATCAGTATTGATTGGTGTCATCCTGTTTGTTGAAACACTTGTACGTGAATAAATTTATTGTATATCCAAGAAACTGCGTCTGCATTTAAAACGAGCGATTGACTAAATTAAACAATTACAAGCACGTGAATGGCATGTTTAATGTAAATTAACAAGCGCAAATTTCTCTACGAAGTCGAGAAAAAATAAAAAAATAATCTTACTTTACAAAATATTTAAATAATTTCATCCTGACGAAAAAACTTTATCGCATTTTATAAACTTGTCTAATTTGTTCACTATTCATAACGATCTTTAAATCCGAAAAAGTTATCAAAAATAAAAAGTTAAAATAAATAAATTTTTATATTACAGAAAATACTAGGAATACTGATCGAAGTATTTTCGTCAGGATAAACAAAATAAATACTTTACAAATTCGTTTTTTTTAATGAAGAGTTTTGACTCTGCTTAAAAAAAATATTTGAATTGATACAAAGATTCTATCTTCAATAGATTTTCTATTCCCTTGAAACAAATTTATCTTTAAGAGAAATCTATATTAGCACCAACTGTTCTCCTGTAAATAAAAGTCATTCTTTTTCGATTCTCTTCTCAGTTTCGCTATCAGCTTGAGGCTTTTTCAATATCACGTTTTAAATTTTCAATTAAGAGCATGTAAAACTTATCCGATTCCTACCGAAACTTTCAACTCGATACCTCATTTCGTGTGAACGTGGGTTACTTCAAAAAAATTTCGGTAAGATATGAATAAGATAAGTGATACATGCCCTTAAACAAATTTCTTTTGCAAGGTTCTAATTTTTTTTCTCCTTAGAACAGAATTACTTAATTTTAGCTTCAAAAAGAAAAGCTCTAGTTCTGTTACATATTTTTTCAAGGATGAAAATTTAAAGCCTATAATTTTCAAAAATCGTGATTTTGAAGAAGCACAAGAAACGCCGTCCTCTTAATCCTGTACCTATTACGCGTTAAACCGTTCCAACACACACAATGATTTATTGAAATAAATGTATCTTCGTACAACGCTAAGAAACCCATACAAACTGCGAGAAGGTGTGTTATGGTCAGCATTGTCTAAAACATTAATAAAAGAGATTTTGTAAATCAGGTGATCTCATCTTTTACCCACAATTTGCTCAATTATTTTCCAAACAGACTTAAACCAATCCTAGATTCCTCTTACCGAGCATTTACCGATACACAGAGAATTTGAGTGTTCGTTTCCGAGCTATTTAGAGCGACCGATTGCTTTAGATGTTAATAAAGGTCGGTAACAGGAATCTTTGATTATAAATAACCTAAACCAAATAGTAGGAACATTTTTTTATTAATACTTTTCTGAAATGAACAGTTTTTTATTTATTGAGTAATTTGTCTAATAGTTTTAAAACTATTTGACTTCAAAACTTTGACAGATTTCAATTTTAAATAAAACACTTTTGCATACGATTAGTATTTCAATATAAATTATTTTGATTTTAAAGGTTTTATTTACAAAAATTTTAATATTCTATTAAACGTTTTCTATTCTAAATTTAAAAGTCCAGTCAAAAAAGCTCTGAAATAACATTTTTAAGGCTGCATCAGAAATGGATGCATTTTTGCATACGCCCTATTTTTGGGGTAAGAAACCCGAGGAGAAACCCGAATCTGAAATTAATTTTCAGTCACAATGCTTTTCTCTCTCCGAAAATTGATTTTCCGAAGTTTTCCGCTTTTTTCGCAGGAACTACTCATCGTAACGAAAATATAATGCGACCACGTTGTCGAGGAGGTCATTTTACATATATAACGATTGTCAAATACATTTTGATAAGCGTAAAATCTCGAGAAACGAACGATTGATTGAAACGGCGATATATATAGATATAGTGCGCGTACTACTCTCGCCGACTCTTGTGTTTTGTTATGTTGTTGCTATATGTCTCACTGAACAGTTCGTCTTCTCCGCTCGTGACCCTGAGCATACGCGAGAGCGCACAAGCATCAGCAAAATACCTGGTCATACCGTAATCGAGTTCCGTGACCGACGCGATGGCTGAAGGTAGCCCGTAGAGCTTCTCTCCAATCGTAGTGCTTTTTTGAAAATTAATGAGAGTGCGTTAGGTCCTGCCAGTGAAAGGGCAGTGAGTGAAGGGTCACACACCCTAATCGTCGTGATAGGCCGTCAACGCAGGCCGTAATTGTTATGGCACACGATTGTAACAATGTTATGTATAAATGTTCTCTTTTTGTTATGTAACATTTACAGAACGTATCCGCTAAGTAATAGAATTATCTGGAATACCATCAATCAGATAGTCAATTAGTTCGCGCTTAGCCACTGGGACCCTATTTGCTAGTATAAGTCTTCAATCGAAATAATAATTTAACGTTTCGGTATATTTCCACGTTCTCTCTTCGATTTTTTTGCGAGGTACTATCCTACTTGACTGATAATCAAACGTGGAAGCTAATTTGTTAGGAAGGATATCGGCAAACAAACGTGATTGTCATATAAATTGTACACTTCATATAACAATTTAAATTATTCTTGCTACTTGTAAATGTCTACATTATTTTCTTCGAAGTTAAATTCGGAGCTAGATTTTGGCAGTACTGGTAGCAGCAGTCCCAATAATTCTATTGCTCAGTCCTGGATTTTGATTTGCATCCACATTCCTCGTGAAGAATAGCGTCACCTTCTTGATTGTTCAGTTGAGAATTATCCGTAATGATGCTTTGGATCCTAGCAGCTACTTCTAACCATGCATCTGACGAATCGTCTTCTGACGTATCTTCTTTGGGAAATCTCCTGATAATGTCTGCTTGAGTTCCTGTCGTCGAGAGATTACGCACCCGTAGTAATTCCTTTGAGGTAATGACCGTATACTCATTCGGATCCGCAGTTTGTGATTCATCCTCAGTGTCACTCATTTTGTTTCAACCATGAAAACCGAAATACAATAAAAATTCTCCTAATGTCCGAGGTGCCCGTCTTTAAGTCTTTAGACTCCCAAATACACGCGGCATTTAGACCAACTGATTGCACATAAACGCCGCTCCCGTTCGTTCTGGGGAACTAAAATGGAAATTTACTATTATTAGTTGGGTTGAGACCGTAAAAGTCCCTGACACTTGGGTAATCCCGTTGCGTCTCCTTGCGAGCCTAAGCGTGACCCCAAATCCCTCTCCATAGGGAGAGGACCGCAGCCACGCTGTTGGCTGATATCTCTGACTCACTGACGCAGTAAGCCCGGTAAATGTGCCTTGATCAGGTGAGGAAGGGTATCCCCGTCCGACTCTGAGTGATCCTCATCGGGCCATTTCAGAGTGCCGAGAATAGCGTCCGGATTTCGAGAAAGCAGCTTATCCAGTCCAACCGCCTCAGCTCCCTTCTCGATATCTGTGCAAAAGTTGATCCAGCTCTCTTGCTTTGCCTTACGTTTTGCACCCCTGTATTCATCCCTCATCGTTGTGAGTGAGGTCCATAGTTTCTTCGTTTTGCCAGTACTGGCACGTCCGAACCTCTCTCTGATTTCCCTGCAAAGCTCTTCGAGTTTCTTATTCTACCAGTGTGTCTCCCCAGCCTTTCGGACTCTTGCAGGTCGAAAATTGCTTTCATAATGAGCTTCGATAGCTTCCGTGAAAGTGTTGGCTGCCATATCTAGGCTTAGCTCCGTGGAAAAGTAATCTCAGTCCGTTCTTCTCGGATTTCTGACCTATTTGGAGCCACCGGGTATAATGGATTCCAACACGAACTCTATCTGTGAGTGATCTGAGATTAGGCATTCCAGTAGGTCATTACCTTTTGAGTTGATATCCGTGCTGCCCCACAAAGTATGGTGGGAATTAGCATCGCATCTCAGCAGTAGAGGAATACCCCTTACTTTGCAATATTCCACCAGTGTACATACCTCCACTGGTGGGTTGGTATCGCTGTCATAAGCGGGACAGCGTTAACTCCCTTCGCCAGTATGCAGGCCCTTGGCTTGGCCGCCTTGTGGTCTCTGTAACAAAAAAGACCAGCCCCCCTGATCCCCTTATGGTATCTCGAACTAACCAAAGTTCTTGGATTAGCGAGATACCTGTGTGCCTTGCAGCCATGCCTTTGTGCAAAACTGCAGAGTGGCATGGTGAGACCAGGAGCAGTCATTTAGGTCTGCTACCGATCTTTCTGTATCCCAACAGGCTCCTTCTATCCCTGGCCGGCAACCCTAAAGCTGGCCTGTTCGAAGTGATAGGAGGGCCTGTTGTTGAGGGCCGCAAAAGCCCTCGTCTGGCACTCAGGAATCTGCACAACTAGGAAATGTTTGGTGCCTCCTACTGTGTCCTCTTCCTGAGGCCTATCGTGTCTGACCATTCGCCAGGATGCTGTCTTAAGTGAGGGGTTGAAACCCTCCAGCAGCTGAAGTACCTCAGACCGGTCTTCCGGTTTACCCAAGTACCACGCCATAGCCTTCACCATCTTCTGAAGCAACTCAGCCCCACCCACCTTAAGCGCTGCACCTTCCTACGGCTTTGTCTCGACCACTGCTTCGAGTAGCCCCGGTAGCCCCGGTGGGGTGTCCTCTGAGCCACTACCTCTCTTCTGAGCCTCAGTGCTGGATGTCGGCCCTGTAGCTGCCGACGTTTCAGCTCCCGCAGCTGCTCTGCTAGCCTGCTGCAGTTGCCTCTTCAGTCTCCTTTTCAGGAAACCGTTGAGCCGTTTCTTTTAGATGGGGGACTGATTGGTCTCCCTCGTTACCATAGCCTCGTTAAGAGGGTTGGTCGATCCCTCGGCTCCCGAGGGAGCTGGGGAAACAGCCGCGATCTAAATTTGGCTTTCCGTATGGCTGGATGGGGAGGAAAGGTTTTTGTTAGACTCTTCAAGGCCCAACCCCTCTCTCCCTCCGCCAACTCCCTTCCTCCTTCCTTCGATTGTTGGTTTGGTTTTGCGTGATTCATGTTGATCCCACGGAAGCTAAGGAAATAAAAGTTCCGCGCCTGCAGAACACCGCATTCAGGGGTAAGACTGAATACTTGGGAGGTCGTCCGGTGTTCCCGAGAGGCCGTTAGGACACCTTCGTAACCCCTAGGTGCCAAAGCACCACGAGCACGATCACTCTACGCCCATGTCTTAGGGGGGTGGTCACATTGAGTGAGACACTCAGTGTTAAAATATCCGCTTGCAGACCACCATAACAAACGGAGGGCTGTTTTTTGGTCGCTATGGGGGCCGCTATTTCAAAGCTGTAAATCGGTCCGGGAAGGGCCTCGATCCAGGGATCCAGAAGGCCTGTGTTAGCTAGGCTTTTTCACCCTTCTACCATACCGTAATCACGCATGCCAGGAGAGCCCGTTTATAGGGATCCTTTCATTCATATTAATACGCATGCAGGTCGAGGTCTTTTTGACCCCCACACGCTTAAGCCTCTCCACCAACTACAAGGTGTTTCAGCCCCCGCCTTTTTGATAACCAATGATGAGATTGTGATTCGACGAATCCTTTATTTTTCAGCGACATAAAACAAAATCTGTTGTGAAGCGATTCACTAATGATTATGTGATTCACTGTGTTTCGTCATTATATCACATTATTCTAATAAAATGCGCTTTTGTTTAATGTGACGACACACATGGCGAGAACGACAGCAAGTGATGCACTTATGCTCGGAGATTTGAAAATCATCCAATTTTCACTTCGAACTCGCATAATCCAGACTGATACGGCACCTATGATTCTTAGATCAGACATGACACTTTTGAATGTATATTTATACATGAATACATAATTTATGAAACATAATGGGCAGAAAGCCTTACGTGCGTTGCGGATAAATTAGACACACCTTTGAACATTGATATATATTTATTTAGAATATTTAAAGAATCGTGATATAACACTTAACGCAGCTTAAGGTGTTTTTAACTCTAATAAGATTACCATAATGATATACCCATTGCTTGTATATCAAAATTAACATTAGTAATAGATGACTAAAAGTCAGTGATAGATGAGTAGAAGTCAGTAGGTCCTGACTTTTTGATTGTTGTTATATTTGGTTCATCCTAAATTTAATTTTGATGCTGGCTTGTTTAACTAAACAATAGTGTAATAATATTTACACCATCCTGCAAAACAAATAGAATATAACGATAGCAACGACAGTTGTTTGCAAAAATCTGTCATTCTTGTCGAAGTCGGCATATATAGAACTTGTTGTTTGGCGATCAAAGCCTTTTGTCATTATTAAATAGATTTTTTTTGAGATGATAAAAGAAATCGAATATCATTCGAGTTATTGGCTCTACTGATTTTTTTCCAGCCCTAACTCTTGGAGTTTGAAAAATGTCTATACTTGTCCCATTAGACCAATTGAGACCGATGTGTCAGTGGGGCCAACTTGCAATATCTGTTTGTGATTAATAAATTGGGTTACGTTTAATGTCAAAATCTGATTGTCAATAAATGTTTCATATTGTCTATTTAAATAGACAAGCAGAAATTACAAAATGTGGACCAATCAATGACTTTTCAACGCCCAGGGTAAACAAAATTCAAGATTTTTTAATTTTGATTACGTTTGATCCTAAAATCTGTTAATAAATAATATGTTACTCTATTGTTCATGTCAATAGTCAAGAAATAATCATAAAATTAGGAAAACCTGATGACTATCAAGAGTTTCAAATTTTTCAAACTTTAATTAGCTTGATGTAGAGGTATGCAAAAAAGTTGAAACTAGAAGTTCGATCGAGTCGATTCGAGTTTGTTGAATTTTGAGAAGAGTCGATTTGAGGACGATTCGTTCGAGTCTGGTCGAGTTCGTGTAGGTTTCAACTTTCCGAAAGCACTCTAGTAAGCTGGAGAGTTCTCAAGTACTCGAAACTTTCAGACACTGCAACAGTTTTGAGCTACTTGAAAGTTTCGGATTCTCAAAAGATTTCGGATAAAAAGACTTGAATTTTTTAATGTTTACTCCACATCTGTGTTCCGCAACCCGAGTTCTAGTCTCAATACTGAATCTCAAGTATATTTTGATATCATAATTTTACCTCGTTAAACGTGAATCATTTTAAAATAATTGACAATTATTTTAAATTTTTGTTGTTGCTGCTTGGCTGCTATCATTTGGACACTGAATCGTTTCAAGTGAGACGTGCAAAGTTGAAAGCGAAGGGCACCATATTTACACGTCCTCAGATGAGTGAATGCTATTTGCACACGTACACAGTTTTGAGGGTATGACCTGTACACGTGCTTACTTGGGAGGGCAACATCAACACACATGCACAGTTGAGAGTTGGGAGTGTCCCAGCTGTGCACGTCGAAATTTAGACGTGCACAGTTGTTGTCCCACTGATTATCGACGTGCACAGTGGGCCATCTGATCATCGACACCGTTGGACCGGAGCAAAGTTATTCCGTGAAAAGATGTCTAATACCCCCATCAAAGTATATTAGTCATCCGATTTCCTTGAAATTCTACTCAAATGTTTCGAATCCCATTTTTCTCCGCGTGAAATTTTATTATATTATTTCCTTAATAACACAGCACTACAAAAAGTGATATATCCGGCGCATCAGAGCAGTGTATCCTTGTGTATTTTGACCAGCTGAATCCGAATCCGTAGTCGGAATGCCGAAGTTAGCTTTTGTGCTCTTCCTAACGTCAAAAAAAAAAAAAAAAATTTGCAACACCCACCTCAAAAGTTGACGTTTTCGTGCTTCTAAACGGTGCCTAAAATACCTTATTGGAGCATACTGTTTGCGAAACAATTTGCGCGCATGCGCAGTTAGAAGATGGCTTACTTTAGGCATTGGTGAAAAAGCTGCGCGTGCACACTTTCGAGATGATGTACTTAATCACTGGCATAGGTAACTTTAAACACTGGTGTTGGTATCTTCTTGAAATAAATTTAGACTTTACTTGAACTTTTTGAAATTTTGTTGTCAAACCTTTTTCTTCCAAAATTCCTAATTTTGCAATGAACAAAGTCGTTAAAATTTCTTTTTCACTTTAGTTTCTGTTTAAAGACTTGTGTGCAAATATGGATCTTTGGACGATCGCAATAATTTTTAATATTGCAAAATAATTTTATGATAAGCAAAATTATCGGCAAATGTTGTTTTTTTTTCCACTTTGCTACAATAATTGTAGAAGTGTAAAGTGAAAGAAAGCATTTAGTGATTGAAGTTTTGTTTTCAGGGGTTTATAGCCGTTTTCATCCGCCGTACAAAAGGGCATAAGCGCCAACATTTGGCACAGCAGAAGAGTATTTTTTTTCATAACATTTTTTTACATAATTTTTTTTTCAACATTTTTTTTTTTGGCAACAAATTTTTTTAAAACATTTTTTTTCAACAAATTTTTTTTCTAAACATTTTTTTTACCAAATTTTTTTTTCAAACATTTTTTTCACAAAATTTGTTTTTTCAAACATTTTTTTTTCCAAACTTTTTTTTCAATAATATTTTTCACAAGCATTTTTTTGTCAAACCTTTTTCTTCCAAAATTTGTTTTTCAGAAATTTGTTTGCAAAATATTTTTTTCAAAAAAATTTGCTCACAAAGTTTAAAGATATTTTCTTTTAAGATTAGTATTTTCCGTTAACTCCTCCTAACACAACTTTTTCGGACGGGCGTTGCAAAAAATAGCGTGTGATACACAATCACCAACTTCGCGCACTTGTATCACAAATAACTATTTTCGTACATTTCACAGCTCCGCAAAAAGAAACAAAATTAGAAGTTCCGACGGACCAGACTAGTCAAATCTTATGTACCTTGGATCGCTGCATCTGAATCCGCAGTCAGAATTTCGAAGTTAGCTCTTATTTTTTTCCTAACGTCAAAATTTCCTAACATCAAGAATCGATTTTTTTTTTACATTTTTTAGGCTAGGATGAGAATAAGAGCTAACTTCGGCATTCCGACTTTGGACTCGGATTTAAAGGCCCGAAATATGTAAGTATTGACTGGTCTGGTCCTTTGAAACTTCTACTTTTTTGGCTCGCTGCGTTATTTATTATAAATTCATAAAATTGATAATTTATTTTGTTTTATTTTCTCCTATGCTTTTGAGCATTTGGAAAATAAAAAAATTTTACAACGGCACAATATGTAAGATAACTATTCGATGTCGAATATCACATTTCTCTATTCAATCGTTCTAATTAATATATATTTCAAGTATTAAAATTGATCCATTTCCTTTACTTTTGCAGAATTAAGTTCGCAGTTCGACACCTTACCTAATGGCATGCATACAAATTACGAATCTTTTTATGGTGGACCTTATATTCCGGACGCACCTCATTCTCCTGTCAGCACTTCACCAGAGAGACATTCGTCTCCTATTATGCCTTCTCCAGAGAAACATTTACCTCTTGTTAGTCCTTTTCCAGAGAAAGATTCTTCGTCTGCCAGGCCTTCTACCGAGGAACCTTCTTCATCTGTAAGGCTTGTTACTCTTGCCAGGCCTGTCTCTGTCGAAGGGACTGCAGACATACAGCCTGGAATAGTACTGACATACATTTTTCCTGCAAAAGTTAAGGCTTATATAAGAATCGATAATGAAAATTATAGCAAAATACAACCACACGAAACACATCGTGTCCTTACGAACTCCAAGGGTGAAATCTTGGGAATATTTGAGGGTAACATACTTCGCGCATTATATGTAAGGCCAAATCAATGGCGGGTTGCAATAGATATGAAATCCAGTAAGGCTATTCGAATGGATCCACTTGAAAAAGTCCTATTTTCTGGAAATAAGGAATTTCATATATATAAACAAACTAACAACTTCCAAAAAATTAACTAAATTTAAGGAACAAATGTCAAATATACAATATGGTTCATGAATCAAAGCCGGATGAAGGGGTTAAAAGTATATAAGAATTAAATTATAAATTCGGTGTCTTATGATTCTTAAGGCCTAAATATTTCCTGAATGCTGCAGTCAGTCTTTTCTGAAGCAAATCAATAAAGTTGCTGTTCATTTTTCTATGAAAATAATACAAAAAAATTTCGTATAAATTTTGCGTGATTAAGGGAAACTCATTATAGGACAACTATACTATTATAGAAAAAAATATACTATTATAGAAAGGTCAATTGAGGAAAATCATTAGAGAAAAAGTTTATTATAAAAATTGGATTTATTTTACCTCAGTGATAAATATCAACTTTTGTGTGTAGAATGATTCATGCGAGATCGACGCATCATTCGTATACATGATTCTGCACCCCCCGTAATAACGGCTGTCATCCCCCACCAAATTCGCACCGTTACCCCTCGCGGTGAGCTTAACGACTGAAAAAGTTTGACTAAAATGGATCTAAAATCTGCTAATGCAAAAAGTTTCTTTATCGCTTGGATATCAAAAATCAGCTGAATTTAAAATCTTACCTGCTCCCTTTCGCGAGTTATGCGCATTTTTAGTTTTTTACATGACGACCTATACTACAAAGCTTGTAATCGTGTTCATTAAGTACAACGCTATTTCAAGTTTACCTTTTTCCCAACATATATCAAAAATAAGTTTGTGTTGCTTATTTTTTTCTAACTTTGTTTGTATCTTTTGTATTTTTTATATGTTATCTATTGAATGGTATATATATATATATATTAAATTATATATTTAATGTTATGGATGAATTTAAATAAGTGTTTTTCAACAATATTTAGAAATATAGATTACTAAATAATTTTTAAAATTATAAGTGGAGCGAAGAAAATTCTATTACTGCTTTTAATAGCTGTAAAGAGTATGAGTTGTGCTGTATGCATGTTACGTTGTTACGTGCTGAGAATTTTAAAAAATCACGTTGTATATATTCTCCGCTTTGCTCTGACCAATACCCTAATTCATTATTGTTTTTTATCAAACGTAAACTTTCTTTTACGTGAGTAAGAATTACGTGAATTTTTAGTGTTTCGGAATGTTCATCGATGCTTTTCAGAGCTTTATCTAATTTATTGATTTAAGCATCGGGTAAGAGTCCAACTTTTCCGGAGGTGAAACAACAATGAACAATTTTATTCATGGCTTTATAAGCAGTAACATAGGGTATGATTTTGAAAATTCCGACCGCTTGATATATTTCCGGATCTATTAGTTTGTCAGCTTCTTTTAATAGCGTTCTACACACACTTCCTTCAAATGGGTCTCCCTGGTAGTTCTTTGAGATAAGATTTAGCTTTCTAGGCCACAACAAAGCCTCATTTTGACCTACAAGAGGAACTAATCCTCTCAAAAAAAAAATTCTGTTCACATTACCTGATGCTTACATCAATGAATTAGACAAAGCTCTGAAAAGCATCGATAAACTTTCCGAAACACTAAAAATTCACGGTAATTCTTACTCACGTAAAAGAAACTTTACGTTTCATAGACAACAATAATGGATTAGGGTATTGGTCAGAGCAAATCGTAGAATCTATACATCGTGATTTTTCAAAATTCTGGGCACGTTACAAGGTAACATGCATACAGCACAAATCATACTCCTTACACTTATTAAAAGCAGTAATAAAATTTTCTTCGCTTCACTTATAACTTTAAACATTATTTACTAATCTATATTTCTGAATATTGTTAAAAAATACTTATTCAAATTTATCCATACCATTGAATATATAACGTATTATATATGTTACAGGCAAAGTCCGATGTGCCGTCACACCGCAGTCTGCCTGGTGCCTCCGCGATTTGACTGAGCGCAGTCAGGCGAAGTCCGAAGTAGCACATTCACTTCGGAGTCTGCCTGGTCAAATCGCGAAGTGCCCAACAGGCTCAGGCAAAGTCCGGAGTAAAAATAAAACCTTAGGGGCTTGCTTCTCCCGCTGCAGAGTGGGCTGGCTCGGGAATGCACAATTCGAAATAGTCTACAGGTCGCGATTGAGAACGGATTTCAAAGTTTTTTTTTAGAGATGATCAGCATTAAAGTTTTAATAAAACTTATGAAGTATATTCATCAATTTTTGTTTCAATATACTTATTTATTCAACGTAAGATTTTTCTCTAAGAAAAATTAAAAAGTAAACTCTATATGTATCATATTTAACGTAGATGTACTTAGAAAACATAAATAATTCATTTTAAATATTTGTATTGTTCTTTACTGTAAATAATTTCCGAATTCAAGCCTTTTCAGGAAAAGCCGATTATTTCAAGCAAACTTACTGACTATATATTCCTTACAAGTCACCAGTATATTATTTGTAATAATTATATTATTGATAATAATAATTGTTTATTGTTGATTTATTTGATGAAAAATATTTCAATATACGTGTCAAATGCTTTCTATTATAAAAGATGAATGTAAAAATAATTTACTTAATGTTGAAGTTAATTTGTATAAACAAACAGTTAATTATGTCGTTTTACAGTGGGCATTTTTCAAAAACTGGAATTGCTATGATTTATTTAAAAGAAATGATAGTCTCTGTCTAGAAACTCTCAATAATCAGCAAACATTATTATTATTAATAATTTTAAGAACAAATGTTCAATTTGGCTATCTCACTCAAAGACAGAATTTTTACTTTTCACTAAACCTTAGTATCATTGTTTAAAAAGTAATGAGGATAATTAAGATAACTAAGTAGGTTTATAAGTATCTAAATAAAAGGGCGGTGGGTTTTAAAAGTTACGAAAATAATACGATATTTAAAAAAAATTTGTTTTGAAGTGTAATTGATAAGAACTAGTTTTTAAAAATGATATCCAGTGCCTAAAAACTCTCAATAATTAAAATCATTGTTGTTATAAACCATTTTAAAACCAGGTATTCAATTTACCTATTTTAATCAAAGATCTTAGTAGCATCATCTAAACAGTGATTTTCGATTTCAATAAATTAATATTTTAAATGTTGATAACAAATCTTATAAACAAAACACCTATTACTGGCTCTTTCTTACTGAAAAGTCTTTTTGAAACATTTTTAAAGTCTTTTATTTTTATGATAGAAAGCATTTTACACGTATGTTGAATTATTTTTCATCAAATAAATTAACAATAAACAATCATTGTTATTAATAATATAATTATTACAAATAATAGGCTGGTGACTTGTATGGAATATATGAAGCGCTCAGAGGAAAAATGTGACACAGAGAGTTTTGGGGAAAAACAGTATAAAAAAAGTTTCGAAGAAAAACAGTAACCGAAAAAGTTCAGAGGAAAAAAGGTAAACAGAATCTCGAGGTAAAAATTTTACTCGGAAATGTCCGAGAAAAAACGTTATAGAAAATGTTGAGGGATAAAATGTGATAAAAAAAGTTCCGAGGAAAAACGTTACAGAAAATGTTGAGGGGAAAAATGTGATTGAAAATGTTCCGAGGAAAAACATTACAGTTGTTAAGAGGAAAAATGTGATAGAAAAAGTTCCGAGGAAAAACGTTACAGAAAATGTTGAGGGGAAAAATGTCAGAAAAAGTTCCGAGGAAAAGCGATATATATCAAACTTGAGGGAAAAAGTTTCTTCTGGAGTACCACAGGAAAAACTTTACTCCAGCAATTCAGTTTTTTTTTGTATTATAAGTTGATCACGAACACCATTAAAAAAACAACAAGAACGTCAATGTGATCGATATTTTTAATTTACCCGAATTTGAAAAATAGACTGCGAGAATGCACATTTTTAACTACTAAAAAGATAATAATTATTAAAAAGAAAAAATAAGAATTAACTATTGGAAAGATAATAATTTTTTATATTATAAAATAACTTTGGTTTGAAAGATTTCCAATGTTTCCGGTGTTTCCTAATATTTCACAATAATTTCGCAATAAAGAAGTTAGTCGACAAATTATATTTTACACAAATTTTGCTCAAGTTAAAAGATCGCAATGTGAAGAATTGGGTTTCTCAATAATTATGTTTTCAATATTGCAAAATAATTTTGCAATGAACAAAGTCGTTAAAATTTCTTTTTCACTTTAGTTTCGGTTTAAAGACTCTTGTGTGCAAATATGGATCTTTGGACGATCGCAATAATTTTCAATATTGCAAAATAATTTTATGATAAGCAAAATTATCGGCAAATGTTGTTTTTTCCACTTTAGCTACAATAATTGTAGAAGTGTAGAGTGAGAATGCAGATGTATGATGTTTTCTATGATTTCTAGTATTGCAAATCAGTAAATTTGAATGATTATCATGATTTTAAATAGTGTAAAATAACTGTGCAATGAACAAATGTGTCGAATACAGCTGTTTTTCTACTTTAGCTACAGTTGAGGAACTGTAAATCAAGTATGTACATTTTTGCGTTTCTTATAATTATTAGCATCGCAAAATAATTTCGTAATAAACAAATGAGTTGGGAAAGCTTGTTTTTTCACATGTTTGCTAATGTTTATCGAATGCAATATGGGCATTATGATTTTTCAAAAACTTCATTAATTTTGAATACTGCATAATATTTTTTCAACAAATTAATCGTTTGGAAGAGTCTGTATTTGTTACTTTTGCTGTAATTTGTTGTAACTGCACCGTGCTATCGCAGGTTTTATGTAGATTTATTTAGCTACAGTTGCAATAATCTTAATTATTTGTTTACAATACAAATTTTTATGCTATGGCACTTATCGTGGGATACTCAAGAAAAACTGGATATTGTTACATGTCGATGGTTTTTATTGTCATTGAAAAAGGGTACTACAATTGTTCAGGGGGCTTACACTAGTCATCATCGTCGTCGCTCACACCGGTTGCTAACCCATCATATTTGCCCATCACATCGACTTAAAAATTGTCTCGAATTTTTAGACTACAAAAATATGTTTTGAATTATCAGACTTGCAATTTTTTTCGAATTTATGGACTTAAACAATTTTTTCGAATATTCTTACTCTGACAACTTTTCTACTCTTTTATATTGAAAAATTTCTGGAATTTACAGACTTAAAAAATTTATCGAATTTTTGAACTTAGACAACTTCTCTATATTTGTTGTTGAAAAATTTGTGGAATTCACGGACTTGGAAAATGTTTCGAATTTTTGCATTTAGTCAACTTTTCTATTTTTGATGTTTGAAAATTGGTGGAATTTAGGAACTTGAAACATTTTTCGGACGTCAAAAATTTCTGGAATTGTCGGACTTAGTACATTTTTCGTACTTAAAATTGTACGTACATTGTACGTACTTAAAATATTCTTAAATTTTTGGGCATTGATAACATCCGATTGGCATATGAGAAATTTAGGTGGGCGCTAGGTCTGCTCTAAGAGTAAGTAAAATATTGAAAATTTGGAATTGTGTTGAAAATTTAGAGTTTCACATTACCATAATTATTATTTTATTTTAATTACTTTAAATAATGGATTATTAATCAATACTTTTTTACATCTTAATTTTAAAGTGAAATATTCGAAATTTTTGTCTGATCTACCCAGGAAACAAAAATCCATGAATGGGTATTATCTGATTCAGGAATAACAGTTCCGATAGAAAATTATTGATTGAAATTAAAATTTTGTGATTTAAATAGTTTTAATTATTTATTAAAAAGTAGTTAAATTAACAACCTTTGAGCAAATCCTAGCATACATAGTCTACTTTTAATTTATGTTTATAAAATCTCGTTGTCACTGAAAGTTAACAATCGATAAGTTACAATCTTTGGGTTATGAAATTTGACATTCACCTTATATCAATCTCAAATTCACAAAAACTATCACTCGCGTTTTATTTTATAGAAATTTGTAGAAAATTACCTTTTTGTTCAAAATTCATATCTTAGTGTTGAAAATTCAACTATTTTTTAGAAAATTTGTCTATTAGATTTGAAAAATCATCTATTTTATTAGAAATTTCATCTTTTTTGGATAAAAATGCAACTGTTTTGTTGGAAATTCGTCTTTTTCGGTTGAAAATTCAACTATTTTCTTAGATAATGTAGTTTTTGTATAAAATTCATATCATGATGTTGAAAATTCAAATGAAATCTTTTTTAGATGAAAATTTAACTATTTGCTTTTTAATTTGAAATTTATCTATTTAAGTAGAAATATGCATGTTTCTTGGAGAAAAATGCAACTGGATTGAAAATTTAACTTTTTTTGTAGAAAATTACCTTTTTGTTCAAAATTCATATCTTAGTGTTGAAAATTCAACTATTTTTTAGAAAATTTGTCTTTTAGATTTGAAAAATCAAAAATTTGGTTGAAAATTCATTCTTTTTGGTTTAAAATTCAACTTTTTTGTCAAAAATTCATCGTTTTATGTTGAAGATTCAACTGTTTTCGTAGAAAATTACATTTTTGTACAAAATTAATCTTAGTGTTCAAAATGCAACTGAAATCTTTTTCGGATAAAAATTCAACTATTTTTAGAAAATTTGTCTTTAAAATTTGGAAATTCATCTATTTTATTGGAAATTTCATCTTTCTTGGATAAAAATGCAACTGTTTGGTTGAAAATTTAACAATTTTATTAAAAATTTACTTCTTGTTTAAAACTGATATTGAAGAGACAATAAAATTTTTTTTGAAATAAAATTTCTTCTTTTTTGAATAAAAATGTCACTTTTTGCTTGAAAATTAATCTTCTTTGCTTGAAAATTCAACTGCATGCATAAAAGTTGAACTACTTTGTTGAAAATTTATGTTTTTGAATGAAGTTCTATCTCATTGGTTGAAAATTTAACAATATTATTAAGAATTAATTTTTTTCTGAAAATTCATATTTTCTGGTTACAACTTTTTTCTTGAAAATACTTCTTTTTTTGTTTAATTTTTGGTTGAAAGTTCATATTTTTTAACTGAAAATGTAAATGTTCCATTTTTGGTTGAAAATTTATCTGTTTAGTTCGAAATTCAACTATTTGGTTGAATATTCATTGATTTTATTGAAAGTTCAAATTTTTTGTTTAAAATTCTACTGTTTTCCAGCAAATTTAATTAATTTGTTAAACATGCAAATATTTTGTTAAAAAGAAAATTTTGAAATACAACTCTCATCTGCTTGGTTGAAAGTTAAACTACTTTTTTTTGTTAATAATTCATCTCTTTAGTTAAAAATTTAACTATTTTGTCAAAAAATTATTTCATTCTTAGATGAAAATTAATTACTTTTCGTTGGAAATTTAAATATTCAATTTTTTGTTGAAAATTTATCTTTTTATTTTAAAATTCATCTATTTCGTTGAAAATTTGTTTCTTTTTCAGTTGAAAATTCTTTTTTTTTTATTTAAAAATGTAACTATTTCATTTTTAGTCGAATGTTGATCTTATCTGTTGACAAATTTGTGTATTTTGTTGAAAATTCAACAATTTTTAGAAGACTAAATTTATGGTTGAAAAATTAATATTTTTGATCTCAAACTGAACTATTTTGGTATAAAATTCAACTATTTGGTTAAAAATTAAACTAATTGTATAACAAATTAATATTTTGTGGAAAATTAACTGGAGAGAAAAAATGTCCGACTTCAGAATTCAACAATTTTGTTGAAAATTTGTCTTTTTTGGTAGAATATTACTATTTACATATTACATTTTTGCTTGAAAATTCATATTTTCGACTATTCAACTATTTTGTTAAAAATTCGTATTCTTTGGTTCAATTAAGCTGGTTAAAATTTCGTTTTTTTTTAGAAAATTAACTTCTTAGACTGAAAATTTACCTATTCCATTTTTTGTTAAAAACTCATATTTTTTACTTGATAATTCAACAATTTGATTAACAATTTATATAATTTGTTTAATATGCGTATTTTGGTAAACAATTAATCCTCTTTGTTTAAAATTCAATTGTTTTAAAAAAAATGTACTTTTTTTTTAGAAATATAACTATTTGTAATTAAAAATAAAAACTGTTTCAAAATTAAACTCTTACCGAAAATTTTCTTCTTTTTAGCCAGAAAATTCGTCTCTCTTGCTTGAAAATTCAACTATTTTTATGTCAATTTAATTATTTGTTTAAATAATCTACTATTTTACTTAAGTCATCTTTCGTGGTCGAAAATTCAACTATTTTGTTGAAAATTCCTCTATTTGAATTAAAAAAAGCTTTCAGAGTAGAAAATTCATCTTTCCTAGTTGAAAATAAAATTTTTCTTGAAACTTCAACACTTCGAAAAAATTTGTGTTTCAGGCTTTTATTTCTCTATTGCTCGAAAATTCAAATATTTGGTTGAACATTCGATTATTTTATCATTTCATCTTTTTTGATTGAAAATTCAACTATTTTGTTAAAAATTCGTCCTTTTGGGTAGAAAAAAATATTGTATTGTAGAAAATGCATCTTTTTGGTTAAAAATGGACTTTTTATTATAAATTTAACAGTCTTCGAAAAAATTCGTCTCTCTGGAAATTCAAATATTTGACAGAAAATTTAAATATTTTATTAAAGTTATCTTTTTTGGTCATAAATTCAACTATGCTGTTTAAAATTCATCCTTTCGGAATAAAAAAAAAATTGTTAAAAATTGAACTATTAATTTATTTTCGTTCTTTTAATCGAAAATTCAACTTTTCTTTAATTAGCTTTTTTTTGGTTTGGAAAAAATTTTATATAGTAGAAAATTTATCTTTCTTGGTTGAAAATGAATTTTTTTATTAAAAATTCAACTTTCTTCGAAAAAATTCGGCTTTTCGACTGAAAATTTTACTATTTGTTTAAAATTTAACTATTTGTCAAATTAATAAATGTAAATAATTTATTTGATTATAGCCTCAATTTTCTTACAGTTCCTGAAAAATCTTAGCTTTGAATAAAGGTAAAAAGATGACAAAATTCTCAAACAAAGGAATTATAGAGGATTTTGAGAAAACTAGGGGAAAAAAAGGAACTAGATGACTAATTGTGATCCCAGAAATTCAGAAGAGGAATAAATTTAAATAAATAAATTTTCGATTGAAAATGTCACTTTATTGTTTGCAAAAGTATACGTTATTCATGACTTGAGGTAGTTGACACCTTATGAGATTTATAATTGTCATACCGTTTGTTAATGTACCAAATAGGTCACATAAAATTGCAACTGCACTTTCGCGGAGGCGCAGGAAGTGCCATTTAAGTATGAGCGACGCAGGAAGTAGATGGTTCATAAATCAATCGAAATTTGTATACATTTTCTCCGGCGCTAAATTATTATTAATTATTATAATTTATTATCCTGCGTAAGAACAATGGTGCTCATTGTTCAAATGTTCAGTCCTCTATCTTTACTAAACGATAATAAAGCTTCCTTCTTGAAAAATTAAATAAATAAATGTAAAGAAATTTATTATTAATTATAATTCTACTCAATTGTTTATTAAAAAGTTTATAGCGTCCTCTTCATTTTTCTTTTTTAATTTTAAATTATTCTAATGTAATTATAATTTATAGTTTTGGTTTTGAAAAATTCCTAAGCTATTGGATGAATTATTCTGAAATTTCCACCAGGAAAATTTTAATTTCAATCTTTTGTCATAATTTCATAGAGAAACTGAGATGTCTGCGCTTCATTTTTTTTCTTTTTTAAAAAATAGCTTTTTTACACTCTTTAAAGTCATGCAGAAAAAAAAGTAGGCTGGAAATAATTTCATAGTCAAATTGAGATTTCTACGCTTGATTTTTTATCCTTTTTTTAAAATAGTTTTTTTGCAATCTTTAAAGTCAAATTGAGATTTCTACGCTTGATTCCTTTTTTTTTTAAATAGCTTTCTACACTCTTTAAAGTCATGCAGAAAAAAAAGTAGGCTAGAAATAATTTCATAGTCAAATTGAGATTTCTACATCTTTTCTTCTTTGAAATGAAGCTTTTTCACATACACTCTTTACAGTTATGCAGCAGAAAAAGTAGGCTGGAAATAATTTCATAGTCAAATTGAGATTTCTACATCTTTTCTTTTTTGAAATATAGCTTTTTCACATATACTCTTTACAGGCATACAGAAGAAAAAGTAGGCTGGAAATATTTTCATAGTCAGATTGAGATTTCTACGCTTGATTTCTTTTCTTTTTAAGCAAAAGCTTTTTCACACTCCTTAAAGTAATGCAGAAAAAAAAGTAGGCTAGAAATAATTTCATAGGAAAATTGAGATTTCTACATCTTTTCTTTTTTGAAATATAGCTTTTTCACATATACTCTTTACAGGCATACAGATGAAAAAGTAGGCTGGAAATAATTTCATAGTCAGATTGAGATATCTACGCTTGATTTCTTTTCTTTTTAAGCAATAGCTTTTTTACACTCCTTAAAGTCATGCAGAAGAAAAAGTAGGCTGGAAATAATTTCATAGTCAAATTGAGATTTCTACATCTTTTCTTTCTTGAAGTATAGCTTTTTTACATATACTCTTTACAGGCATACATATGAAAAAGTAGGCTGGAAATAATTTCATAGTCAGATTGAGATTGCTACGCTTGATTTCTTTTCTTTTTATGCAATAGCTTTTTTACACTTCTTAAAGTCATGCAGAAGAAAAAGTAGGCTGGAAATAATTTCATAGTCAAATTGAGATTTCTACATATTTTCTTTTTTGAAATATAGCTTCTTCACATCCACTTTTTACAGCCGTGCAGAAGAAAAAGTAGGCTGGAAATAATTTCATAGTCAAATTGAGATTTCTACGTTTGATTTCTTCTCCTTTTTAAAAAAAATTAGCTTGTCTACACTCTTTATATTCAAACTGAGATTTCTACTCTAGATTTCTTTTGTGTTTTAAAAAAATAGCTTTTTTACACTCTTTAAAATCAAGCAGAAGAAAAAGTAGGCTGGAAATAATTTCATAGTCAAATTGAGATTTCTAGGCTTGATTGCTTTCCTTTCTTGAAAAATGGCTTTTCTACACTATTTAAAGTCATGCAGGAGAAAAACTAAGCTGGAAATAATTTCATAGTCAAATTGATATTTCTACATCTTTTCTTTTTTAAAAAATAGCTTTTTTACACTCTTTAAAGTCATGCAGAAGAAAAAGTAGGCTAAAAATAATTTCATAGTCAAATTGAGATTTCCACGCTTGATTTCTTTTCCTTTTCAAAAAAGTAGCTTTTTTACACTCTTTAAAGTCAAACTGAGATTTCTACTCTTGATTTCTTTTGTGTTTTAAAAAAATAGCGTTTTTACATTTTTTAAAGTCATGCAGAAGAAAAAGTAGATCGGAAATCATTTCGTAGTCAAATTCAGATTTTTACGCATCTTTTTCTTTCTTTTTTAAAAAATAGCTTTTTTACACTCCATAAAGTCATGCAGAAACAAAATTGGGCTGGAAATAATTTTATAATGAAATTGAGATTTCTACTCTTGATTTTTTATCCTTTCTTTCATATAGCTTTTTTGCACTCTTTTAACTAAAATTGAGATTTCTACGCTTGATTTCTTTTCCTTTTATGAAAAAAAAGCGTTTATACATTCTTTAAAGTCATGCAGAAGAAAAAGTAGGCTGGAAATAAATTCATAGTCAGATTGAGATTTCTGTTCTTGCTTTCTTTCTCTTTTTAAAAAATAGCTTTTTTACACTGTTTAAAGTCAAATTGAGATTTCTACGCTTGGTTTCTTTCGTGTTTTGAAAAAACAGCTTTTTTACACTCATTAAAAAAAGCAGAAGAAAAAGTAGGCTGGAAATAATTTCTTAGTCAAATTGAGATATCTACATCTTTTCTTTCTTGAAATGTAGCTATTTCACATATACTCTTTACAGTCATGCGGAAGAAAAAGTAGGTTGAAAATAATTTCGTAGTCAAACTGAGATTTCTAGGCTTGATTTCTTTTCCTTTGAAAAAAAAACAGCTTTTTTACACTCTTTGAAGTCAAACTAAGATTTCTACTGTTGATTACTTTTGTGTTTAAAAAACTAGCTTTTTTACACTCTTTAGAGTCAAGCAGAAGAAAAATTAGGCTGGAAATAATTTCATAGTCAAATTGAGATTTCTAGGCTTGTTTGCTTTCCTTTTAAAAAAATGGTTTTTTTTTACACAATTTAAAGCCATGCAGAAGAAAAAGTAGGTTGGGAATAATTTCATAGTCAGATTGAGATTTCTACGCTTGATTTCTTTCCTTTTGTGTTGAAAATTTAATTTTCAACTGTCGAAAATTCAATTTTCTTTAATTTGCAATTGTTGAAAATTCAATTTTCTTTCATTTAGATCTGCTGAAAATTCAATTCTCTTTAATTTTCAACTGTTGATAATTTAATTTTCTTCCATTTTCAACTATAGAAAGTTCAATTTTCTTCAATTTTCAACTATGGAAAGTTCAATTTTCTTCAATTTTCAAATGTTAAATATATTCAATTTTGTTCGATATTAAATTGTTGTAAAATCAATTTTCTTTAATTTTCAACTGTTGAAACTTCAATTCTCTTTAATTTTTAACTGTTGATAATTTAATTTTCAACTATAGAAAGTTCAATTTTCTTCAATTTTCAACTATATAAATTTCAATTTTCAACTGTTGAAAATTAAAATTTCTTCAATTTTCAACAATGGAAAGTTCAATTTTCATCAATTTTCAACTGTTGAATATTCAATTCTCTTTAATTTTCAACTGTCGATAATTTAATTTTCTTCAATTTTCAACTATCGAAAGTTCAATTTTCTTCAATTTTCAACTTTTGAAAATTCAATTTTCTTAAATTTTCAGCTATGGAAAGTTCAATTTTCTGCAATTCTCAAATGTTAAATATTCAATTTTCTTCAACTTTCAATTGTTGTAAATTTCATTTTCTTCAATTTTCATTTGTTGAAAATTCAATTTTCTTCAATTTTCAACTATGGAAAGTTCAATTTTCATCAATTTTCAACTGTTGAAAATTCAATTCTCTTTCATTTTCAACTGTTGAAAATTCAATTCTCTTTCATGTTCAACTGTTGAAAATTCAATTTTTTTTAATTTCAAACTATAGAAAGTTCAATTTTCTTTAATTTTTAACTATAGAATATTCAATTTTCTTTAATTTTCAATTGTTGAAAATTCAATTTTCTTTAATTTTCAACTGCTGAACATTCAATTTTCTTTATTTTTCTACTATAGAAAGTTCAATTTTCAACTGTTGAACATTCAATTCTCTTTGAATTTCAAATGTTGAAAATTTAAATTTTCTTTAATTTTCAATTGTTGAAAATTCAATTTTCTTTCATTTAGAACTGCTGAAAAATCAATTTTCTTTATTTTTGAACTATAGAAAGTTCAATTTTTTTTTATTTTCCAATGTTGAAAATTCAATTTTCTTTCATTTTCAATCGTAGAAAACTCATGCAAAAAGTTAATTTTGTAATAAAAACAGGAGTTTAAGGTGTTATAATAGCTGTTGATAATTCAATTTCCTTTAATTTTGAACTGTTAAAAATTCAATTTTCTTTAATTTTCAACTGTTGAAAATTCAATTTTCATCAATTTTCAATTGTTGAAAATTTAGTTTTCTTTCATTTTCAACCGTTGAAAATTCAAGAAAAAAACTAAATTTGCATTAAAAACACGAGTTGAAAGTGTTATATTCACATAATTTAACATGAGAATTAAATAAATAAATATGTCAATGCTTAGAAAATTCAAATATTGAAAATACAATTTTCGTCAAAAAATAGCTGTTGATAATTCAATTTTCTTTAATTTTCAGATCTTGAAAATTCAAGAAAAAAGTGAATTTTGTAATAAAAAAAGGTGTAAAGTTTTTTATATTTACATAGGTTATCATGAGAATTTATTAAATAAACATTGCAATCCATAAGAAAATTCAACTTTTGAAAATTTAATTTTCTTCAATTTTCATCTTTTAAAAATAAAATTTCATTCAATTCTCAACTGTTAAAAACAACAACAAAAAAAGTAAATTTTGCGTTGGGAATAAGTTTTAAAAATGTTACTTTTACTTTATTTATAATGTGAATTTGATAAATAAATATTTCAATCCATACGCAAAAGTACACTTTCAAAAATTCAGTTTTCTTCTATTTTTGTCTGTTGAAAATTCTAGAAAAAATCGAATTTTGTATTAAAAACAAGTGTTAAAAATGTTACCTTTCTTTATAAATTATTTAGTATAAACAATTACAACTTACGAAAAATAATAATTACTATTAATTTCGGTAATATGGGTAACGAAAAATGCAATAATATGGATCAGGGGGTAATGTGATACACGAGGTAATATGACACATAGGGTAAAGTGGCACATGATATAATGTGGCACACCAGATCTATGTTTCTGATAACAATAGTATACTTGGGGCAAAATATAACTACGTAAAATGCGGTAATACAGGGTAATTTCGCATATGGGGAAATATGTTACATCGGGAAATATGACACATAGTGCAATATTTTATATTGCATAACATAGAATATTTAGTAACGTGACACATAAGGTAATGTGGAACATCAAATCCATATTTTTGGTTAGGTTAGTACATTTGGGGTAATATAAGGCAACAAAAAATGCGGTAATATGACATAAGGTAACATATATGAAGAAATATGGCACATAGGGTAATATAACAGAGTGCAATATGTCACATGAGGTAATATGACACATGGGGTGATGTGGCACATCCGGTGTTGGTCTCTGGTGAGGGTAGTATATTTGAGGTAATATGGAACAGAGATTTGTTTTTCATGGGGTAATTTGGCACACGGTGTAAAGTAGGACATTTGGTAGTGTGGAACATCGGGTCTATGTTTTTGGCCAGTCTGATATATTTAAGGTAATATTGGGCAACGAAAAATGCGGTCATACGACATTGGGTAATGTGGTATATAATACAAAATGGCACATAGGGAAACATGACACGTAGGACGATATGTCGCATGAGGTAATATGATACCTGGAATTATGTGGCACATCGGGTCTATGTTGTTATACTACCTCACATGAGATGATATGACACACAGGGTAATATGACATACTGTGTAATATGCCACCCCGGGTATTATGACACACCTGGTAATATGACACCCCGGGTAATATGACACCCTGTGTAATATGACACTCGGATAAAATGGCACACTTCGCAATATGACACCCTGTGTAATATGAAACATTGTGTAATATGACACCCTGTGTAATATGACACATTGTGTAATATGACACCCTGTGTAATATGGTCAATGGGGTAATGTGGAACATAGTGTCATTATTGTGCCATCTTTTCTAAGAACAATCTCGACTACATTTCACCGATTTTAGTTTGTTTTGAAATGCTTGTAGTCAGTATGGGATCCTCAAGAATTGATGATTTATCTCTCTCTACTCGACGCAGGTTGTGTCGCGCTTTACGAGTTGGTTTGTGTGTAGGTCCTATCAGTATGAATGCAAAGGACCTCCCGTAAGTGGTAGCTCTGGCAACAGGGTGCCACGAGGTCGCCAGTAAACCGTTACAGTTATGTCACGCCCACTAACTATTCGCTACTTCGCTTCTCATTTATTTATTTTTAGCTTGTTCGAATCAAACCCATGAGTTTGTTTTATGGGGTCCCAAAAAACCCCATAAATGAAAAATTTGAGTTTTGCGAGTTTTTGAAACTAATTATGATTTTTTTTTCTTTTTTTCGTACGCATTGTTTCTAATACAGAAAATGTTACTTTTTTGTCGATAAGTAGATGTTTAAATAAATTTTTTAAACAATTTATTATTGTTTATAGCAATTTTCTCTTGGAATAGAGTTAGAAATTCGCGGCTTTTTCCGAATTTCTAAACTTATTTTCAGCTTTTCAATTATAGTAAGGTGATAATTAACTAGGTTTAATTAACATAATTGTTTAAACAATTTGTTATTATTTGTTATAATATTCTCTTTGGATAATGCTGGAAAGTTGCGGATTTTTTAAAGTATTTAATTGTTTGTCAACTTATCACTTAGAAAGAGGTAATAATCATTGTAAGTTAACAAACCTAATTGTTTAAACAATGTATTATTGTTTATAAGTATATTCTCTTAGAAAATAACTAAAAAGTCACGGTTTTTCAGGATTTTTTAACTTGTTTCGAACTTTTCAATTAGGACGAGGTAGTAATCGATTAAATTTAACAAAGATTATTGTTTAAACAACGTAATATTTTTTTAAATAATATTCTCTTAAAATAATGCTACAAAGTTGCAGCTTTTTCTACAATTTTCCACTCTTTGAATAATAATTATTTGACTGTTATAATTATTTCAACTTAATAAATGTAATTGTTTAAACAATTTATTACTAATTTTAATAATATCGTCTTTGAATAATGGTAGAAATTGTGGTTTTTTCTGAAATTTCAAACTTTTTTGCACTTTTCACTTAGAGTGAGTTAATATTTAATTTAATATGGCAAAAGTAATTGTTTCAACAAATTATTATTGTTATTAACTATCTTCATCTATAATAATCACAGATGGTTGCGGTTTTTTCTTAAATTTTTAACTTTTTACCCACTTTTCACTTAGTGAGGTAATAATTAATGCAAGTTGATAAAAATAGTTGTTTAAACAATTTATTATTATTTATAACTATTTTCTCTTAGATAAGTGTTAGAAAGTTGCGGTTTTTTCTGAAATATTTGACTTTGCTTTGCCTTTTTAGTTATGAACAAATGATAAATAAACATTTGTTAACTTCAATTAATTATTTAACTCACTCTAAGTGAATCGTGAAAAAAAAGTTGAAAATTTTAGAAAAAACATTATTCTAATAGAATATTATCAACAATGATAATAAACTGTTAAAACAATTATGTTCGTTGATATTAATTAACTATTGCGTCTCTCTAATTGAAAATTGGACAAAAAGTGGAAAATTTTTTAAAAACCGCGACTTTCTGTCTCTATTTTGAGAGAAAATGGCTAAAAACAATAATAAATTGTTTTAATCATTTATTAATTCTCAAACAAGAATCTTGAATCGTTACCACAAAAAAAATGAAATTTGAACAAAATACAAGAATTTTCAACTAAACAAGAAATTTTTTAAAATAGAAGAATTTTTAACCAAATAATTGAATTTTCAGCCAAATAGCAAAATTTTTTGCCTACAAAGGTGAATTTTCAAAAAATTAATTTTTAATACAAAAAAAAGAATTTTAAATATTTTTTTTCAACAAAAAATGAAATATTTAGGTTTTCATAAAAAAAAATAATAATAATTTTACACAAAGAAACCGAATTTTCAACAATAGTAAAGTAAAAATTTTTACAAGAATAGTTCAATTTTCAAGCTAAAAAGATGAATTTTCAACCAAAAAAAGAAATATTTTTTGAATAAAATTTGGAATTTCTTACAAAGTAGATTCTTTTTTTACCAAATAGTTGAATTTTTAAACAAGATTATAAATTTTCAACAAGGAAGATTAATTTTCGACAGAAAAAAAACGAATCTTTAACAAATTACATAAATATGTAACTGAAAAAGAGAAATTTTCACAAAAAATTTTGATTTTTAAAGCCAGAAAGACGAATTATCTACAAAAGGGTTGAATTTTTAACATAAAAATATGACTTTTTATAAAAAAGTTAATTTTGCACGAAAAACTCAAATTTTTATAATCATACTTTAATTTTCTACCAAAAAGTTAAATTTTAATAAAAATAGTTTAATTTGTATCCTAATGGTTAAATGCAAATAAAAATATAGGAATTTTTAACAAAAAACATTATTTTCAACCAAATAATTTTCTACCAAACTGTTGAATCCTAATTTAAACCAGGGTAATTTATACCTAAATATTTACATTTTTAACCGAAAAGGATGAATTTCCATCCAAAAAGATTATTTTTTGTCAAAAAAAAACAAAATTTTACAAATCATATAAATATTCAAATAGAAAAGGTCAATTTTCAATAAAAATATTAACTTTGAATAAAAAATATGAAATTTACATTGTTAGTTAAGACCATAATTATCAACAACAACATAAATTAATTTTCAATAGTTACATTTTCAACATAAGATATGAATTATCAACTAAAATGATGAATTTAGAAATTGTAATTTATAACAAAAGAGTTCAACCCGAAAGATTACTTTTTAACCCAGAAGATTAAAAAAGATGAATTTTTAAGGAAATCGTTAACTTTTCAACCAAAAAGATTTTCTGTTGAAAATTTGTCTTTTTAGGTTGAAAGTTCAACTAAAATATTTTTTGGATGAAAATTCGAGTTTTATTTTTAATTTGTCTTTTCAATTCAAAATTCATCTATTTCAGTAGAAATTGCATCTTTCTTCGATAAAAATGCAACTATTTTTTTTTAATTCGTCTTTTTTGGGTTGATAATTCAACAATTTTCGTAAAAAATTAACTTTTTGTTTAAAATTCATATATTAGTGTTGAAAATTCAACTGAAATCTATTGTGGATGAAAATTCAATTCTTTTTTTGAAAATTTGTCCCTAATTAAAAAATTCATCTATTTTAGTAGAAATTGCATCTTCCTTGGAGAAAATTGCAACTGTTATGTTGAAAAGTCGTCTTTTTGGGTTGAAAATTAATTATTTTCGTAAAAAATTTTCCTTTTTGTTATAAATTCACATCGCAGTGTTCAAAAATTAAACTGAAATCTTGTTTTCATCAAAATGCGACTGAACTTTCTCGAATTTGACTTTTTAATTTAGGATTCATCTGCTTCAGTAGAAATTGCATCTATCTTGGAAAAAACTGTAACTTTTTAGTTGAAAATTTAACAATTTTGTTAAAAATGTATCCTTTTTGGTTGAGAATTCAACCATTTTCGTAGAAAAAATACATTATGCTTAAAAATTCATATGTTGAAAATTCAACTGAAATATTTTTTGGATGAAAATTTGACATTTTTTTTTAATTTGTCTTTTTAATTTAAAATTTATCTATTTCAATAGAAACGGCATATTTCTTGAAGAAAAATACAACTCTTTTTTTTTGAAAACTCGTCCTTTTGGGTTGAAAATTCAACTGTTTTCGTAGAAAATTTATTTTTGTTTAAAATTCATATCTTAGTATTGAAAATGCAACTAAAATCTTTTTTTGATGAAAACTTAACTACTTTTTTGAAATATTGTCTTCAATCAAAAAATTCATCTATTTTAGTAGAAATTGCATCTTTCTTGGAGAAAATTTCAACTTTTTTGTTGAAAATTCGTCTTTTTGGGTTGAAAATTAACTTTTTTTGTAGGAAATTTTCCTTTTTGTTATAAATTCATATCGTCGTGTTCAAAAATTAAACTGAAATCTTTTTTTGATTAATATTCGAATATTTTTTTAAATTTTATTTTCTTGAAAATTCAAAAATGTTGTTAAAAATGCATAGTCTGTACAGTAAGAGGGAGGGGGGCAAGACATTAGTTGCACGAAAGGTGCAAATGACCATGCTAAGTGGTTATCTCCGGCTGATCGGCAACCTAGGGTTGATTTATACAGATGCTCTCGCACCCTTCTTGATGCTCCTTCAAATTCAGAGGTCTGAAGCTTAGAACTTCTATTCTTCACATCTCTCCAGACATTCCTTCAAGCGAGAGCAACAAACTAATAAAAGTTATAATCGACAAAATGCAGATGCTACAAAAATGAGAAAGTTGCAAATGGCATAATGCAACGATGAGCATTGAAGAATACACAGAAATATAATAGTCTAAATACAATATTGTGAGTCAGTCATTGAGGATCTGAACAGAAGGTGCTTAAGACCCTCGAGACAAGTTACTGATAACTCCGTTGTGCATACGACACACTAATTTATAGTATATAACATAAGACCTTTTGTCAGTTGACAAGAGAATAATTTAGTTGGTCATATTCTGCTAGCATGTGAGACGTATGCAGACCTAACTTTCCTGTAAAAATACTTTGCTGATAAGCTTTGGAATAATATTGTTTTTTCAATTAGTCATTTGTGCAAACAGACTTTGCGATACCATTGGGTAAATGCAATTCTCTATTTTTATAGTATATTTGGTGCTTCGGAGTCATTCGAATTCAACAATATTCAAAGAAATTTGAATTTTTCCTTGGAAAAGGTTTCGCTTGACTTTACATATATTTTTCATTAATATTCGAAGTTAACTGTTTCATAATACAGGTCGAATCACGTGTAGGATCTATACTGATCAAAATATTAAATATTTACAATATAGTTTTAGCTTTTTTATAATTTCCGCCAATCGTGTGGTGTTTGCTATGGAAATGGGAGCCAATAGGGTTTATTTTCCACCCTCCAACCATGACAATGGACATATTTATGTGATAACTTTTAATAATAATTTAATAATAATCAACCATGTTCTTAACGGCAAAATAATACAAATATTCATGGTTAATATACAGACAACATCATAAGTCAAAACCAATAATTTAAAAGAGCCAATTGTTTGTGAATGTATCATACGCAAATCCCAAGTTTTCTTCTGATGAAAGATTTTTTCTTTTCTTTTAGCAAAATAGTCATGTAGCAGGCATCACTATAGATTGAAGAAATTTTATAATCAAGTCAAAAAAGAAAAAAAATCCAAAACATCAAAAACATTTTCGACAATAATATTATATAGGGAAGACCCTATCAAATTTTGAACACAAAAAGTGACATGTTGACAAGAAACGTAGGTTATCGATTCTTGAAAATTGTTACACTTCGCAAAAAAGATCTTTATATTATTGACAGCTTGTAATCAAGGGCAAAGGGGTAACAAAGTCAACAACTTTTTCAACAGTATTAGAAAAAATTTTTATGTTGACTTCACAAATATAACTGGAATTTTAATCCTTTTATCATAAGTTTTATTAAATGCTGCAAATCTACATCCTTTATCAGAATTAGTTGAATCGGCAATTTTTAGAGAAAATAATAAGAACATTTTCAAAAGTATAAAGTAAAGTATATTATTATTATTATTATATAATAGAGTAAGTATCTGTAGCTGTTCTATTCTTTTAAACACGAGATGGTTTCATTATTTTGTCATTTTATGGATAAACCGTGAAAACATTTCATGTTTTGAAAATCTAGCTATTCTGTAGCCTATTTTTAGTTCAGAATTCATATATTTTGTTTATGAATTTCTGTATTTGGTTGAAGATTAATCTATTTTGTTAAAAAATCGTTTTTTAATGAATTGAGGTTTGAAACTCATCGTTTTTAGTTGAGAAGTCTACTAATAAATTTGCCGTTGATAATTCATCATTTTCGGTTAAAAATTCAACTACTTGGCTAAACTACTTGAACGAATATTCATTTTAGTCGTTCAAGATTATACTATTTTAGTTGACAATTACGTTTTTTCACATTAAATTTAACTATTCCTATAACTATTCCTAACTATCATATATATTGATGTATGTTGTTGTAAATTCGACTTTATTAGCATACAATTAATCTTCTTGAATGAGAATTCGACTTCTTGGTTGAAAGTTAAACCCCTTTTTTGAAAATTTATTTTATTAGTTGAAGATCCTTATTAAATTTCTTTGTTAAATTTCTTTGTTGAACTACTTTGTGAATTAATTCGAAAAAAATGTATAAATTAATATGAATCAGTACGATATTACCAAGTCCCGCATTTCCAAATTGTGTACCGTAATTTTATGAAGACCCCTAAATGAATATACAAAAATTAAGAAAAAAAATATAGCTAGGGGAGAGCAAAACTCACAGACCATGAATAAGGGGGGAACGTGGTTCAAAATTAAAAGAAAAGACATTAGTAAAAATTTACTTTCGTTGTTCAGCAACTTCAATATCATATTATAAGTAACAGTAATTTTTAATGAGTTATGCTTTTATTCAGGGATATGCTCCAGAAAAATATTACATAATTTTAATTTCGAAGTGTTCAAATGATAAGGTTCTATCTCGGAAAAACCAAATGAAAAGGTGCTAACTCGTAGAGACCAAATGAAAAGGTGCTAACTCGTAGAGACCAAATGAAAAGGTGCTACTCGTAGAGACCAAATGAAAAGACGCTAACTCGTAGAGACCAAGTGAGAAGGTGCTAACTCATAGAGACCAAATGAGAAGCTGCTAACTCGTAGGGACCAAATGAGAAGGTGCTAACTCGTAGAGACCAAATGAAAAGTTTGTGCAAAGTTTCTCTGATATGGAACCTTAACATTTGGAAACGTGGATATATTTGTGTTGCAAATATTGTCATTAATCTTCACGTAATTAAGGATTGTTTCTTGGCGGATGAAGATCAACTCCCACATTGTATCCATTACGTAATTGGTACATCACAAAAGATAAGTCATCTTTACGAATAGTATGGAATCCAATATCATATTCCTTGCATTCAGTGGCAGATGGAACAATATTCCTATATTCAAAGCGAACTGCGAACACTTTTTTCGCACTATCTTCAAACACCCCAATTCTTCTGCCAGAATGAATGATAGTCCTAGTTGGTTGATGGAATGTTCTTTCTTCACAAAAAGAAAAAAATATTTCTGATTTTATAAAAGGTTAAGAATCAGCCTCAAAATTAACACTGACCAGTGCTCCCAATTTAGCTCCCCAACCGCACTGGGCATGCGTCGCACAAGAAGCCTCATTGGATATTGGTCGCGCGCTTATTTGAAATGCTTAAATATTCAAATCAAATTTTCACAATATATATTAATCATAAAGTAAAAAACAATATGATGAATGATTTAAAATTCACATTGGGAAAATATGTATTTCTCCGTTTGAATTTACAATCAATAATTTATTTGTAAAGAGTACAATCAAATAATTATTTCACCTTGCTCTCTGAAAGACTATTTTGTGATCTGAAAATGAATTTTTATTATTTCCACAATTATGATTTATTACAAAAAATTGATTTACACAAGTAATCGTTAAAAAAAAGCGCCATTTACAGCCAATGAGACTGCCGATTCAACGCATGCGCACTCCACTTGGAGAGCCGAATTGGGAACACTGCACCAAACAACTTAAAATGAAGCAATTAAAATACACATTTTTAAATTTTTATATGTTGTCGATGAGCATAGTGAAACATTTTTTTGTCGATGGAATGCCGGTTTTTAGGGTTTAGTAAACTTCGGCAGAATCCATTTCAGTTTTAGTCGATTGTCTGTCAGTCCCACTTTTTCAGGAGGGGAGATGAGAATAGGGGATGTAGGGGAAGTGTGCGAAAATTATGGGAAGGAGTTGAGAGGAAATGAGGGGAAACGAGGAGAGGGGAGAGGAAATAGGGAATTCGTGTGGAATAAGGTCAGGGGAAGTATCGGAAGTAAGTCGAAATTAGTGTAAGTGAGGTGAAATTAGGGCTGGGAAAGTATAAAAGTCATAAGAAATGAGGAGAAATAAGGGATGGAGAAGTATGGGAAGTGAGAGAAAATAGGGTCATGAAAATTAGTAAAAGTAAGTGAAAATTTAGGGAGAAGGGGAAATGGATGAAATGAGGAGAGGGAAAGGAGAAGTAGTGAAGTAATGTGAAGAAAAAGTGAAGAGAAGTTAGGGAAAATAAAAATAAATCAGAGAAAATGAAGGATGTTATGTAGAGAAGTTATAGGAAATAAGGAGAGGTTAAGTAGATTGAATCTAGGAAGTGGGAGACACGAAAATCGGAAGGGAAAGTGAAGGTAAATGAGAGTAGGAAAACGAAAGAAGGGAAATTAGGGTTGGTGAAGTCTGGGGAGAAAAAATAGTTGTAATAGGGGGAGCAAGGCGAGCAAGAGGAAATTATAGAAGTTGAATTATGAGAAATGAGGAGCAATGAGAGGAGATAAGGGTAGATGAATTAGAGGAAGTGAGAAAAATGATGAAGTGCAACTATTTAAAGTAGTCGAAATTAGAGGAAATTAGGAGATGTGAGGGGAAATCAGGAGAAATGAGGAGTTGAGAAGTAAGGTGAAATGAGTATATGAAAAATAGGGGAATTACGTGAAATTAGAAAATAGAATTAGGCCGAAATGAGGGGAAAAGGAGGGATGAGAAACGGAGCTAAATAGAAAGAGGACTCAGTTAAAGGACGTGAATACGAAGAAATAATGGGGTGACTATTTGCGGTAGCAAAGAAAAACAAGGCAAGGGAAGTAGGTACAATTAGGGAAAATGACGGAAAATAAGGGAAATGTGAGGGGAAGTATAGGAAATGAATGGAGGAAAAGTATGTAAAGTGAGGAGTAATAAGGGTAGGGGAAGTAGAAAAAGTGAGAAGTAATAATAGAGGTGAATTAGAAGATGCAACGGGAAGTCAAGAAAGTGTGCAGGAATGGGTTTTAGGGGGCGTAGGGAAAGTGAGAAGAAATTATGGAGGGGAAGTAGATGATGTACGGGGAAGTCGGGGAAGTGAGTGGAAATGAGGGGAAGGAAAGTATGTAAAGCAGCAATGATTAGGGGAAATAAGGGGAGAGAAAATACGTGAAGTATCGAAAATTAAGAGAAATATTGGGATAGAGCGTATGTAAAGTACTGGAAATTGGGTAAAATAAGGGGAGGAGGAGTATGTGAAGTAAGGGAAAAACAGGGGACGAAAAGTAGAAGAAATGAAAAGAAATGAGTTGAAATGAGGGATAGGCGATTAGAGAAGTGAAGAAAAATTTGGAAGGCGAAGAAGAGGATGTGAGGGGAAGTCGAGGATGTGAGAGGTTAATGAAGGTAAGTCATAGATATAAGGAACTTGAGGTGAGATAAAGTAGGAGAAGTGATGTGAAATATGGAAAAATAGGAGTAGGAAAGCAGGGGACATTGGAAGACGGAAAGTACATGGAATGATAAGTAAGAGAAAATAAGGGTAGAAAAAGTAGGTGAAATGAGAGGGTAGGAGTAGTAGGGGAAGTGAGTGCAAATTCGAGAGGCGATATAGAGGAT
Organism: Andricus grossulariae; assembly: GCA_011634705.1. NCBI lineage: Eukaryota > Metazoa > Arthropoda > Insecta > Hymenoptera > Cynipidae > Andricus > Andricus grossulariae. Next base: position 228,566,568 of record JAABKJ010007545.1, read on the forward strand.
GTAAGGGGAAGTAGAGGAAATGATTATAAGTAATAATGAGTAGGAAAAGGGAAGTAGGAGAAGAAGAGTATTAGCTGGGTTAGCGAGGAGAGGGGAAAGTAGAAAAGTGATGCGAAACAAGGTAAGAAGTGAAAGAAAATAAAAAGAAGTCAGAAGAAATTAAGGATAGTAAATAGGAAAGTGATGGGGAATTAGGGTAGGGTGAGTAGGTAAGTGATATGAAATGAGGAGAGGTTAAGTACAGGAAATCAAGGAAGTGACGGTACATGAGGGAAGGGAAGGGAAAGTGATGGTAAATATGAGGAGGAAAACGAGAGGAGAGAAATAAAGGTTGGGAAAGTATAGTAAGAACCATTAGGGGTAATGGTGGGAGCAGGGCAAGCAAAAGGAAATGATAGTAAGTGAATTAGGAGAATTGAGGAAAAATGAGAGGAGATAAGGGTAAACGAATTAGGAAAGTGAGAAAAAATAATGATAGAAAACTATCTTAAGTAGTCGAAATTAGAGGAAATTAGCGGATGAAGATTAGGTTATGTGAGGTGAAATCAGATGGATGGAGGAGTTGGGAAGTAAGGGTAGTAAGGTGAAATGAGTGTATGAAAAATAAGGGAAATTAGAAAATAGAATTTAGCAGGAATGAGGGTAAATGGAGGAAAGAGAAACAGTGGGAAATAGAAAGGGTAATCAGTTGGAGTAGGTGAGTTAGAAGAAATGATGGGATAACTATCAGCTGTAGGAAGGAAAATAAGGGAAGGGATGTAGGTAAAATTAGGAGAAATTACAATAAATAAGGTATATGAGAGGGGAAGTATAGAAAATGAGTAAAGGTGAAGTATGGAAATGGAGGAGTAATGAGAGTAGGGAAAGTAGAGGAAGTGAGAAAAAATAATAGTGGTGAAACAGAAGATATAAGGGGAAGTCAAGAAAGTATGGAGGAATGGGGTTAGGAGAAGTAGGGAAAGCGAGAAGAAATTATGTGGGCGAAGTAGATGATGTAGGGGGAAGACGGGGAAGTGATTGAAAATAAGGGGAGGAGAATTATGTAAAGTAGCAATAATTAGGAGAAATAAGGGGAGGGAAAATACGTAAAGTATCGAAAATCAAGAGAAATATTGAGATAGAGAGTATGTAAAGTACTGTGAATTGGGTAAAATGAGGGGAGGAGAAGTATGCGAAGTAACGGAAATTAGGGAAAATAAGGATTGGAGAAGTATGGGAAGTAAGGAGAATTCAGGGGAGGAAAAGTAGAAGGTATGGAAAGAAATGAGTGGAAATGAGGGGTAGATAATAAGAGGAGTGAAGGAAAATTTGGAAGGCGAAGTAGAGAATGTGAGGAGGAGTCGGGGAAGTGAGAAGAAATGAGGGCAAGTCATGAACATGAGGGACATGAGGGGAGAGAAAGTAGGGGAAGTGATGTGTAATATGGAAAAATGAGGGTTGGGGAGGTAGGGCACATTGGGATAGAGAGAGTACTGGAAATGGTTAGTGAGAGAAAATAAGAGGAGGAGAAGTATGAGAAAATGATGAGATGAAAAGTAGGTGAAAGTAGAGGGTAGGAGTTGTAGGGCAAGTGAGTGCAAAGTAGGGAGGCGATGTAGAGGATGTAGGGGGAGGTAGAGAAAGTGATTAAAAAATAACAATGATTAGGGAAAGGGAAGTAGGAGGAGAAAAATATTAGCTGGGTTAGCAAGGAGACGGGGAAGTAGGGAAGTGATGCGGAACAAGGTGATGAGAAGTGAAAGAAAATAAAAAGAAATAAAAACAGAATAAGGATGGTAATTAGGGAAGTGATGGGAAATTAGGGGAGGGTAAGTAGAAAAGTGATATGAAATAAGGACAGGTTAAGTACAGCAAATCAAGGAAGCGAGGGTTCATGAGGGAAGGGAAAGGAAAGTGAAGGTAAATGAGAGGAGGGAAATGAGATGAGATAAATGAGGTTTGAGAAAGTATAGGGAGAAAAAGTAGGGGTAATAATGGGAGCAGGGCAAGCAAGAGGAAATGATAGTAGATGAATTAGGAGAAATGAGAAAAAATTAGAGAAGATCAGGGTAAACGAATTAGGGGAAGTGAGAAAAAAAAATTATTATGAAGAACTATCTTGAGTAGTCGAAATCAGAAAAAATTAGGGGATATGAGGTAAAATCAGAAGAAATGAGGAGTTGAGAAGTAAGGGAAGTGAGATAAAATAAGTGTATGAAAAATATGGGAAATTAGAAAATAGAATTAAGCAAAAATGAGGGGAAATGGAGGGAAGAGAAGCGGTGAAAAATAGAAAGGGGGATCAGTTGAAGTAGGTGAATTAGAAGAAATGATGGGATGAATATTAGGGGTGGAAATAAAATACAAGGGAAGGGAAGTAGGTACAATTAGAGGCACTGAAGGAAAATGTGAAGGGAAGTATCGAAAATTAATGGAGGGAAAGTATGGAGAGTGAAGAGTCATAAAGGTAGGGAAAGTAGAAGAAGTGAGAAGTAATAATAGAGGCGGATCAGAGGATGCTAGGAAAATTCAAGAAAGTGTGAAGGAATGGGGTTAGGGGACGTAGGGAAAGTGAGAAGAAATTATGAAGGCGAAGTATATGATGTAAGCGGAAGTCAGGTAACTGTGTGGAAATAAGAAGAGAAGAACTATGTAGAGCAGCAATAATTAGGAGAAATAAGGAGAGGGAAAATACGTAAAGTGTCGAACATTAAGAGAAATATTGAGATAGAGAGCATGTAAAGTACTAGAAATTGGGTGAAATAAGGGAGGAGAAGTATGCGAAATAGCGCAAATTAGGGAAAATAAGAGAAGGAGAAGTATGGGAAGTGAGGACAATTCAGGGGAGGAAAACTAGAAGAAATGAAAAAAAATGAGTGGAAATGAGGAGCAGGTAATTAGAGTAGTGAAGAAAAATTTGGAAGGTGAAGAAGAGGATGTGAGGGGAAGTCGGGGAAGTGAGAGGTTAATGAGGGAAAGTCATGGATATAAGGGACTTGAGGGGAGATAAAGTAGGAGAAGTGATGTGAAATGTGGAAAAATGGGGGTGGGGAGATGGAGGACATTGGGAGAACGAAAGTACGAGGAATGTTGAGTGAGAGAAAATAAGGGTAGGAAAAGTAGGTGAAATGAGAAGGTAGGAGCAGTAGGGGAAGTGAGAAGAAATTATGGAGGCGAAGTAGATGATGTAAGGGGAAGTCGGGGGAGTGAGTGGAAATAAGGGGAGAAGTATGTAAGGTAGCAATAATGAGGAGAAATAAGGGGTGGGAAAATACGTGAAGTATCGATAATTAGGAGAAATATTGTAATAGAGAGTATGTCAAGTATTGAAAATTGGGTAAAATAAGGGGAGGAGAAGTATGCGAAGTAGCGGAAGTCAGGGAAAATAAGGGGAGGAGAAGTATGCAGAGTGAGGACAATTCAGGGGAGGAAAACTAGAATAAATTAAAAGAAATGAGCGGAAATGAGGGGTAGGTAATTAGAGGAGAGAAGGAAAATTTGGAAGGCGAAGTAGAGAATGTGAGGAGGAGTCGGGGAAGTAAGAAGAAATGGGGGAAAGTCATGGACATGAGAGACATGAGGGGAGAGAAAGTAAGGGAAGTGATGTGTGATATGGAAAAATGAGGGTTGGGGAGGAAGGAGACATTGGAAGAGAGAAAGTACTGGAAATGGTAAGTGAGAGACAATAAGAGGAGAAGTATGAAAAAATGATGAGAGGAAAAGTAGGTGAAATAAGAGTGTAGGAGTAGTAGGTAAAGTAAGTGCAAAGTAGGGAGGCGATGTAGAGTATGTAAGGGAAGTGGGGGGAATGATTATAAGTAACTATGATTACGGAAAGGGAAGTAGGAGAAGAAGAGTATTAGCTGGGTTAGCGAGGAGAGGGGGAAGTAGAGAAGTGATGCAAAACAAGGTAAGAAGTGAAAGAAAATAAAAAGAAATCAGAAGAAATGAAGGACGGTTAGTAGGGAAGTGATGGGAAATTAGTGGAGGGTAAGTAGGAACGTGATAGGAAATGAGGAGAGGTTGAGTAGAGGAAATCGAGGAAGTAAGGGGACACCAGGGAAGGGAAGGGGAAGTGATGGTAAATAAGAGGAGGGAAACGAGAGGGAAATGAGGGTTGGGAAAGTATATGGAGAAAAGGTAGGGGTAACGGGGGGAGCAGGGCAAGCAAGAGGACATGATAGGAGGTTAATTAGGAGAAACCGGGAGAAAAGAGAGGAGCTAAGGGTAGAAGAATTAGGGGAAGTGAGAAAAAATAATGAAATAAGAAGAAATTAGGAGATGTGTGGTGAAATCAGAAGAAATGAGAAGCTGGGAAGTGAGGGGAGTAAGGTGAAATGAGTGTCTGAAAAATGGGGGAATTAGGGGAGTTAGGGGAAATTAGGAGAGAGAATTCACGTTATTCGGTAATTCTTACTTGGGTAATAATTCCATATTGGTGCATTTTCAAGTCCTGCAATGGATCCATTAGGTAATGAGTGCACCAAGAAAAATGTCTCTTGTTGATATTCCATATGGGTCTTAATTTTGTATTTTGTGCGATCCCTTGGAATTGGAACAATATTTCTTGTTTCGAAGGCAACTTTCCGCACTCTTGCAGCATAATCTAGCCATACGCCGACTTTTCTGTCTTTATAATAAAAAGTCCAAGTTGGTTTTTCATAATTTGGATCTGTTAAGTGATGATTTCGGCCAGGTGTACTGGATGGATAAGTTCCGCTTATTTCGGAAGCATTTAGTTCTGTGAAAAGAAAGTGAAGATTTGTGATTTTAAAAATATTACAAATCAATTTTAAAATTAAACTATTATAACACTTGAAGCAGGGAACCAGTTTTTGGCTATTTCAGATACCCCTTCCCCTCCCCCTCTTCCAACCATCATTCTCGTTGGTAACAAATAATTTTTGGATTTTTAACCAAAAAAGATTTTCTACAAAAAGGGATGAATTTTCAACCCGAAGAGACGAATCAAAAATAATAATAATTTTTAACCAAACAATTGCTTTTTGATTTAATTTTAAATCACGAAAAGAAAAAAAAAATTCAAACAAGAATTATGAAGATTCATCTTTCTTGGTAGAAAATTAATCTCCTTTGTGGACAAATTTTATTTTCTGGTTAAAAATTCAATTAGTTGGTTGAATATTGAACGAGTTTGTTTTATTTTTTTAATTCACTTCTTTGGTTAAAAATTAAATTTTTTCTTTCAAAATTTGTGTTCGTTTTTTTTTGTTAAAAATAATTTTTGGATTTAAAAATTCAACTACTTGGTTGGAAGTTGAATTATTTTATTGACAATTCACTTTTTTGGTTGAAGATTTAAAATTTTAGTTTTAAATTAATTAATTTGGTTGAAAATTTAACTATTTATTGAAATTCTCACTTTTTATGAAACGTTGATTTCTGGAACTGAAAAGTTAACTATTTCGTTTTCGATTGCACCATTTGATTAAAAAATTAACTTTTTTGTTGAAAATTCAAATTCTCAGGTTGAAAATTCGAATTTGGTTGAAAAATGTAACTGTTTTGTTGAAATTGTTTTATTGAAATTTATTTTTTTGCCAACTGAAAATTAAACTTGTTCGATTTTGGTTCAACTATTGGTATGAAAGTTGAACTAGTTTGTTGAAAATTAACTTTTTTCTTGAAAATTAATTCTTTAGTTGAAAGTACGACTGTTTTATAGAAAATTCGTATTTTTGGATTGAAAATTCAAAAATTTGTGAAAAAATTAAACAATTTGGTTTGAAGTTCAACTACTTTGAAGAAAAAATCATTTTTTGGTTCAAGATTGATCATTATATTTAAAAATTCTTTCATTAGGGTAAGAATTGAACTATTTTGTTAAAATTATTTTCCATTGAAAGTTATTTTTTCAACTGAAAATTTAATTTCTCTTCTTTGGTTTAACTATTTGTTTGAAAATTCAACTATTCCTCGTATTTTTGGCTCGAAAATAAAATGAACAAATAAATAAAAAGAAGACTATATCAAAATAGTGGAATTTTCAACAAATTTATAATTATCTTTTTCTCCAAATTGTTGAATTTTTCACCAAATAGTTGAATTTCCAAGCTAAAAAGCTGCATTTTTACCAATAAAATCGAATTTTCAAATTTTAACTTTCTAAAAATATGATTTTTCAACCAATGTAATTAATTTTCAAATATTTACGTGCTGAATAAAAGAGGTAAATCATCAAACAGAAAAAAATTGAACAAAGTAGGTAAATTTTTAACAAAGTAGTTCAATTTTAGACAGCAAAGACGAATTTTCAATAAAATAGTTGAATCCTCAACGAAAGAAGATTTTTTATTTAAAAAAAAAAAAAAAAATTTATTCAAAGTGTTGCATTTTTGAGCCAAAAAGACGAGCTTTCTATGAAACAGTTGCATTTTCCAACCTAATAATTAAATTTTCAACCAAGAAGATAAATTTTTACCCAAGAAAAATAATTTTGTACTGAAAAAGACATATTCTTAACAAAGTACATAAGTTTGCAACCAAATGGTTGAAATTTGAAAAAAAATTTATTTTCTAACCAAAAAGGGAATATTCAAATTCTCATTAAAAAAGTTAATGTTCAATAAAAAACGAATTTTTCATCAAATAGTTGAATTTTTCATCAAATTGTTAAATTTTCAAAAGACAAAGATGAATTATCAACCAAAAAATATAAAGCTGCAACAAAAATGTAAATTTTCAACAAATCAGGTAAATTTTGAGTTAAAAAATTAAATCTCAGTTGAAAAAAATTAACAGTGTAGTTTAATTTTTAACAAAAGGGATACATTTTTGTAAACTGAAATTATGAATCTTCAAAACCAAACAAATTAATTTTCAAGAAAGTAGTTCAACTTTCTACCAAGGAGTTGAATTTTCAAAAATATAAATTAATTTTCAACTAAAATGTTACATTTTTAACCAATAGGATTAATTTTCTAACAAAAAAGACGAATTTTTTACAAAACTCAAAAATTTTCAACCAAATTCTGGAATTCTCGACTAAAAAGGATTAATTGTCAACCAAAAACGGAATAGTTGAGTTTTCAGTATAAAAAAATTTGGGTTCAAATCTTTCGTTGCAAATTATTTTTTTTGTAAAGATTCATCATTTTAGTTAAAACTTCAACTTTTTGGTTGACCAATTAACTAATTTTGTTGAAAATTAGTTTTTTGTATTTTGGTTGGGAAATCAATTTTTTAACTGATGATTGAATTATTTCATTGTTGCTAAAAAATTAAATCAGGTAGAAAACATTCACCTTACATTAACAAAGAAATAGTTAAACTTGCAAGCGAAAGAGAAGAATTTACGCACCAATCGGTGAACTTTTAACCAAATAGTTGAATTTCTAATCCAAAAAGAAGACATGTCAAAGAGTAAACAAATATTTTTAACGGATCTTCTACCGAAACAGATTTTCAAACAAAACAGATTTTCAACCAAAACAGATTTTCAACCTAAGCAGATTTTTTACCGAAACAGATTTTCAACTGAAACAGATTTTCAACCAAAAGAGACTTTCAACCAAAACAGACTTTCAACCGAAACAGACTTTCAACCAAAACAGATTTTCAACCGAAACAGATTTTCAACCTAACAAAGATTTCTTACCAAAACAGATTTTCAACCAAACTAGATTTTCAACCAAAACAGATTTTCTACTGAAACAGGTTTTCAACTGAAACATATTTTCAACCACAACAGATTTTCAACCAGAACAGATTTTCAACCAAAACAGATTTTCAACCGAAACAGATTTTCAACCAAAACAGATTTTTTACCGAAACAGATTTTCAACCAAAACAGATTTTCTACCGAAACAGATTTCCGACCAAAATAGATTTTCTACCAAAACAGATATCCAACCAAAAGAGATTTTATACTGAAACAGATTTTCAAACAAAATAGATTTTTAACCAAAACAGATTTTCAACCGAAACAGATTTTCAAGCAAAACAGATAAAAAAACAGATTTTCAACCAAAACAGATTTTCAACCGAAACAGATTTTCAACCAAAACAGATTTTTTACCGAAACAGATTTTTTGATTTCCTTGAATTCCCTGCAGTCGTAGAATATACTAAATTCCTTGAATCCCTTGAATAGACTAAATTTTCTGAATTACTTGAATTTTTTTTATTTCCTGAATTCTCATCATGCTCTAAAATCCGTGAAATTTTCATAGTTTCTGTATTCTTGAAATTCATTGAATTCTCTAAGTACTCTGAAATTAATGAAATTCTTGAACTTCTTTAATATCCCGAATCGCTTGAATATTCTGAATTCCCTAATTTCTCATAATTAAATTAATTCTCTGGATTCCTTAAATTTCTTCAATATCTCGAATTTTCAGAATTCTCGAAAATCTCCTACTTTCGGAAATCCTCTAATATTCTGAATTTCTGAAATTCTTTGAATTCTCTGAAATCCTTGAATCCTCTGAATTCCTGAATATCATGAATTAATTAAATATTAGGAATTGCCTGAATTCTTTGAATTTCTTGAAATCTCTGAATACCTGGAATTCTCTGCAATTTTTGAATGTTATGAATTACCTGAATTCCTTAAATATTCTGAATTCCTAAAATTCGTTGAATTTATTGAATTCTGTGAAATCTCTGGAATCCTTGAATATTATGAATTACTATGAATCCCCATTTTCAAAATCCCGCGAATTCCTTGAATACTCGGAATTCCTCAAATATTCTGAATTCTCTGATTTAATGGAATTTCATGGAATTTCAGGAATTCAAGGAATTCAGATAATTCTACTATTTTAGGGAATCCTGAAGACTTCAGGATAATGCAAATAATTCAGGTAATTTAAACGAATTCGAGGAGTTCAGAGAATTCAGAGGAATTTAAATATATCAAGGTATTCGGTGGAATTCAGAAGATTTTAAGAAAGTTAAAAGAATTCAAAAGAATTTGAACGAATTTAATAGTTTTTCAGGCAATTCAAAATAATGAAAAAGAATCCATAGTATTTATGGTATTCAAAAGAATTCAAAGGAATTCAAAAGAATTCAAAGGAATTCAGAAGAATTTAAAGGAATTCAGAAGAATTTAAGGGAATTCAAAAGAATTCAAAGGAATTCAAAAGAATTCAAAGGAATCCAATGTGAATTCAAAGTAATTCAAGTGAATTCAACGAAATGCAAGTGTATTCAAAGGAATTCAAATGTATTCAAAATATTTTTAAATAATATACTCAACCAGAAATGTCGTTATAGACTTACACTATTTGAATTTTTTGTTTTCAGAATAAATGCTAATCAAATTCCGGATCAATTTTACTTAGCAGATTATTAAAAAGTTTTGTCAACAAAAATGAAAACAAAAATTTCAATTTTGAAAAGTACCTTTTATTGAGAAATATTTGTATTAATTTCGAAAAACCTAGAATGAGTGAAAAAACTATCCAGAAAAGTTTTCCAGTAGCAACCTCAATGTTCAAAAATTTATTGAATTTGTCATAAACAAATTTGTGCTTGAAAATCGTTTTATGGAGATTGACTGCGATTCGTCTCTTGATTTGCACTAAATCTAAACAATTTATAGGCAAAAAGAGTTTTTATATTGAATTATTGAAATTAATGAAATAATTTGTTATTTTATAAATAAATTAATCAATTTTATATACAGTTATATACATCAAGTATTTATGATTTGATAAATAAAGTTTTTCCTACGAAATCAACCATAAACTCGTTTGTGACATTTATCATAGTTAGCTAAAAACGAATGAAAATTGTTTAAATAAACTTAATTAACAAATGCTCTGTTGAGCTATTTTTCGACGTACAAAGTTGGGGTTTCCAACGTAATCAAATTCAAATAACTAATTTATGAAATTTTAAGAATATTTTAATGAAAATTAATTATTATTGTTTGAATAAACTTAATTAACAAATGCTCTGTTTGGCTATTTTTCGACGTAAAAACTTTGGGGTTTTAACGTAATCAAATTTAAATAACTAATTTATGAAATTTTGAGAACATTTTCATAAAAATTAATTATTATTGTTTAAATAAAATGAATTAACAAATGCTCTGTTGGGCTATTTTTCGACGTACGAAGTTGGGGTTTTCAACGTAATCAAATTCAAATAACTAATTTATGAAATTTTGAGAAAATTTGAATGAAAATTAATTATTATTGTTTAAATAAAATTAATTAACAAATGCTCTGTTTGGCGTTTTTTGGACGTACAAACTTGGGGTTTTCAACGCAATCAAATTCAAATGACTAATTTATGAAATTTTAAGAATATTTCAATGAAAATTAATTATTATTGTTCAAATAAACCTAATTAACAAATGGTCAGTTGGCTTTTTTTCGACGTACAAACTTGGGGGCTTCAACGTAATCAAATTCAAATAACTAATTTATGAAATTTGAGGAAAATTCAATGACAATCAATTATTATTGTTAATAACAATTTTATAACTAATTTTAATAATCTTATGTATTCATAAAAAAAATTTCAACTGTTTATTAAGTACTTAACAGCCAATTATTAGGCACTGACTTCTTGCTATCAATCGCTATCCATCGATAACAATTGATGATTGTTTAAACAAAATTTATTAACAAATGCATTATTTGGCTATTTTCTAACATTTAAACAGTGTCCTTACAACGCAATCAACATTTTATCAATAATTTTTAAACTTTGGACACTAGGATAACGACAAATTATTTTTATTGTTATTAACAATGTTTTTAAAAATTTTTTTCTCAATAATTTTTAAACGAAGAATACATTTTTTCTTGTGAAATTCAATAAACATTTCTTAGCAATGATTCATGCTTATCATAGTTGTGAAATCATCGACAAGACAAGTACTTATTTTTTATTAACAAACTTAATTAACAAATGCATTATTTGGCTATTTTTCAAGACTCAAATTTTATTTTTCAACTGAATTAACTGTGAATAACTAATTCTTGAACTTTTCCTAGACGCTTGGATAAACATCAGTTATTTTTATTGTTATTAACAATTTCATCAATAAATTTATCGCGTCTTATGAAATTGTCAGTAAATTCAACAAGAAAAATAAAGTTTTAGTTTTCAAATGCATAAAAAAAGAAAAATTTGTCTATAAAATCATTAATAACAATAACAATATTTAATTATTATCCAAGTGTTTTAAAAAAGTTTAAAAGTCATTAACTAACAGTGCTGATTATGTTGAAAAACAAAGTCTATGGGAAAAAAGCTTAATAATGCATTTGTTCATTCATTTTGTTTAAACAATCATCAATATTGGTATCCATTGATGGCAAAGAATCATTGATAAATAATTAACTGCTATTTTTTTATGAAAAGCTGAATTTTTTGTTTATAAATGAATTATTCGATAAAAGTTTATTTGAAAAATTGTTGTTAACAATTAAAATTGTTTATTGTTATTTAAATTTACCTTAAAGTTTCAAAAATACTAACCCACATTCCATTACGTAATTGCGTCCAAAAAATTAAGTTCTATATTGAAAAATAGTCCAATAGTGCATTTGTTAATTAAAATTGTTTACAAAATTATAAAATTTTATTGAATGACCAAATATAATACTTGGGTTTCATGGCCAAGTACCGTGATCGATTTTATAGAGAAAAAAACTTGATTTATTCCGTCTTGAATAACTGATGTGACTAATTGTTTATGAAATTTGTTAATAAAATAACAAATAGTTAAGAAATTTGCATTTTTTTCATATGAAAACTTTTTTTTCGATAGATTGTTCAGATTGAGTGCGAATCAAATGTCGAATCGCAGCCAATTCCCACGAAACCATTTTCATTCACTTAATTGTTTATAACAAATTTAATAAATTTTCAAACAACTCAAAAACTCTTTTCAATAGTTACTTTACTGATTCTATATCTCTTGAAATGAATACAAGTATTTCTCAAAAAACGGTACTTATCAAAACTAAAGAAAAATATTTTTCCCATCTTTATAATTAAATAAAAAAATAAAAATAATTTTTTTCATAAATTTGCTCTGTGAAATTGACTCCGAATTTTATAAGCTTTTATCATAAAAGAAGGTTCAAATCGGATAAGAATTGTCTTCTGCAAATTAATTTGGGCACATACATGTTTTTTGCCATTGGGCCATGTACCAGTTACACAATTCCTACCTTACCGACAATTTTATGAGATTAATTATCATACAAATTTAAGACCAGATATACCTAAATTAGTGGATTTGTTTTGATTTTTGATTTAACAAACCTTCAACTCGATATCTCATTTCTTGTGGAGATGAGTTTTTCTTAAAAAAAAATGTCGGTAATGTAGGTATTTGCACTCGATACATGCCCTTATTTTATTTTAATTCATTAGAAAATATAAAAATAAGAATTATTTTCTGCAATTAAATTGGTCAACATACCTGTTTTTTTTTTGCAATTTCATTGGGCCATCTACCACTTACTTAATTCCTACCTTACCGACAATCTTTTTTTTCTAATTATACAAATTCAAGAAGTTAAATTAAAACCTTCATTAGTGGATTTGTTTTAATTTACCAAACTTTCAACTCGATATCTCATTTAATGTGGAGATGAGTCTTTTTAAAAAAATGCCGGTAATGTAGGTAATATGCCCTTGATACATGCCCTTATTTTCTTCAATTTATTTGAAAATAATGAGATAAGAATTGTTTTCTGCAATTAAATTTGTTAACATACCTGATTTTTGCAATTAAATGGGCCATGTACCAATTACCCAATTTCTACCTTACCAGCCATTTTTTTGTAATTGTACACATTCAAGTGGTTAAACTACATACCTTCATTAGTGGATTTGTTTTAATTTACCAAACTTTAAACTCGATATCTCATTTCACGTGGAGATCAGTTTGTCAAAAATATAAAAAAATGTCGGTAATGTAGGTATTTGCACTTGTCACATGCCATTATCATTATTTTTTAAATTTAAAAATAATGAGATACGAATTACCTTTTGCAATGAAGTTTGTCAACATACCTGTTTTTTGCGGTTGCATTGGGCCATGTACTAATTACCCAATTCCTACCTTATCGGCAATTTTTTTGTAATTATACAAATTCAAGACCTTAAATTAAAACCTTCATTAGTGGATTTGTTCTCTTTTACCAAACTTTCAACTCGATATCTAATTTAATGTAGAGATGATTCTGTCCAAAAAAATGCCGGTAATGTAGGTATTTGCACTAGATACATGTCTTCATTTTTTCAATTTATTAAAAAATTTTGAGATAATAATTGTTTTCTGCAATTAAAATTGTCAACATACCTGTTTTTTGCAATTGCATTAGACCATGTACCAATTACCCAATTCCTACCTTGCCGATAATTTTTTGTTGTTGTAATTATACAAATTCAAGAGGCTAAATTATATACCCTCATTAGTGAATTTATTTTAATTTACAATACTTTCAACTCGATATCTCATTTAATGTGGAGATGAGTCTGTCAAAATATTTGCCGGTAATGTAGGTATTTGCACTTGATACATGCCCTTATTTTTTTTTATTCATTTGAAAATAATGAGATAAGAATTGTTTTCTGCAATTAAAATTGTCAACATACCTGTATTTGCAATTGCATTGGGCCATGTACCGATTACCTAATTCCTACCTTACCGACCATTTTTTTTTGTAATCATACAAATTCAAGTGGTTACATTAAACACCTTCATTAGTGAATTTGTTTGAATTTACCAAACTTTCAATTCGATATCTCATTTAATTGTGGAGATGAGTTTGTTAAAAAAATATATATATATACCGGTAATGTTGGTACTTGCACTTGATACATGCCCTTATTTTTTTGAAATTCATTTAAAAATGTTGACATAAGAATTGTCTTTTGCAGTCAAATTTGTAAACACACCTGTTTTTTTCAATCACATTGGGCCATGTACTAATTACTCAATTCCTACCTTACCGACAATTTTTTTTGTAATTATACCAATTCACGAGGTTGAAATAAATACCTTCATTAGTGAATTTGTTTTAATTTACCAAACTTTCAACTGGATATATCATTTCATGTGAAGATGCGTTTTTCAACAAAAAAAATGCCGGTAATGTAGGTATTTGCATTTGACACATGCCCTTTTTTTAATTTATTTAAAAATAATGAGATGAGAATTGTTTTCTGCAATTAAATTTGTCAACATATATGTTTTTTGAAATTGCATTGTGCCATGTACCAATTACCCAATTCCTACCTTACCGACAATTTTTGTTGTTGTAATTTTACTAATTCAAGAGGTTAAATTATATAGCTTCATCAGTGAATTTGTTCTCATTTACTAAACTTTCAACTCGATATCTCATTTGATTGTGAATATGAGTTTGTCAAAAAAAAATGCCGGTAATGTAGGAATTTACACTTGATACATGCCCTTATTTTTTTCAATTTATTTTAAAATATTGAGTTCTTCTCTCCTTTCGTAATAAAGCGAGAAATTTTGAAATAAAAACCCCAAAAGTATTTTCTTAGATAAATTTTATAAGGGAATTAAAAATTCGATTAAGTGCGCAAGAGCGGGAATTGTTTTTCTAGCAGATTTCCAAAGCGAGCGTTACCGAAAAAGTTGGAACCGATCGAGGGCACCATGAAAATCCTGCCGATTCGCGGGTAACTTCAAATTACAATTCCTAACACTTTAGTGTTACATTTTTACTTTTTTAGCAAAAAATTAGTCGAAATTTAAAAAAATATTTATTTAATAATTTCGAGAAGAAATAAATCGATGTGCAGTAAGGAGTGTAATTAAGCAGTAGCCAAATTAGGCTTGATTAGGATTAATTAAGAATAATTGCGTTTTGGAAATTTTTAATACAATTTTTATAAACAAATTCATAATTTGACAATATTTGAATGAATAGCTTCAATTGTTTTTTAAGGCATCAACTAACAATATCGTTCTCACAAACTTAATAATTATTCAAAGTGAACCAACATAATTGTTTGAACAATTTATTGATTTTAATAATAATATTTTCTTGGAATAATTCTAGAAAATTGCTGTTTTTTTTCTAAAATTTCCAAACCTTTTTCAACTTTTCAATTACAGTGAGGTAATAGTTAATCAAAGTAAGAAATTAAAATTGTTTAAACAATTAATTTTTATTTATAACAATATTTTCTTAGAATAATGCTATAAAGTTGTGGGGTTTTCGAAAAATTTCAACTTGTTTTCAGCTTATTAGTTTGAGCGGAAAAGTAATTAATTAATTTGAACAGAAATAATTGTTTAAACAATTTGCTATTATTTATGACAATATTCTCTTTAAAAAATGATAGAAATTTGGGATTTTTTCTGAAATTGGCAAACTTTTCTCAACTTTTCGCTTAGAGGGAGGTAATAATTAACCAAATTAAAAAAGCATAATTGTTCAAACAATATATTGTTATTTATAACAATATTCTCTTAGAATAATGCTAGAAAGTTGGGAGTTTTTCTGAAATTGTTAAACTTTTCACAGCTTCTCACTAACAGGGATGTCATATTTAATGAAAGTTGAAGAGCATATTTGTTTAAACAATTTATTACTATTTATAACAATATTTTCTTAGAATAATGCTATAAAGTTCCAGTTTTTTCTGAAATTTTCAACTTGATTCCAAAGTTTCAGTTCAAGTGGCAAAATAATTATTCAATCTTGATAAAAATAGTTTTTTAAATAATTTATTGTTATTTACAACAACATTCTCTTAGAATAATGCTAGAAAGTTTTTTTTTTAAATGTTAAACTTTCCTTAAATTTTCACTTACAGTAAGATAATAATTAATTAAAATGGAAAAGTAAAATTATTTAAGCAATTTATTATTATTTATAACAATATTCTGTTCAAACTATGATAAAAAGTTGTAGTTTTTTTTTCGGAATTTTGCAATCTCGTTACCATTATTTTAGAAAGAGAGAGACAATAATCAACTAAGGTCGACAAAAATATTTGTTTAAACAATTTACTAATATTATTTATAACAATATTCTCATAGAATGATACTATAAAGTTACGGTATTTTCTAAAATTTTCAACTAATTTTAAAAATATTAGAGCCTGACCATAATTAATGAGGGTAACGAATATAATTGTTTAAACAATTATTTTTTGTAATAAAAATATTCTCTTAGAATAATTCTATAAAGTTTCGGTTTTTTCTTTAAATTTCGAAACTTTTGTCAAATTTCCAGTTAGAGCGAGACAACAGTTAATTAGGGTTAACAAACATAATTAGTTAAGAAAATTTTATTATTTATAACAATATTTTCTTAGAATATTGCTAGCAAGTTAGGGTTTTTTTTAATTTTCAAAATATCCCTAAATTTTCACTTACAGTGAGGTAATAATCGTTCAAAGTAAAAAAGTGAAATTGTTTAAACAATTCAATATCATTTATGATAATATTGTATGATATTAATGCTATGAAGTTGCGGTTTTTTCTAAATTTTTCAATACGTTTTTAAAATTTCAGTAGAAGTGAGACAATAATTAATTGAGTTTAACGAACAAAATTATTTGAGCAATTTATTATTTTTTATAACAATATTCTCTTGGAATAATGCTAGAAAGTTTGATTCTTCCTTCTAAATTTACAAATTTTTCTCAACTTTGCACTTACAGTGAGATAATAATAATTCGAAGTGAAAAATTATAATTATTTAAACAATTTATTATCATTTATAACAATATTCTCTTAGAATAATGCTATAAAGTTTAGGTTTTTTTCGGAATTTCTGCACTTTTTTCAACATTTCAGTTAGATCCAGACAATAATTATTAAGAGTTAATGAAAATCATTATTTAAAAAATTTATTATTATAAACAAATTTACCATTTCACTTTATTTAAATTAATTACCTTAACTGCTTTTTATGGAAGCAACTAAAAATGTCTTGCTAATTACTCTTTGTAATGATACTTTGCAAGTTGATAACACAAACATTAAATTTGTTCATAAAAATTGTTTAAATAATTGAGACGTCAATTTTAAAAGTATCATTGCGAAAAGTTATCATCTATTTATTTTTAGTGATTCTGAAAAGAAAATTGAGTCTATTCCTTGAAAAAAAGTGAAACTGTGCATTTTTTATCTCAATTGTTTAAATAATTAACAATTCCTTTCAATCTGCAAAGTATTGTACAAAAAAACGATTGGAACGATATTTTTTGCTTATTTCGCAAACGAAAATTGAGGCCATTCATTGAAAAATATTATTCATAAAAAATATATGTTTATAATAATTGTTTAAACAATTACCAAACCGCATCAATCAATTAATTGTTGTCAAAAATGACATTTGATCATTAATTTTTCTACAACAAATCTTAAAAACGAAAGCCCCTAGAAGAAATTTTTAAAAATAAATTCATGGAAAAAGCTCAGGAAGTAAAAAAACACAAAGCGGTCTCCCGGAAAAAATAGTTTGTCGAAGTATAGGTATATAGTATTTAAAAATATATAAAAAAAAAAAAAACTTTTTGCAGAAATTTAGAAATAATTCTAAAAAATAAATTAATATTGCAGGAATTTCATAATTTACAATCCAATTCTTGGCTATTTTTTTTTTAATTAGAAAAAGGAAAGGAAACACCGTGTGTCATAGAGTAGATTTTTCTCACAAGAACTTGAAATTTAAAAAAAATATTTTTTTCATTAAAAAATTTGTTGTATTTTTTCTATTGCAGTGATCATGTTCCTTTCGGGAACATCATGTACGATCGGCGAGTGGCGCGTGGAAGTAATTTTTCTTCCGCTCCTGTCGTAAGTAAAAAAATTGAATTACACGTTATTATAAATCAATTATTTAATTTGTCATACGAGCTTGGAAAATTGTGAAAACAATCTGAAATTTATAAGAAGCAATCTTTGTAATCTTATCTTCAATTTAGGCCAATAAAATTTGAAAAATCTCTTCAGGTTCCTGATTTATGACTAAAAATGTCCAAGAAAGTCAGCTTCGAGTTTGAATTGGATTATGCAGCGAGGCTGGCCGACAGCGCTGATCGCTGACTGAAACCTGACGCAGACACGCTTAGACATTTTTATTCATAACTCGGGAACCCGTTGAGATTTTTCAAATTTTATTGGCTCAAATTTAAGGTAAGATTTCAGGGAGTTATTCCTGCAAATTTCAGATTTTCTCCGCAACTTGCAAAGCTAATATGAGGAGCTGAAGTTGAGGAACATAATTTGACGGAAACGAGATATTGGGGTTCAAGTAGTTCTGGCCAACCATAATTGATATTGTTATGAACAAATCTAATTTTTTCCGATTTTTCATCATAGAATATTTTTCTTTTTATTCTTGTCTTATCTTTTTTCCCCTCAAATGTTATTAGCCAATGATATTAGCCAGGAAGTTGTTGCTGTACAACCAAAATTATCATTGCTGTGAACAAATTTTTAGAAACAAATTTAATTATATCGTATTTTCAACTTAAATGAAAAAACTATTGAATGAAAAAATTAAAAAACTAAAATAATCCTGCACAAAACAAAAAGCGTCTATGTTCAGAAATGCGTCATAAGTGAATTTGTTTATAACAATTAGTGATAACAATAAAAATTGTTCTTGTTTAGATATCAATCATAATTAGTTATTACTTTTATGTATTCCACGAAAAAATCAGTTTAAATAGTCCATTTTATTACCTAAAATACAGCAAATATCAGTTTAATCCAAAAATTTGTTGATAACTATTCAATAAATTAAAAAATATAATCTGTAATTGAAATTTTCTGTCGTGAAAAGCATATTTACTAATTCTTTGTAGCTTTGAGAGAATGTCAATGAACAGAATAAAGTAAGTAGTACAACAATCAAAAAGTATTGTTTTCTGTCATTTTCAAACTCAAATAACAAATTAGTCAAATTTTTGCTAGAAAAATTTGCTGAAACAGACTACTTTGAGAGTTAATTAGCTCAAATTTAAAAAAAAGAAACTTAAAAATCCGCCTAGAAATACGACCTCTGAAATTCTTTAAACCCCAAAATCTCGTTTCGCTGCACTGTGCGACAGCGGTGATCGCCGCCTTAAGCTCGAGGCAGATACGCTTGGACATTTTTAGTCATAACTCAAT